>OX465295.1:169805653-170245942 GCA_949987735.1 Leucophora obtusa | reverse complement strand
TATCTAACCTGATACAATTTGATCCGAAAAATGGGTGTATCTAACTTCATCAAATTATATATTAATACATATAATTTGATGAAGATTTTCAAATAAAATTTTAGTAAATATTGTTGAGATCACTTATTTTCATTCATATTAAATACAAATGCTTAATGTTTAGAAAAATTTTTGTTAATAAACTTGGAAATAGCTGACAAAATAAAACATTACAAAAATTTGTCGGAACCACCGTCTTATAAAATAAAAAAAAATAACTTTTAGAATTAATTTTTTTTCAAGGAAAAAATAACTGAACTTAAACCATATTTATTTTAACATATGTTTTTCTAATTTTTATTTTTAAATTTAAAAATTGCAATTAAACTTTATAAAATTTTGTATAATTAGATATCATGTCAGATATAATTATATATAAAATTAATACAATTTTCTATTAACTTTGTTATATATTTTGATATAATATGGTTTATAAAAACTTATATGCCATTATACATAATTATGTATGAACTATATTTGCAGATCTCTTAATATATGGCTGGAGACCAAATCGCATATGATTATATATAACGTTATATCAAACATATTTATAAACCCGAGTAAAAACAGTTACATATAGTCGTATAAAATGCGATGAAGTTATATCTGTATAAATATACTCTTTCATCCGAAAAATGGCCCGATGTAATTGTATCAGTTGTTTATCAGTTTTTATCTAATTGTATTAGTTTAGATCTCAACTAATGAAATTATACATTATTCAGATGAAATTATATCCAATTTTTGACCTGATACAATTTTACCGGTTTATATCTAATAGTATCTGTTTAGATCGTAGTTGGTACAATTTTATATAAATAAAATATATTTGTATCCGACATTTGCCTTATATAATTGTATCAAAGTTTTAAAGCAGATATAATTGCATCAGGTCAAAATTCAGATATAATTAGATAAGTTTGTATAGTAATGTATCTATTTGGGTCTAAACTAATACCATGCGACATAAACCCATAAAATTGTATCAGGTCAAAAATCAGATAAAATTTCATCTGCTTAATTTATAATCTAATGAGTTAAGATCTAAACTGATACAACTAGATAAAATGTGATAACCAACTGACACAATTATATCGGGCCATTTTTCGGATGAAATGGTATATGGATAACATTATGTTATATATTACCATATAAAGCTCCATATTAATTTTTTTTAATAGGGAAACCAAAGTGTTAATATAAATGTATATGGTTATATAAAGCCACGCATATAAACATTTAAAGTTATATCAAATCATATAAGATTATATAAAAACTTTTTTAGTCGGGAATATATTTGTGGATAAACTTAGATCTAATTTGATCCGAAAAATGCCAGATCGAATTAGATCCAGCATTATTTGGGGATTAAGTAAGATCTAAATTTATCCAAAAAATTACAGATCAAATTAGATCCAGTATTATATTTCCGAATTGCGTAAGATCTTAACTTTTCCGATAAATTGCAGATGGAATTAAATCCAGTGCTATCTGTTGTATCGTTCTAACAAAAAACAGAGTTGTTAAAATTTTTATTTGCGATTTTCTATTCAGTTTTTTATCTGTTAGCACACTCAAACATAGGACACTAAACATACGTTAAAATTTTGTATCGTGCTATTCTCAAATGTTGGATTTTTCAATTTAATTTTTAACGACTCTGTTTTTTGTTAGAACGATACAACAAATAGTACACCCCTTGTGAAAACCTTTAATATTTTGTTAAAATAAGGTTTAAACTCAGAAGGTCTCGAGTTCGATACCGTTCACGGCTATGCATTTTTTTTATAAAATGAATTTCTTTTTATAAAATTATAATTTTATTTTCTATAAATGTTTTTATAAAATTATATTTTTTTTTATTAAATTGAATTTTGACTGTTATTTTTGTTCAGTTTAAGATCAAATATTACAAATTCTAAATAGAATTTACAATTTTTATTTTACAACAATAAACTTAGATCTAAATTGATCCGAAAAATGCCAGATGGAATTAGATCCAGCAATATATTTGTGGATAAACTTAGATCTAATATATTTTGAGATTTGGTAGGATCTTAATTTATCCCATAAATTGCAGATCGAATTAGATCCAGCAATTTATTTCGGTATTAAAATGGCAGATTGAATTAGAAACAGCAATATATTTGGGGATTGACATCTAAAACTATCGAGAAAAATGACAGATAAAATTAGATCCCGCATTATATTTGGGTACTACGTAAGATCTCCATTTATTTGGGATTAAATAAGATCCCAGACAGATATTGACAACAGTTCAAAAAATAATACACTGGCAGAGCACTGATTTTATAAAAATTACAATATTTTGTTAAAATAAGGTTTAAACTCAGAAGGTCCCGAGTTCGATACCGTTCATGACTACCCGAGTAAAAAAAATTATATATAAGCATATGTGGCATATATTACAATATATAATTAGACATGTGGTTATGTATATCCATATATAATTATATATGACGTTTTTTCCGAAAAATTTTCCTTATATTATGCCATATATAATTTCATCTAATTAGATATCGGCCTTCATAATATTAGATATGTCATATATAATTATATATTACATAACATGGTTGATCTTATTACATATATAGTTATATATAGAACTATATCTTAATATATATGGTGGCATTTTAGCAATATATAATTATATATGGTATCATTTAAACAATATATAATTATATATGGTGACAGTTAAAATAGATATTATCATATATGGTGCCATTTAAACAATATATGGTCATATATGGTACCTCATAAACCAAATATTTAATTCAGTTCCAGATATGATAATATATGGTACTATATATAGTGCGATATATATTTATATATGGTGTTATTTAAGCTATATATTATCATATATGGTGCCATTCAAACCATTTATTATCATATATGGTGCAATTTCAACAATATATGCCCATATATGGTACCTCATGAACAATATTTTTAATACAGTTCCACATATGATAATATATGCTACCATATATAGTGCCATATATATTTATATATGGTGTTATTTAAGCAATATATTACCATATATGGTGCCATTTAAACCATATATTGTCATATATGGTGCCATTTCAACAATATATGCTCATATATGGTACCTGATGAACGACATTTTTGATACAGATGCAGATATGATAATATATGCTACCATATATAGTCCCATATATATTGATATATGGTGTCATTTAAACAATATTAATATATAGACATATATGGTATCATTTAAACAATATATTGTCATATATGGCACAATTTAAACAATATATGGTCAAATTTGGTACCACATCAACATTTTGAATACAATTCCATATATGGTTTAATTTGAATAATGTAAAACTATGTATGGCGCTATAAAAAATATTATCAGATATGTTACTTCATTAACAATATTTATAATACAGTGTCATATATTGTAATATATGTATATCATTCAATATATATTGATGTATGGTAATGGTACAATAATTCCAATATCAGTTGAGATACAATTTGTGGGTCCATATCAACAATTTGTTCACGTACATTTAACATATATATTTGTACATTTAAGTTATAATTTATAAACACTTTACAAAGTTAAATAGTTCCATAAACCTCGTCCAACTGTATAGAATGTTTATGAATATACGATTTAATATATAATAATTACAACTACAAATTGGTGCCATTATCTAAAATTTAATTTAATGTTAACTTATAATAAAATAAAAGTGTATCTCCTAAAAATAAAAATATAGTGTTAATTAATGTTAATATACAATAGGTTTAAGTTTAACATCCCAGACAGAAAAATATAATCGGCACAATGCTGGCAAACCATTGGCGATGGTCGGTTATGCGTTGGCAGAACGTTGCATTAACTATCTTGGCAAAAAAATAGATTTCAAAAAACATTTTTCAAAAAATTGAGAAAACTTTTTTAATATTTGCTTTTAAAAATATAAAATTTAACCCAGTCCACCAGATTGTCAGCCAAGACCTCTACACTCTAATCTAACGAGACTTGTTATAGATGTGTGATAGCTACAAATTAAATGAATGATAAAAGCATTTCGAGCTAACTTATAAGCATCGAAAAAAGGTATTCCAGAAATTATTAAATGTATTTTAGAAAATTTTAATTGTATATCACAAAATATTATTTGCACTTCAGAAACTACAATATTACGGAAATTTAATTATTTATTTATTTAGTTGTGTCCAGAAATAATGAAATCTATTTCAGAATTTCATAGCTAATAGAGAAAAATTTCTCAAATACATTTCATAATTTCGGAAATACGATTGATAATTTCTGAAATACATTTTGATAATTTCTGAAATACAGTTGTGAATTTCGGAAATACAATTAATAATTTCTGAAACACAATTGATAAAACTGAACTTCAATTGACTAGTTCTGAAATACAATTCATAAATGTGAAAAATAATTGATGAGTTCTGAAACACAATTGATAAAACTGAAATCCAATTGATTATTTCTGAAATACAATTGATAAATCTTAAAACAATTAATACAATTGGAAATGGTGTAGAGCATCAAAAAGATGTAAATAAAATTATTTTATTCAAAGATTTCAATTTAATAAAAAAATAAATATATAATTTTATAAAAAAATTTATAGAAAAAAAAATTTTAATTTTATAAAAAAAATTAATTTTGTAAAAGAAATGCATATTGAACTCGTTACCTTCTGAGTTTAAACCTTATTTTAACAAAATATTGTAATTTTTGTACAATCAGTGCTCTGCCAGTCTATTATTTTTTGAACAGTTGGGAATATATGTCTGGGATCTTATTTAATCCCAAATAAATGGAGATCTTACGTAGTACCCAAATATAATGCGGCATCTAATTTTATCTGTCATTTTTATGGATACTTTTAGATGTCAATCCCCAAATATATTGCTGTTTCTAATTCGATCTGCCATTTTAATACCGAAAAAAATTGCTGGATCTAATTCGATCTGCCATTTTTCTGATAAATTTAGATCCAAGTTTATCCCCAAATATATTGCTGGATCTAATTCGATCTGCCACTTTTTCGGATCAAATTAGATCTAAGTTTATCCACAAATATATAGCTAGATCTAATTCGATCTGCCATTTTTCGGATCAAATTAGGTCTTACTAAATCCCAAAATATATTGCTGGATCAAATTTTATCTGCCAATTTTCTATTCAATTTATATCCAAGTTTATCCACAAATATATTGCTGAATCTAATTCGATGTGCCATTTTTCGGATCAAATTAGATCTCAGTTAATCCACAAATATATTGCTGGATCTAATTTGATCTGCCATTTTTCAGATCAATTTATATCTAAGTTTATCCACAAATATATTGCTGGATCTAATTCGATGTGCCATTTTTCGGATCAAATTAGATCTAAGTTTATCCCCAAATATATAGCTAGATCTAATTCGATCTGCCACTTTTTCGGATCAAATTAGATATACGTTTATCCACAAATATATTGCGGGATCTAATTTGATCTGCCAAAATTGAGATCAAATTAGATCTAAGTTTATCCCCAAATATATAGCTGGATCTAATTGGATCCGCCATTTTTCGGATCAAATTAGATGTAAAAATATCCGCAAATATATAGCTGGATCCGCCAATTTTCGGATCAAAATAGATCTAGGTTTATCCCCAAAGATATCACTGGACCTCCCAATTTTGTGATATAACTTGATCTTAGTTTATCCCCATATATACAATCGGATCTAATACGATATGATTGGATACACCCAATTTTGAGATCTAATTGGATCAGCTAGATATTACAGCAGATCTTAAACAATATCAAATTGGATATAATTAGATATTGCGCGAGATCAATTTTTTTTACTCGGGTATGCATTTTTTTTATAAAAAGAATTTCTTTTTATAAAATTATAACCCAGCAAACAAAGATGATCATTAATGACTCAGAATTGAGCTTCAAAAACATAAACATTTGTCCACTTTTTCCTATGAAAGTGGTCGGTCCAAAAGAGCCCCCTGTGCACGCAGAAATGACTCCGAAAAAAGAACGTATAAAATCGAAATTTTCTTCATAAATTTAAATAATTTTGGAATCTTCTTTGAGTCCGAAAAATGAACCCTCGTTTTGAGACAGCTTTTTAGATTGTAGAGACAACTTATAGGATTGTTTTCTGGGGGTTCATATTTTCTACAAAAAAAAAAAACAGTGTTTTCAAAAAAACAATTTCTATGAGCCATTTAAAAAATCTTATTTATGAGCGCTCCGGAATTGCTGGCTGGGAATTTTATTTTCTATAAATGTTTTTATAAAATTATATTTTTTTTTATTAAATTGAATTTTTTAAAAAAAATAATTTTATTTACATCTTTTTAACGCTCTACACCATTTCCAATTGTATCAATTGTTTTTAAGATTTATCAATTGTATTTCAGAAATAATCAATTGAATTTCAATTTTATAAATTGTATTTCAGAACTTATCAATTATTTTTCAGATTTATGAATTGTATTTCAGAACTAGTCAATTGTATTTCAGTTTTATCAAATGTATTTCAGAAATTATTAATTGTATTTCCGAAATTCACAACTGTATTTCAGAAATTATCAAACTGTATTTCAGAAATTATCAATTGTATTTCAGAAATTATGAAATGTAATATCCCGAGTAAAAACATTTTTATATAAAAATGTATAATTTTATATACCCATATATGTTTTTGTACACCAGTGTATATAACCGGACATAATTATATGTATCCATATATAATTTTTTCTTTCTCAAAAAATTGTAATATGATGTCGTATTTAGTTGCATCTTATTACATATCGATTAGTACATAATTGTATATTGCATTTACAATTAGATACAGATAATCCAATATTATATGACGTTATATATAACTATTTAGTACATAATTCAAAATAATATATGTGTTTATATGAAATCATTTAAAAAAAAAAAAGATTTCGTTTTGGATAGAATTATATATACCCCATTTAGAGTCACACTAGAACTCTTGTTAGTCGCCTTTTGGATATAATTTTATATTACATTGCCATGGAAAGAAATTGTTAGCAAATTTATACAAACAGTTTAAAGCAATGCTAAAGGCGTTTGTGCTTTTCTGTAAAATGTCCTTTTGTCAAAATCCAAAAAAGTTTAATAGCTTTCATGAAGTTTTAGGTCTGACAAACTCTCAGGTAATTATTTCTGTAAACATTTAGGATTTCAGTGAAATTTATAGTAGAATAAACTGGATATAACAATATCTGATTTTCTATATGTTTGTACCATTTCAGGTCAAAAATCTGATACAATTTCATCTGATTAACACATAATTTAATCAGGTCAGATCTAAACTGATACATTTAGATAAAAATTGATAAACAATTGATAAAAATATATCGGCCCATTCTTCGGATGAAACTGTATATTTATACAGATATAACTTAATCACATATATGACTACCCAGTCAGAAATCGCCAGTGGTACAAAAAATCAAGCACTGGCATACCACTGGGTAACCACGGTGTTAAAAATAAATGACTGGCAGAACACTCATTTGGGACGCTTTGCCAGCGTTTGCAAAAAGCGTTTTACCAGTATTTGTTTTACAAAAATTTCGGTGGTTTATAAAAAAAACCACTGGCAAATAATTGGCATAGAGTAATATGCCAAGGTTTGCAACCAGTGGTTATCCAGTGCTACCTAGCCAATGCTACCAGGCGTACAAAAATCAATTCACTGGTAGACCAATGATTTTATAAAAATGCTGACGCTTCGTTAAAAAATGTTTGAAGTCAGGAGGTTCCGAGTTCAAATCCGGTTGCAAGCAAAAATTTTTTTTTTGATTTTTTTTAATTTAAAATTTTTTTTGTTTTATAAAATCAATTTTTTTGTTTGTGGGAAAGCTCCTTCAAGACCAACTTCTTTTTTGCCCTCCCAACACTGGCATACTAGTTACAAAAAATTGTTTGCCAGTACTAGCATTTTGGCACAGCCAGTAGTTGTCCAGCTATTATCACACATTTATGTGTTTAGCCATCAAATATTATATGTCGCGTTAGCTCAGTGGGTAGAGCAACCGTCTGCCAATCTGATGGCATGGGTTCAAATCACGGCAGGACCAAAAAAAATACATATGAACTTTTTTTAAATTTTATTTTGGAAAATATATTTCCAGACCACCTATTTATTGGTTTTACCAGCGTTTTGCCAACGTTTAAAAATTTTGTTCCTCCAGTGCTTTTCCGGCGCTTTTTGAACAGCCGGTCCTTTTGTCTAATGATGTTATCATTTTGGGAATGGGAAAGCACTTTTTGCCAGTACTTGTACCACCTGTTAAAGTGCTTTGCCACCGCTTTCCCGTTTGTATTTTTCTGACTGGGTATATGTAACTATTTTTACTCGGGTTGTTTAACTGATACGATATATCAAAGTAAATGGTACTATATGGTAGCATATATTATCATATCTGGAACTGTATTAAAAATGTTGTTCATAAGGTACCATATATGACCATATATTGTTTAAATGGCACCATATATCATAATGTATGGTTTAAATGTCACCACATATGGTAATATATTGTTTAAATGATACCATATATCAATTTATATTGCACTATATATAGTATCATATATTATTATATCTAGAACTGTATTAAAAATGTTGTTCATGAGGTCCCATATATGAGCATATATTGCGGAAATGGCACCATATATGAATATATATTGTTTAAATAGCACCATATATAGTGATATATTACTTAAATAACACCATATATAAATATATATGGCACTATATATAGAATCATATATTATCATATCTGGAACTGTATTAAAAATTTTGATCATGAGGTACCATATATGGCCATATATTGTTTAAATGGCACCATATATGCTAATATATTGCTTAAATAACACCATGTATAAATATATATGGCACTATATTTAGTAGCATATATTATCATATCTGTAACTGTATTAAATATTTTGTTCATGAGGTACCATATATGACCATATATTGCTTAAATGCCACCATATATGATAATATATAGTTTAACTGGCACCATGTATAGTTATATATTGTTTAAATGATACCATATATAATTATATATTCCTAAAATGCCACCATATATATTAAGATATAGCTATATATGCCATAAGATCAGCCATGCTATGTAATATATAATCATATATACCATATCTAATATTATAAAGGCCGAAATTAATTAGATGAAATTATATATGGCATAATATAAGAAAAAATTTTGGAGAAAGACGTCATATATAATTATATATGGATATACATAACGACATGTCTAATTATATATTGAACGTGTCGTTCTGTTTCTTGTATGTGTGATGGAATTTTTAGATCATTAAACGGTGGATCATCTTGATTTAAATATTCTTTCAAAGTATCGTATGGAATGCTTCGCGTGAATGGTGGTTCAAATACGTCATTTATGTCATTCATATATATATATATATATATATCTGGTTTTTTATAAGCTCTAAGTCCCGTTGGGTCGTCAACATCGGTTCGATAGCGTAGAATTATCTTGATAGCACAGTCGCGCTTTTCTTTGCTATCATCAAACAACATTGATAACAAGATATTTTCCGAATGCGCATAATATGAATTATCTGTAATTACTTTATTGACAATTTTGCGTAAACGAGGTTCTAGAAATCTTGACCAACTAATGAATTTGAAAAATAATCTCCTACCGTACACGACAGAGCTGTAATACTTGATATTGAAGTACATTGGCACATAACATGCAATTATAAAGTCAACCAGTATTCTTAAATTTGCATCTGGATTTTCCGTTGTCACATATAATCGTAATAGTCTAGCGGCCTTGGTGAGCCACCGAGAATGTACAATTTTCCCTGGTTTGATGTTTGCCAGATCCACTGAAACCACGCCGCTAGAAATTGCATGGGCCATGTCGTATAAGTACTTGGAATCGGTGGAAAATTCAATTTTTTCTGGAGCAGGGGGCATATTTTTCAACTCAATTTTCTGAAAGTGAAAATATATAAAAATAAAACAATTAAAAATGGTTGACAATTATAATAAATGAGTGATTGCAATAACTTACCGGAAGAGTTTCACAAGTTTCGATTTGACGGCTCAATTTTCCGGTTGCCGATCTTGGTCCAGTGCTGGTTGATTTATCCAAAGCTTCAAACAAATGCCGAAACGGAAGTTCGTTGAAGTGTAGAAGGCAAACGAACCAATGCAATGGTCTTTTTAACAGCAATTCGAATCGTCGTATAATTCCACCGTTTGGGCCAGTGTTTGTTGGCTCACCGTCAGTGCATATGCCAATTAATGCATCCAGTGATATATTTTTATCGTTGAAAAAATCATTTAATTTGGTTGTTTTGTATTCAGCGGTTTAATGTTCCAGTCTTACGTAACCAATCAATTCAGAATTCGGTTCTCTCAAAATAACAAGATGAGGTTCTTTTACCATTCTAGTATGATACTTCTCATCAATTGTATCTCTCGTTAAAGTATCATCTTTTCTGCCATCGAATGAAAATGCTAACAAATTGGTATCATCTAACCGTTTGCGAAGCACTTCTTGTCTGCATTTCTCTTTTTCTCGGCGAACTTTCGATTTATCCATGATGAGAGGTTTGCCATGGATATCTTTCATTTTAAAATATTGGAAAAGAGCTGTTCCCATTGCTGATGCTACTCTATCAGGCACGCCAAATCTGTCACATACCAAGGCAAAGTTAAAACAATCGTATCTCTGTGTGTATTGTGAACTTGTGCTTATATCCAAATCTTCTTGAACCGGTGGCGGTGCGTATGTTGAATCATCGGGATCTTGGTATGTTGGCATTGATGACATAGACGTTGCTCCTTGCTCTTCAATTTCCATCGCAAATCCATCCATTGTTTGACTTCTCTGATTATATTGATCGTGCATAAACTCTTTGAGGCGTTCGGGAACCAAACCGCATGCACATGGAGCTGCCTTCAAATCGCATTTACATGTTCCAATGAAAAAAATTGTTTCCAGAGATTTTACATACTCTGTAAATTGTTGGGGTTTGTTTCTTCTCTTGATTTGCTCTTGATATTTGTCAAGCAATCTATTCAATTTATTACATACACTTTTTTTCAGCATTATTTCCATACCAAGTTTTTCCCAAATTCCAATCAACTTATCTTGTACTTGAATAGTGAATGCTTTATAGGACAACTTTTTTTGTTCGCTCAAGTAAAAATAATATCTCAAGATATCCAGATGGGTTGGTAAATTAAGATCAGTCAAATCAGTAGACACACCAAAAACAGTAACATCATGCCTGGGTATATGACTCATTGGGTTTTCGATAGTTGTTGATGTTGTTATTGCTTCATCTTGCGGTGTAGAGGATGGTGGATTCATTGTAAACTTCTTGATTTGGAATGATTTTTTTTTAAATATTTTTTAATCTCAAATTAGCACTTCACACTTCGAGTTCTTCACAACGACTTAATGCATTCACAAAAACTGCTGCGTTATATATGGTCTAGGAGACGAGGTAATAAGAATGAAATGGTAATTTCAATTCTACCTGTAACCGATTTTGTTGTCAAAACTGACCATAAAGTACTTACATGTAAATTAAACGTTAATCTGACTACAAATTCTGTTAAGCAAGTGCGCCTTTTATTACTTCTGGAAAATCCTTTATGATAATTTTATGCTCAATTCTACCTGTAACCGATTTTGTTGTCAAAACTGCCCATAAAGTACTTACATTTAAATTAAACGTTAATCTGACCACAAATTCTGTTAAGCAAGTGCGCCTTTTATTACTCCTGGAAAATCCTTTATGATAATTTTATGCTCAATTCTACCTGTAACCGATTTAGCTTAAGTAAGTTTACGACATGCAGCTGTGTCTTGTGGTGGCTTAAAAAACCCACACAACCTATTTTACGACCTGCAACAGAACGACACGTTCAATTGCTAGCTAGCGTTTCCAAACGAGTTATACCGGAAAATGTAGAGGCTGTTATGGGTACGACATTAGAGAGCCGTGCGAAATTGCCCAGACTTGAAAGCAAAAAAGACTTCAAACAGTAATTTTTTTATTTTCTTTTCTATTACTAGTTAAATTAATTTTTTCATTTACATATGTTCTGACTAAATAAATTTCTAAAGAGAAAAAATAAATAAAATAATAAAAATAAATAAAATAAATAAAAAATAATAAAATAAAGTGCCAAAAATGGTGATTTTTAAAAATGTTTGTATGGGGAACCCCCAGGGGAGTTCCAGGGGGTGTGCCACTGGCATGGGTGGATCGGCCCTCCAAAGTTAGTGGGGGTCGGTCATACATTTGGACTCGATTGGAGCACTCTAAATGGGTCAAAGTGTGATTTTTCAAAACTTGACCCTACGGGACAAAAGTCAACAGTTGCGGGGTAGTAGAATTCGTTTTAGAGGTATGGTTCCTTCGGCAAAGTTTCTTTTTTTGATCCCTAGAATACGATTTTCACTGAGCCATGGGCGATTATTAAATCAACCCGCCCTAATACTTATACACGATTTAATAGGGAAATTGACCCAATGTTATTAGATCTAAGTTGTATAAATTTATTTATGTTGATTCAATTATATACAATAATATATGATATCACATTAACCAAACCTGATTAGATATAATTGTATCAAATTACATAACATTTAATTACAACTTTTTTTACTAGGGTAAATATATATGGCACTATACATATTTTCTTATATTATCATATCTGGAACTGTATTAAAAATGTTGATCATGAGGTACCATATATGACCATACATTGTTTAAATGGCAGCATATATAATAATATATGGTTTAAATGGCACCACATATGCTAATATATTGCTTAAATAACACCATATATAAATATATATGGCACTATATATAGTGGCATATATTATCATATCTGCAACTGTATTAAAAATTTTGTTCATTACGTACCATATATGACCATATATTGTTTAAATGCAACCATATATGATAATATCTAATTTAACTGGCACCATATATAGTTATATATTCCCGACTAAAAAAGTTTTCATATAATCTTATATGATTTGATATAATTATAAATGTTTATATGCGTGGCTTTATATAACCATATAGATTCATATTAACACTTTGGTTTTATAAATATGTTTGATTTGACGTTATATATAATCATATTCGATTTGGTCTCCAGCCATATATAAAGAGATCTGCGATACAGTTTATATATAATGGCGTATAGGCTTTTACAAACAATCTTATATCAAAATATATAACAAAATTAATAGAAATTTGTATTAATTGTATATATAATTATATCTGACATGATATCTAATTATACAAAATTTTATAAAGTTTAATTGCACTATAAAAATTAAGAAATAAAACTTAGAAATTGTGGATCTGGTTTTGAATTTTGCACAGAATTATTTTTTATTTTAAATTTAAAAGTAAAAATTAGACAAACATAAGATGAAATAAATATGATTTAAGTTCAGTTATTTTTTCCGTCAAAAAAAAATTAATTGTGAAAGTTCATTTTTTTATTTTATAAACCACACATTTTATAAGAAAGATCAAAACTCTAACCTAGAAAAAGTTGCTCCGACAAATTTTTGTAATGTTGTGTTAAACTGAAAATTCATTTTGTCAGCTATTTCGAAGTTTATTAGCAAAAATTTTTCTAAACAACTTTTTCTAGTTTTAAATATTGGTCTTTATTGAAATAAAAAAAATAAACCACATTTCAAAAGAAGGATTTCAGTTACAAACTGCGCTATTCTAAGTTTAACGACAATCTGCTTCCTAAAAACAGTTTAAATCGCATTCAATCCTCATTTCAAACATCTTTCCATCAATAAAATTTTTCTCTAAATACCAAAGATCGACCAATACCCACTTTGTTATCCAAACTGTTCTGTCAGGCATTAGTATGAACAATATTTATTAAAATTTTATTTGAAAATTTTTATCAAATTATATGTATTTATATATAATTTGATTCAGTTAGATAGACCCATTTTTCGGATCAAATTGTATCAGGTTAGATAACATGCTTATCTCACTTGATATAATTATATATTCCAATATTCGGATCAAATTAGATATGGACGTATATATCGGTTTATATATGGTGATATATGATTATATAAGATCTTTTTTAGTCGGGTTGTTTAAATGATACCATATATATTTATATATTGCTAAAATGCCACCATATATATTAAGATGTAGCTCTATATACAACTATATATGCAATAAGATCAGCCATGCTATGTAATATATAATCATATATACCATATCTAATATTATAAAGGCCGATATCTAATTAGATGAAATTATATATGGCATAATATAAGGTAAAATTTTGGAAAAAGACGTCATATATAATTATATATGGATATACATAACGACATGTCTAATTATATATTGTAATATATGCCACATATGATTATATATAATTTTTTTTACTCGGGATAATAAGTACTTTTACAATGAGTGTTATTTTTGTTCGGTTTAAGATCAAATATTAAAATTCTAAATAGAATTTACAATTTTTATTTTACAACCAATAGAGAAAAAACTTATGAAAAAACTTTCCTAGAACCAATGGTTGACAATTAATGCATTTTCAAGTGATACCACATCATTATCATCAGATTGTCTCTATGGGGTCCTCTCTAGGCTATAATGTAGATTTTAGTTTTTTTTTGTATATATACATATGTTAAATTTCAAAGAAATGCATTTGAGAAGTAAATTCAAACATTTTTACTTATCCATTTCATATTATGTAATGGCAGAAGTCGGACACTCGTTTCTGCCAACACCCTAGCTAGATTTAATCAATTAAATTAATTAAAATGAATTGAATAGAACTGAATTGAATGGAATTGAATTGAATTTAATAGAATTTAATTGAATTGCATAGAATTGAACGGAATTGAATTGAATTACTTTAGTATTACTCTTACCAAGATGAATAGAAATAAATAGAACATGGGAGAAAGCTATCATTTAGTTTATACGAGCCACCCTAATGTTAAGTAAATAACGAACTCAGCTGCCAAAAAGGGTATAAAAGGCAGCACATCAAAGAAATCTGGATCAGTTGCTGGCAGCCGCCAACGCGTGCACAACTAACAAGGTACATCTCACTAATTATCCTTTTTATTCTAGCTCTTGAAGACACATCCTGCCTGTATCCTTTGAGGTCCTGCCCATATCCTGCGAGGTCCTGCACACATCCTTCGAGGTCCTGCGAAGATCCTTTGAGGCCCTGCGAAGATCCTTTGAGGTCCTGCCACATCCTTCGAGGTCCTGCGAAGATCCTTTGAGGCCCTGCGAAGATCCTTTGAGGTCCTGCTACATCCTTCGAGGTCCTGCAAAGCGTTGAGTGTGTGCCGAGCGTTGGTCACCTCCTTTTCTGCGTCGAGTGTGTGTCGAGCGTCGATCACCTCCTTTTTTTTCTGCGTCGAGCGTCGATCACCTCCTTTTCAGCGTCGAGTGTGTGTCGAGCGTTGATCACCTCTTTTCCAGCGTCGAGTGTGTGCCGAGCGTTGGTCACCTCCTTTCTCAGCGTCGAGTGTGTGTCGAGCGTTGATCACCTCTTTTTCAGCGTCGAGTGTGTGTCGAGCGTTGACCACCTCTTTTCCAGCGTCGACTGTGTGCCGAGCGTTGGTCACCCCCTTTTTCTGCGTCGAGTGTGTGTCGAGCGTTGATCACCTCTTTTTCAGCGTCGAGTGTGTGTCGAGCGTTGACCACCTCCTTTTTTTCTGCGTCGAGTGTGTGTCGAGCGTCGATCACCTCCTCTTCAGCGTCGAGTGTGTGTCGAGCGTTGATCACCTCTTTTTCAGCGTCGAGTGTGTGCCGAGCGTTGGTCACCTCCTTTTCTGCGTCGAGTGTGTGTCGAGCGTCGATCACCTCCTTTTTTTTCTGCGTCGAGCGTCGATCACCTCCTTTTCAGCGTCGAGTGTGTGTCGAGCGTTGATCACCTCTTTTCCAGCGTCGAGTGTGTGCCGAGCGTTGGTCACCTCCTTTCTCAGCGTCGAGTGTGTGTCGAGCGTTGATCACCTCTTTTTCAGCGTCGAGTGTGTGTCGAGCGTTGACCACCTCTTTTCCAGCGTCGACTGTGTGCCGAGCGTTGGTCACCCCCTTTTTCTGCGTCGAGTGTGTGTCGAGCGTTGATCACCTCTTTTTCAGCGTCGAGTGTGTGTCGAGCGTTGACCACCTCTTTTCCAGCGTCGACTGTGTGCCGAGCGTTGGTCACCTCCTTTCTCAGCGTCGAGTGTGTGTCGAGCGTCGATCACCTCCTTTTCAGCGTCGAGTGTGTGTCGAGCGTTGATCACCTCTTTTCCAGCGTCGAGTGTGTGCCGAGCGTTGGTCACCTCCTTTCTCAGCGTCGAGTGTGTGTCGAGCGTCGATCACCTCCTTTCTCAGCGTCGAGTGTGTGCCGAGCGTTGGTCACCTCCTTTTTCTGCGTCGAGTGTGTGTCGAGCGTCGATCACCTCCTTTTCAGCGTCGAGTGTGTGTCGAGCGTTGATCACCTCTTTTTCAGCGTCGAGAGTGTGTCGAGCGTTGATCACCTCTTTTCCAGCGTCGAGTGTGTGCCGAGCGTTGGTCACCTCCTTTCTCAGCGTCGAGTGTGTGTCGAGCGTTGATCACCTCTTTTTAGCGTCGAGTGTGTGTCGAGCGTTGATAACCTCTTTTCCAGCGTCGAGTGTGTGCCGAGCGTTGGTCACCTCCTTTCTCAGCGTCGAGTGTGTGTCGAGCGTCGATCACCTCCTTTTCAGCGTCGAGTGTGTGCCGAGCGTTGGTCACCTCCTTTCGCAGCGTCGAGTGTGTGTCGAGCGTCGATCACCTCCTTTTCAGCGTCGAGTGTGTGCCGAGCGTTGGTCACCTCCCGATAGAACCCGACCAACAGACCCCGTGAGCGAAACTAGGTTGTCCGTCTCCCTCTGAGGCTTTCTTTTCGTCCCGTTAGTCCTAAGTGTTTTGTTTGTAGATATAAGCCAATAAATTGAAATTTATAACGTTTAAGACCACGCCTTTCACTCTCTGTCACTAGATCAAACAAATTTCTGTGACGATCCCTACCCCCGCGAGCTTACCCCAGCTAACGGAGGAAACTCGTCGTTACAATTATTATAACTAACGAAAACCACATGTCTTTAACAAAGCTATTATTTTTCTCTATGTTGCAGTTGTGCTTATTTATTGAAGCTCCTTCAATGGGCAAAGCAATGATTCGTGCTTTTTAACATTCAAGCTTTTTAATTCTATTTATAAAAATCAGAACTAAAGCAAAGAAACTTTTACACGGTTGTTTGTTTTTTGTATAACATCCTAACACATCATGCCATATAAATGACTAACATGTTGCAATTAAGGGATGTTACTTTTTTCAAAAATTGCCATTTTCTTCATCAGGATACTCTCCTTACAAATACTTCACAGAGTTTTTGCTTTCAAAAACCTCTACACTTTCAGAAATGAAAAGACGATTGAAATTGGCCTCGATCTGAATTAATAGATTTCTAATTAATCAATTAAAAAGGTCGAAAAAAACAATTTTTTATTTTTGAATAAAAAGTAAAAACCAACATTTTTACAAATAAAATATATTCGTGTTTATGTTTCTTGTAATTTTTTAGCCAAATTTAATAAAATTATGAAGTTTTGGTAAAAAAATGGGGGTAAATTCCATATTAAAATTGTAACCGGTTAATCGACCTGTTTTAACCGATTATTCGGATCGAATAATTATTTGAGTTTTTAATTATTTGTTTCGACATTAACCGAAATAGAGGCGATTAATCGAGGAATCGGTTAATCGATTAACCGAATTGGAAACACTATTATAAAGCCAGGGGCCAGATTCACGCAGTCGTAAGCGTTCAAAATTGTTAAAAAATCACGCTTTTAATTTGCAAATAAATGAAAATGAATAACTATTGTTCTAATTTTAACTTATATTTGTATCATAGGAACGAAATGCTTCACCCCTAACCTAGTTTTAATCTTTTTAATGTTTTAAGTAATAATAATTGCTATCGAATAAAACTCGATCACGACTGCGGTAATCTGCCCCCAGATGTCACAAATGACTGGCTTCTTTGGCCGCAACTACATATGGCTTGCCATACTAGGAATTTTTTAGGGAATTTCATTTGCTTTTTCGACCTAAATTCTTCCGCAACATTTCCTTGAACATCGAAAACATAAAATTCTTGACCAGGGAGCTGTGAAAAATCAGCCAGAACATAAGTTTCGTCGTCCAATACACAACAGTTGTATTTTTGTATAAAATTTGATTTCAATTTTCAAGCTCTGGTTTTGGCCTCCAAATTTTTAAAAGCGTTTCTATCGGGAACTTTTTGAACTTTGTAGGACTTTAGTCCTGCCTTACGTTTCACTTTAAGTACAAAAAAGTCTGAGCATTGGGCTAACCGAGCTATTTTTCTGCCAGATGTGTTAGGAGCTCTCTTAAGGATGCTTTTAACTTTATATGCCTTACCAATGTTACGATAACCAGTCGTTGTTCCTGTTCCCGGCTTCCTTACAATTGTTAGGTGTTCCAGATACCTTTTTACCACTTTTGAAACTGTTTGGCGGCATACATTAGTTTCTTTGGCAAATTTTTTGTATGTCCATGTTTGGTTTTGTTGAAAATATTTAATTATTTTTCAACGCACTTTTCTTTCATCGTCCATTCTGTAAAAAATTGCCAATTAAACCTCATGATGTAAATCAATTTATTAACTGACATATTTTTAAAATGTAAACTATCGAGAAAAAAAATATATGTAACCTTCTCCGAGAAAAGGGACCTAGTGTGTCAAAAAACGGGTTTGGACTTAAGAGTGGATTCTAGTACCTAAAAGGGTGTATAATAAGATGAAATGAGTTAGATTTCTGATAAAAATTTATTTACCCCATAAAAACGTACAAAACGAACTTGGGAAAATCGACAAAAATGAGAAAAAGAAACTTTAAATGCGTTCTTCTCAAAACTTTATTTTCACACACTAGGTCCCTTTTCTCGGAGAAGGTCACATAGGAGAAGCTTTAAACCAAAGTTATAGGCAAAAATGTGTGTTAACATTTCTATGATCTCACTCCTTAAGATATAAAAAAGGTTTAGCCCCCCCCCCCCCCTTCCCACCTTCCGTGAATCCTGGATCCGTGCCTGCTTGTTACATTCAAATGTTAGTACCTTTACACATTTTCTGCCCAATCCCAATAAACATGTACCTTTAAAACTAAATGGAATTCGATTTTATAACAATAATTTTTTTCAAATATTAACCGGTTGAGAAATTGTAGTTGTTGTAAATATTTTTCGACTCAATTATTAGACTCGATATTACTACATAATTTAACTTTATAATATTGTTGATAATGATTTGAGAATTTTATCTTTCTCAAACTTGAAAACAGAAAATTTAAATCGAGGAATATTGTTGATAATGACTTGAAAATAATAATATTTTTCAAATTTTTCTCCTATCTAAAAATCAAACATTTTTAATTTTTTTTATAAAATTTATATTTTTTTACACTTACACAGAATATTAAAAATATTAGATCATAATTAAATCTATCTTAAATTTTATGTAAATCAATACTTCCGAATTGAGCGCATTTTTAAAACATGCCTTTGAAGTGATTATTCACCACATTTTGAAATCTTTAAAGTACTAGAAATGCAAGGCGTCAGTAAGTAAATTTTCCAATGCAATGGCAATGCTCTAAATTTACTTTTGTACGTGTTTTCCAAATAGCAATTTCAGTGTTTTCTTGCGCTTCTTGAACATTTATCTCAGATGTTGATGTATGAGATGAGAAAGAAATAACAGTTAAGGCAATTGAACAACAAAAGTGTTGAGCAACAACCTAACCTAAAAAAAGTGTAAGCATAAAAATAAGACTTTTTAGAAGATTTTTTAAATAATACTTGCTTTTAAATACAATTTCAAGGAGAACAAAATCAGAGATCCATATTTCAACCTCGCAATCACACATTTGGTAGCCAAAAGTGGGCTTAAAAATCGTTCTTTTTCGCATTTTCAGTTATTTTTGCATATGTAATTATACCTAATGCATATCAAATATAAGGTCTTCGGATCGTGCATTTAATTGTGTTTTTAATTTTCATAAAAACCAAAATCCTGACGCTTACAATTTTTGGAGGATATGACTTAATACATATTTTTAGTTAGTGGAACGAACAAATTTTTAACACTCCTTACTTTTCTTTAGAAAATCGATTTGCATTTAGATATTTTTTGCCAGAATTTTCATCCTTATTACCGTCCCTTCACTGCATATAAAAACGTAACTTGTTTATATTAAAATTTGTTCCAAAAACAGCAAACATTTAGTGAAAATTTGCATTTCAAATAAATTTCCAATGCCTCAGATTAATCGCGAAAATTCTTTATTTTTCATTTTGAAAACATATAAATATTTTATTTACAAAATCTTGATAGATAGAAAATATTATATCAAACACTTTGCTAATGATTCAATATCAATAATAAATTTCAAAGCATATTTTTAACTAGAAACACATTTAAGTATAGACTTGAAATTAATACACAAATTTGAAATTGCTAAAAAATAATTCTAATATATTTTTTTTAATATTTCACAAATATTTCACAAAGAAAATTCAAGGGCTATATTTGTTTCATAGGTAATGACTTGAAGTAAACGTTTGATATGAAATAGAGAATTTTAAATTTCTTTAAGGCTTGAATCGCTGTTTATTGGGATATTTGTTTTTTAGGCACAAATAGGGTTTATCCCGCCCCTTTTTAAATCCCGCAATCCCGGGAATTTTGCGCGGGATTCCCGGGATTTTTTTTATTCTTTTACAGAAGTTTAAGCTATTATATATTGCAATTTTGGAAGCTAAATAAATTAAAATTTATAGCATTGATTTGAAATTAATTTAAATAAGAAATATTTGAAATTAAAAAATGCGATTTAAAATTTAATAAACTGAATTAGTATAAACAAATAGTATTTAGGCCAAATTGTTTTTGGATGTCAGTAGAATTTGAAAACAAATACTCGAACTTCAGAATTTTTTTTCTTTAAAATGGTGATCTTTGTTCAAATAAAGCAATATATACAACACTTCACCATCCGTATCTCAGTTCAAAATACCTCCAAAAAAATTAGGCATTAAA
Source organism: Leucophora obtusa (assembly GCA_949987735.1). Classification (NCBI taxonomy): domain Eukaryota; kingdom Metazoa; phylum Arthropoda; class Insecta; order Diptera; family Anthomyiidae; genus Leucophora; species Leucophora obtusa. The sequence goes on along the minus strand of OX465295.1, from coordinate 170,224,648 downwards.
AAATTTGTAATATTTTCCTATTTTCAATTGAGTACTTTGAAGTTTTTCACTTCAAATAATTTTATTTAAATTTCAACTGCTATTCCTTTATTTCAATTGTATTTTTTAAATATTATGCAGATGCTTTTTCAAATAATTTTGGATTTCTTTATATGTTAATTTAAAATGCAACTATGCAAAGTAAATAATTTCTTTTTAAATAGTTGTGGCATAAAGAATTTCTATTTAAAATATATCAATTAAAGTTAAAGAACTATTTAACAAATGTTTTTCGTTCAATTTGAAATCAAATATACTTAATCACATTTTCCTCTAAATCATTTTCAAATTAAAAGAGACATGATAAAATTTTTACGAGTAAATTACATACAATAAAAATTTAAAAAATTCGATAAGGCCAGCGGATAGAATACGTATTTTCGGGTCCCACTACAAACCCACCCTCAATATTCTATGCCTTTATGTGTTAATAATTTATATTGAATTGAAACAAATAAGCAAATTAAAACAACTCAATTAGACTAAGGCTGCATTCACACCTAATTCTTAAACACGCGTTTAGCTAAAACACGTATTTTAGCTCTTCATTCTATTACAAAAGTTGTAGTGGAATAAAGAGCTAAAATACGTGTTTTAGCTAAACACGTGTTTAAGAATTAGGTGTGAATGCAGCCTAACATCAACGAAATTCTAACAATGTTATTTTTATCCAGCTGCTTCCTATTGAATTCAACTCTCATCGACAACTTATGAACCACAGATTTATGAAAGACAACGAACCGTTAATTTTAAATGCATATTCTAATTATTTTTTAATCTACAACATAACTCCATATTGATAGTAAACAATTAGGCATACGTATTAAATTATATTTTTACTTTCTAGATGAATAAAATATTATTTAATAATATTCTAATGTCGATTTTTATAAAAAATTTTAAAATTTTGCTTAATAATTTGTGTGAAGAATACTCACTTTTAAACTTTTTATAAAATAATTCTATACGAATAGTTCTGAAAATCTGCATAGAAATAAAATCTTTATAAAAATTTTTGGATTCCATATTTAAGAAATACTTAAGCAAAAAATCTATCATAAGCACCGTAAGTTGTTTTTCACGTGTAAAAATTTCACTCGAACTTTAAAGGCCTCAAACTACAATTTAATTTATAAAAATGAACGATCTTTTTATTTTATAACAAAGACACAATGACAATAAACACAAAATGTCACTTTTTCCCAAGAAATACAATAGTCTTGTGCACTAAATTTGCCTGAAAACAAACTCTACACAATTTTCACGTGAAACTCATTATACACTCTAAAAAGTACTTTTAATATTACTATTATAAGGTGTGTAAAATTTCCTTTAAAATAAAGCACTGTGTTTAAATTTATGCACAAAATGTTTAAAAAACTAGTGTAAACACTTTTGTCTACAAAACTAAACACAAAATATAGTATTTTGTATGTTCATAAACATGTTTCAACATTTCTAAGCATTTACTTTTTAAAATTAAACACATTCTGCCTAAACTTTCATATTAGGCACAAAGTGTTTAATTGTAAATAATTTTAATAGTAATAGGCAAAATGTCAAAACATTATCAGGGAAAATTATATTTCGTAAAAGAAATTCAAGAAATCAACACATTTAAACGCTAATTGCAGGATACTTCAATATTTAATGGATATAATGAGCACATTAAGGATTGGAATTAAGTATATTAAGATTCATATTTTATAATCATTAATATTAATTTTTCCGCAATTAGATGATGATTCAATTTTTTTCCAACTGCAATAACTGCAATGGCAGCCAAAAGGGTCAAAGCTTCTTTCATCAATACCATCGGATTTTCTTCACATAAATACGGCATCAAAATTCACGCGTTAAAGAATTAAAGGCACCTTACGAATAACACATATTTGTGTTATTCGAATCCTTTTTTTCACCAATTTCACATAATATTCAAAAATATTATATATTAGATTTTTATCGAAATCGGTGGGTACCAGGTGGTTGTTTAATATCTTCTGCAAGCGATATCCTTAAAATACCACAACAAATTCAAAACCCTTTTAACAGAATACTGTTAAACCCTTAAAGCATGGCAATTTCGTTCGAAAATAGTTATCCTTTTCGTTTGAAGTGCTTACGAAATAACTCTTTTTCCTTAAAGATTTTGATGAAACAATCGCTTGCCAACATTGGGTAATACCTCAGTTCTGGGATTGCCAACATGTGCATGTAGTTTACAATTTTTTTTGAGCATTTAGTTTTTGTTATAATCAGATTTAAAGGGATATTTGTTTTTAGTAATAGCCCTCATAAATGAATGGCTTTTCTAAAAAAACTTACTCTGGGAACTTTTTCTTATCGAAAGACAAAAAAGTTTTCCAGGCTTTATAGATAAACCTTTACATGCCAAGAACTTATTGCCAAAAACTACTCGATTTCTAAGTTTTCCTATAGTGAAAATTCAAATTTTGAGGAGTTTTCCATATAGAAGCATTTCGAGATTCAGTAGGCTTTTTTCTGTCGAAAAATTGGATTCTGGAGACTTTTCTACAGAAAGATATTCAGTTTATATACAATTTTTCTATAGAAAAAGCTTCGGATTATGAATATCTACTTCGTTGCAAGGAATTTTCTGTGTGAAAAAAAGTCTTTAGAATCTTAGGAGGTATCTTTAGGAAAACTTTCTCTGAGTGTAATAGATTTTCTTTTAGAAAAAATCTAAATGTTCTTTAGAGAAAGAAAAAAGTGTTGAGAACTGAGATTTTTCTAGGAAAATGCCCTTTGAGCCTGAGTATTTTTATATAGGAAAAAGTCCACAGAATCTAAAGAGTTTTCTATTGGGGATTTTTTGTTTTATTTTTCGTACAACAATAGTACTTAAGATCTAAAAAGACTTTTCCTGTAGTTTCTGAAAACCTTTTTATAAAGCAAAATTAGGGTGTTTTTCCCCTACAGAGCCTCTTAGTTTCTGAGATCTTGTTCTAAAGAACACTCTCTGACTTTGGCGACTTTTTCTAAAGAAACCTTCAGGTTTATATTACTTTTTCATACATCTCATATTTGCTTACATATTTTCTCGCTGAGATTGTTTGAGTAGATGGAGAAAATTTTCTACTGTAGGGAAATCTTTACACTCTAAAGATTTTTAATATAGAAAACTCCCATATTCTGCTACATAAAAATTCTCAGTAGTTTTCATAGATAAAAAATTTTTTTTAAAAAAGTCTATAGAGAAAAGTTATTTAAAAAAATTTCAATTAAAACAAATAGTTAAAATGTATATCAAGGCCTATAGAAACCTACATTTTTTTTTGCATGAAGTCCTTAGAATTTTTTTATATGGAAAATTTCTTAAAATATCGGTGTTTTTTATAAGGAACGCTCCTTAGAATTTAAAGTCTTACAAAGGCGTTTTATAAAAAATTTGCAGTTTTCTATAAAAAAACATAAATTTGAGTCCATTTCGGCGGTGTTCTAATTTTTTTTTGTAATTGAGAATATCAATGATAATTGTTTATGTTGTTATTCCGCATTTTATCTTTATTGTTATGGTTTTTTTTATTAATAAAATAATTACCTTTTGAAAATGCATTTTGAATTTATACACTCTCAGAACAATTCCGTTGTGGCAACGGAATTTTTTGCCAACCGAATTGAGTCGGTTGCTGCAACCTCGTAATTCGGTTGCAGCAACCGAATTCAGTTGTGGCAACCGAATTAGATTTCAATTCGGTTGCGACAACCGAATTCAATTTCAATTCGGTTGCGACAACCGAATTATCGGCTGTCACAACTGAATTCGGTTGAGGCAACCGAATTACGAGGTTGCAGCAACCGAACGAATTCGGTTGGAAAAAATTCGGTTGTCACAACGGAATTGTTTTGAGAGTGTAGGAACAATATGGTATAGTATTAAAATAAACATTTTCATTGTATATGTTCGCATTATAAAGCGTGTTTCTAAACACCTTTAATGTTAGTTCACGCATTTAATATAGCTTTTCTAGGCACTTTAAATTTAAATTCCAACAATATTTAAATGTTGCTTAAGCTTTTCGATACAATTCAGAACGTACTTTTAAACACATTGTGTCTATTTACTTTAAACACATTGTGTCTATATAATTTGATTTTAAACATTGTGCCTATTTTTGCCCAATTTATAGTAGGTATCAAGTTACCTCCTTTTAATAGAGTAGATTTCAACAAATATTTGTTAGAGTGTAGTGAAAAATTATTTTTTTTATATGGAGTATAACTGTTTTTTCATGTGAAATTCAAACAACTTACGGTGCTTTAGTTCTGACTATAAAACTGGTCAGACACAAGTTTGCACCCATTAACAATTCCAATATATCCTGAAACAAGGGAAGAAATTAAAATGCCCGCGTCCCTAACTTTTTCTATATCAATTCGTTTAACCGTTCCTCGCGGTTGGTTAGTTAATATATTTCATTTTAAAACGAGTGAAAAGGTTAAAGTCGGGCATGCCGAATATACAATACCCTACACCAGTCTGGTGTGTTGTTTGGATCCGAAATTCGAATGGGTTAAAATGGGGCTTGTGTCAAAATTTTCTATAATGTGAGTCAGCGCACCAAATTTCATTAAAATATCTTAATATTTGCGACCTGCAGTTTGTAACCAAGCCAATTTTGGGGGGACCCTTATATGGGCACTAGTTCTAAACATGGACCGATGTTCACCAAAATCAATAGGATTCGTCCTTGGGCCAACATAGGTCTATGTACCAAATTTCATCAAAATATCTTAATATTTGCGACCTGCAGCGTATAAACAATATAATTTTGGTGGGACCCTTATATGGGCACTAGGTCTAAACATGGACCGATATTCACCAAAATCAATAGGCTGCGTTATTAGGCCAATATAGGTCTGTGTACCAAATTTCATCAAAATATCTTAATATTTGCGGCCTGCAGCGTGTAAACAGTATAATTTTGGTAGGACCCTTATATGGGCACTAGGTCTAAACATGGACCGATGTTCACCAAAATCAATAGGCTGCGTTATTGGGCAAATGTAGGTCTGTGTTCCAAATTTCATCAAAATATCTTAATATTTGCGACCTGCAGCGTATAAACAGTATAATTTTGGTAGGACCCTTATATGGGCACTAGGTCTAAACATTGACCGATGTTCACCAAAATCAATAGGCTGCGTTATTGGGACAATATAGGTCTGTGTACCAAATTTCGTCAAAATATCTTAATATTTACGATCTGCAGCGTATAAACAATATAATTTTGGTAGGACCCTTATATGGGCACTAGGTCTAAACATGGACCGATATTCACCAAAATCAACAGGCTACGTTATTGGGCTAACATAGCTCTGTGTACCAAATTTCGTCAAAATATCTTAATATTTACGACCTGCAGCGTATAAACAATATAATTTTGGTAGGACCCTTATATGGGCACTAGGTCTAAACATGGACCGATGTTCACCAAAATCAAACTTGTTCGTCCTTGTGCCAACATAGGTCTGCGTACCAAATTTCATCAAAATATCTTAATATTTGCGACCTGTAGAGTGCGCACAAGATTGCATGGACAGACAGAAGGACGGACGGACGGACAGACGGACATCGTTAAATCGAAATAAAAAAAAATTCTGAGCCGATCGGTATACTATAAGGTGGGTCTACGACCAATATTTTTTGGTGTTACAAACATCAGCACAAACTTATAATACCCTGACCACATAGTGGTGTAGGGTATAATTAAGACGGCCTTCCATATAAATTTATTACCTAAATGGTAATTCGCGACTTAAAATGAATTGATCTAGAAAATGTGGAAGTCATGCATTTTTTATATTTAGCCCTCCTTTCGGAATATATTAAATAGATTTTATCATGGGTACGACCAAAAGATGAACTTTGTCGGACGTTGTTTTAATAGAAATCGAGTTTTTCAAGTACAACATAAGTCGGATTTATTTATTTTCTAACGAGCGGGAATTCCCGGGATCCCGGGAAAATAAAAAAAATCCCGCTGTCCCGGGAATGAAAAAGTCCGGGAAAAAAAAAACCCTAGGCACAAATTAATAATTGTTCATACAAAGAGTTTAATTACAAATAAAAAATGCTTATTAGTATATTTTATGCTTATTTTTGTAGTAAAAATTTGTATACAAAAATTTTACACATTTGTTGTATAAAACGAGTACAAAGGTTAAAGTCGGGCATGCCGACTATACAATACTCTACACCAGTCTGGTGTATTGTTTGGATCCGAAATTCGAATGGGTTAAAATGGGGCTTGTGTCAAAATTTTCAATAATGTGAGTCAGCGCACTAAATTTCATTAAAATATCTTAATATTTGCGACCTGCAGTTTGTAACCAAGCCAATTTTGGGGGGACCCTTATATGGGCACTAGTTCTAAACATGGACCGATGTTCACCAAAATCAATACACTTCGTCCTTGGGCCAATATAGGTCTATATACCAAATTTCATCAAGATATCTTAATATTTGCGATCTGCAGCGTATAAACAATATAATTTTGGTGGGACCCTTATATGGGCACTAGGTCTAAACATGGACCGATGTTCACCAAAATCAATAGGCTGCGTTATTAGGCCAATATAGGTCTGTGTACCAAATTTCATCAAAATATCTTACACTCTAATAAATTTTTGCTGAAACCTACTCTATTAAGAGGAGGTAACTTGATACCTACTATAAATTGGGCAAAAATAGGCACAATGTTTAAAATCAAAATATATAGACACATTGTGTTTAAAAATAATAGACACAATGTGTCTAAAATTATGCTTTTAATTGTATCGAAATAGCTTAGCAACTTTTAGATTTTGTTTAATTTTAAATTTCATGTGTCTAAAAATGCATAAACCTACCTTTATGATGTCTAGAAATATGTCTTCTAATGTCTATATATACAATGTAAATGCTTTTTATTAAATACTGTACTTTATGATATTGTAATAAAACAAAATGCATTTTTAAAAAATAAATGGTTTATTAAGTAATAAATGAAATTCGCGGGTGAACAATAAAAATTGGCATAACAATTCCGAATACTCACAAATCAATTATCTTTTTTTTCGTAAACCTTGGTACACATTTAAACTACATATTTGTTGTAAATGAGATTTTTGTCGAAGGAATTTTTTGCTATAGATGCTTACATATGGTGGTTTTCTAAAACAAAAGCTCCTTATAATCTTCGGATTTTTCCTATAGAAAAATATCCTTAGAATGTAAGGGGGTTTCTATAGGAGATAATCCTTTAAATCTTAGTGTTTCCATATAAAACCGCCAGTCTAATAATATTTTTCTTATTAGAAAAACTTCTCGGAATCTGTGCTGGTTTGGATATGAAAAAATACTATTATTCTGAGCGGGTTCTTTTAGCAAATAATGAGAGGGTTTTCTTTAGAATGTTCTCAGAATCTAAGTGGTTAATATAAGAAAAATACCTCTTAATCTGAAATTATAGTAAAAATCCTACAGAAGAATTTTAATATTAGAATGACTTTTCCTTAAAAAAACTTTAGTTTCTGATAAATTTTTCCTAAAGAAAAGCCTAAGAGGTTTTCGTAAAGAAACACCAATAAATTTTGAGAACTTCTTCTTAAGAAAAGTCCTCAGATTCAGAGCACTGTTTTCTATAGAGATCCTAAAAGATTCGGAGGATTTTTTTATAGAAAACCCTAAAATTCTAATGGGAAGGTCTGCTTACTAGAAAACACCTCGGATTCTAAGGAAGTTCTTCTATAGAAAAACATTCAACTTCTGACAAATTTTTCATAAAGACAAGCCCTTAGATTCTGAGAAATTTTTTATAATGAAATGCTATTATATTCTAAGGATTTTTCCCTACAAAAAAACTCTCAGATTCTTAAAACGTTTTCCTACACTCTAAAAAAGAGATGTAAACATACTGCTATTGAGTATGTAAATTTATGTGTAAAAAGGCGCAGAATGCTCATTATTGGGCATAATGTGTTTAAAAATTTAGTTTACACACTTTTCTTTTAGAATTAGGCACATAATGTATCAAAAGGTTTATTGACAAACATGTTTCCAAATTTATAGGCACATATCAAAGTAAACTACACATTTATTATAGTGAATTTTTATATGTACGCATTTGTGTTTAATTCTAAATTTAATGCGTAACTAAGAAATGTCAATATTATTTTCATAATTTTTATTACAATTGAAAAATGCACACGCATTAGGTAATAAACGCAAAAAAATTTACAATATCGTCAACATTTTGGAAAAATTTATCTGATGCCGAATTTTTAGAATTTGTGAAAACGTTATATGTAGGTGGTAAGTATATTTTTCTTTGTTTGCTAAGAAGTACGTTAATATGTGATTTTCCCTCCTTAGCTTAATATTTTGGATGAATATTCACAATTACAAGGATATTCTTAAAAATACTGGAGCTGGAGTTGGAATATACTTATCTGTGTTATTAGTTTGTGCTGATGTTTGTCAAAAATTCTGGACCTAGGCCCAACGAATGGTATACTAACCGACTCATGTCAGTATCACTTTTTGAGTCAATTGAGTCCGTTCGTCTACCTTCCCGATATTTGCTCCAATGATTTTTTTGGCAAGTTTATTTATATTTTCAATATATTTATTGCACCTCTACTTTTACTTGCCTTTTGTATATAAGACGTTTCATTGTAGAAAATCCTGCAAAGTCTAAGGATTTTTCCATATCAAAACCTTTAGATTATGGGGACTTTTTCTTTAGGAAAACACATCAAATTCTGAGCAAATTTTTCCTTTCCTCAAACATTTTCTATAGGGAAACCTGTAGATTCTGATAATTTACTCTCATAAAAATCTGAGTACTTTTTATTACTTAGATAAACTTTTATATATTCGTATTTCCTTCCATAGAAAAAATCTCAGATTCTGAGGTATTTTTTTTATGGAAAAATATTCTGAAACTGTCCACAGTCTTTTTCTATAGATTTTTTGGTGCATTTCAGGTTTTGACTTTTTTATAGAAAACAGTGAAATTTTTCTATACAAAAGTTTTTAGATCCCATAGAAAAACCAATCCGATTCTGAGGATTATTTCTATATAAAATTTTTCCCTTATGAACACTCACTAACATCCTCAGTAATATTTTCTTTAACAAATCACTCAGATTTTGAGAATTTTTCCTTTAGTAATAAGCTCAAATACTAAAAAATGTTTTCTATAGAAATCCTTTTAGATTATGAAGGCTTTCCATATAGAAAAATCTTTAAAAGCTGATGACTTTTTCGCATAGAAAAATTCCCAGAATCTGAGAACTCGGTCAAGAAACTCGCATAATTTCATTATTATTTTTGTAACTTTAAATTATATATTGTAAGAAAAATTATCCTTTTATCTTGATATTGTTTATAATATTTGCAATGGTTTTGTATGTTCATGCATTTCCTAATTAATAAAATATAAATATAATATATCTTAGAAATGCATTTTGTTTTATTTTGAGAAATTATAAGGTGCAGTAATTAATAAAAAAAATTTAATTGTATATATACGCATTATTTACCGCGTTTATAGACATCCTAAATGTAGGTTTATGCATTTATTATAGTACATTTAGACATATGCAATTTAATTTTAAACAAAATTCAAATGTTGCTAAATGTGTTTGATACAATTAAAAACATAATTTTAGACACATTGTGCCTATTATTTTTAAACACATTGTGTCTATGAATTTTAATTTTAAACATTGTGCCTATTTTTGCCCAATTTATAGTAGGTATCAAGTTACCTACTTTTAATAGAGTAGATTTCAACAAATATTTATTAGAGTGTACACTCTAAAAAAGGCGTGTAAACTCACTGCTATAAGAGTAGTAATTTTTTGTAGAAAATAACACATAATGCCCAAAATTGATACATAAAATGATTAAAATGTAGCTTAAACATTTGTGTGCTTAAAAATAAACACATAATAAAGTAATTTGCATGTTGATAAACATGTTTGAATGCTTATACACATGACAATTTTATAATTACACACATTGTGCCTAAATTTGTATGTTAGACATTAAATGCGTAATGATAAATATTTTATAGAGTAATGGCAAAATTGTCAAAATATAAATAAATGAAAACAAAAAATCTTAAAAACACTATTTTTATTTAAAGAACTACACTCTAATAAGTTTTTGTTGAAATATACTCTAATTAAAGGAGGTAACTTGATACCTACTATAAATTGAGCAAAAATAGACACAGTGTTTAAAATTAAAATATATAGACACAATGTGTTTAAAAGTAATAGGCACAATATGTCTAAAAGTACGTTTTTAATTGTAATAAAAAGGTTCAGCAACATTCGAATATTGTTTAAATTTTAATTTTATGTGTTTAAAAAAGCGATATAAAATTGCATGAACATACATTTAGGATGTTTAGAAATACGCCTAATAAGCATATATATACAATAAAGCTGTTTTTTTTAATAACAAATGCACGTTATAATTCCTTTAAATGAAACAAAATTTATTTTTATAGAATAATGGCTTTATTAACAAAATAAATTCATGAGAAATCTCTAACAATTGAAATTAATATAAAAAGTACCAACAATGACAATTTACAAAAAAAAGATTAAATTACAACAAATAATTAAAACTTTTACAACAAATAATTAAATCTAAGATGTTTTCTGTTAGATTCTGAGAGTTGTATCTTAGGAAACTGTATTCCCGTGTAAAAAAGATTAGATCTGCTCAGATCAGTTTAAATCTAATTAGATATTATTGAATTTGTTTAGATCTGGTGCTAGATTAGATCATATAATGTCAGATATGGTATATGTGAAACACTTTATGGTCATATCTGATCTCTTCATATCTAAAGTGATCTGGAAAACTGGTTGATCTCGATTACCAATTACATCTGATTATATATGGTTCCCCAGATATGCCTAGATCTGATGAGATCTAATTAGACCTGGCGCAATCAGAACTGCTGAGATCTGGTCTTTTTTACACGGCTTCCAAGAGTTCTTTTATTGGAAAAAGTTTACAAATCTAAGGGGTTTTACGTAGAAAATCTTTACTTTAGACAAATTTTTACTTAACTTTAACCCTTAGAAAAATTCTCTAATTCTGAAACCTTTCTGCTATATATATCCTGGAATCCTGACAAATTTTACATTATTAAAAAAACTCAAATAATATAACATCAAAAGTCCTCCGGGTTTGATAGTTATTTAAGCCCGAGTCTGATTACGTACAATTAAAATCTTAATTTTCTTAGGATTTTGTGAACCGCTTTAGAAGCCCACACCTAAAGTATTAATGAAAACTAAATAGCAAAAAAACAAAACGATTTTAGATAAATTATTCGTTTGACATGCCGATTCTCAAAATGGTCGAGTGTAAATTGAATATGCTCAACTTGGCCGCCTTCTTCTGAATATATATAATGTAGAACAATTACGGCAGCATGAAACAAACCCTTCTAACCGCATCTATATTAAATATTTCTTAAAAGGCATTCTCGCATTCAATATCTGCAATATAATTTTTGAGAATTATTCATCTATATTCAAACTTTTAATAAATTGCACTGTTATTTACTCACTTTTAATTGATTTCTTTTTGTTTTTTGTTTCCTTGGCTTGGTCAGTTAATTATCGCTTTTTGAGAGGATTTTCTTTAAACAAATCTGTTAAAATCCTCTTTAAATGTATTGTCTATGAAAACTTAAATGTGCTTATTTATATTTTGACATTTGGGCTCTTACTATTAAAAGTATTTACAATTACACACTTTATGTCTAATAAGAATATTTAGGCACAATATGTGTAATTGTAATGAGTTAATGCGTATAAACTTATAAACATGTATATAAACAAGCAAAATACTGTATTTATGTGTTTTTTTGTAGACAAAAGTGTCTAATTAAATTTTCTACACATTTTGTGTCTAATATAGCGCATTTTGTTATATTTTACATGAAAAGTTACTATATTTATAATAGTAATTTTTCATGCATTTTTTAGAGTGTAAATCGCGTTTTGTTTGTTTTATTAACAAATTAATTTAAGTAAATATAGTTGTATCAAATTTTTGACTGCTGAGGTTTGAATTAAATGTAAGTATATGGGTTAAGATTTAGAGGAAGAAGCTAAACTAAAAGAATTTTAGTATATTTATTACAGATGCAAAATGTAGTAGTGGAAGTATGAAGCCCGGTGACGAAAAGTCGAAAATATGAGTTTCAACATGGAAAGACCACCACTATTAATATTACGTGAAAAATATTTTTCATATAATGCGGGGTAACATTTGCACTCTAGAAATTTTTAATATTATAGATGGTCGCGTGGTTCTAGAGATTCCTCTAGGCAATGCTTATACGCAAATAAACTGCTTAACTTATTACAATCGCTCCAAATAAAATTCCTTGTATACTTCGTAAAAAATAACCCATATTCGCGGAACATTTGTGTAGACTTAACTACATAAAAACCGTTAAATTTTAAGAAATTTTTCCAATAAAAATATCGTCAGATTCTTAGTACTTTTTCCGTCAGAATAATAATAAGCAAAACCCTTACATTATATTAGATTTTTTTATAAAAAAATAGGATTCTGAAGATTTTTCTTTAAAAAACTTTGGATACGGAAGACTTTATGTCTACAAAAAAACTCTCAAATACCATTAGAAAAACACTAAATTTTTAAATACTTTTTCCTGTAAAAAATCGCTCAGATTCTGGGGCCTTTTTGTTATAAGAAAATAGAAATCTGGGATCTTTTTTATAGCAAAACCCCTAAATTCTTTATATTTCCCATATACATAAATCTTCAGAAAAGCTCTAAAATTCTAAAATTATTTCGATGGAAAAATCCTTAGATTCTGGGCGCTTTTTCACTTTTTTTTGTAGAAAAAAACCTGCAGATATAAAAGACTTTATATCTACAGAAAAACCGCTTATTGTGAGGACTTTTTCATAAAACCCTCAGTTTCAAAGCATGTGTCCTATAGAAAAACATCAGATTTTTATAAAAAACCTTCCGAATTTGAGAACTGCTTTTAAAAGAAAAATCCTCAAACTCGGAGAAATTTTTATTATGGATTCTCAGATTCTGAGGGTTTTTCGAAAAAACTGCCTAAGTTCTGATCCTGTCGTATTCCTTCTATAAAAATACCCCAAGATTATAAACACATTTTATATAGAAAACCTCTCTCTGATTTTGACAAATGTTTACTATATGAAAACACACATAGAATCGGGCTTTTAACAGAAAAACCAATATATTCTAAAGGCTTTCCCTAAAGAAAATCCCTTAGATTCTGGAAGTTTTAATATATGTTATTTGTTGTTGTTGTTCTTTATAATTTTAGTGATAATTGTTATGATTTGATTGTTTTATATATTTCTTTTTATTAATAAAACATTTATATTTTAAAATGCGGTTTTTTTAAATTTTTTTACGAATATATTAATAGTGTTTCTAAACAACTAAAATGTAGGTTCATACATTTAAAAGAGCTTTTTTAGGCACATAAAACTTAAATTTAAACTAGTTTATAATGTTGCTAACCTTTTTGATACATTTAAAAGCGTACGTTTACACACATTATATCTATTGTTTTAAACACAAAGTGTCTATGTATTTTAATTTTAAACACAATGCCTATTTTTGCCCAATTAATAGTAGGTATTAAGTTACCTCCTTTTAATAGAGTGGATTTCAACAAAAATTTATTAGAGTGTATAGCGTATGGGGACTTCCCCAAAAAATCTCAGATTCTTAGAACTTATTCTTTTAGAATAGCATTTAGATTATTACTACATTTTCCTATAAAATAACCATCAGATTCCGAGTTTTTTTTCCTATAGAATCTCTTTAAATTCTGAGGATTTTTTCATATTGCAAAAAATCCTCCAAATATGGTTTTTCTCTAGAAAAGAATACCGATTACGCTAACGATTTTGCTAACATATAGCAAAAGTTCTCACAATCGATGTTTACAGAAAAGTCCTTTTTAGACAAATTTATCAATATAATTACATGTTCTTTAACTTAAATTCATAAGATACCAGCACTAAATAATAGCATTAAGCAACGTTTGTAATTATGATTATAGGCTCAAATTTGTGCTTGAAAAAATCGTGGAAGTTGTGCTGATCTGCCCAGAATTTTTACTTCATTTCCAAATCATACATTCAACTTTTCTCTCAGCATTCGATATAATTTTTAACTGCATTTGTTTCCTAAAAATTTTTAAAGTACGTTCTGCAATGGTATTTAAAAAATTATTTAAATAGAAGTTAAATACAGTTTACTTTACTCACTTTTAAGATATTTCTTCATATATTTTAAATATTTGTTTTGTTCAGTGGCCTTTCAGTTATTCAAATCGCGTTTTGTATTTTTTTTTTTAATATTTAAGCTTTAGAAGCCATTGATTTTCCTCTAAAATATAAATTTTATTGAATTTTTATTTTTTTTTTTATATTTTGACATTTTTGCTACTACTATTTTAAGTATTTATAGTTACGCATATTATGCCTAAAGCAAAATTTAGGCATAATGTGTGTAATTATAACGAGTAAATGTTTATTAATATTGAAACATGTATACAAACATTCAAAATACTATATTTGTGTGTTTTTTTATAGACAAAAATGTCTAAATTAAATTTGTACCTACACATTTTGTGCCCAACGCTACGCATTTTGTGCAAGTTTACATGAAACCTTACCATTTCTATAGCAGTAATTTTACATGCAATTTTTAGAGTGTAATATTTACGACCTGCAGCGTATAAATAGTATACTTTTGGTAAGACCCTAATATGGGCACTAGGTCTAAACATGAACCGATGTTCACCAAAATCAATAGGCTGCGTTATTGGGCCAATATAGGTCTGTGTACCAAATTTCATCAAAATATCTTAATATTTACGACCTGCAGCGTATAAACAGTATAATTTTGGTAGGACCCTTATATGGGCACTAGGTCTAAACATGGACCGATATTCACCAAAATCAATAGGCTATGTTATTGGGCTAACATAGGTCTGTGTACCAAATTTCGTCAAAATATCTTAATATTTACGACCTGCAGCGTATAAACAATATAATTTTGGTAGGACCCTTGGGTACTAGGTCTAAACATGGACCGATGTTCACCAAAATCAAACTTGTTCGTCCTTGGGCCAACATAGGTCTGCGTACCAAATTTCATCAAAATATATTAATATTTGCGACCTGTAGAGTGCGCACAAGATTGAATGGACAGACAGAAGGACGGACGGACAGACGGACATCGTTAAATCGAAATAAAAAAAAAATCTGAGCCGATCGGTATACTATAAGGTGGGTCTACGACCAATATTTTTTGGTATTACAAACATCAGCACAAACTTATAATACCCTGACCACATAGTGGTGTAGGGTATAATTAGGCATTTTCCGTAATATTCCATGAAATGTTACATATTTTATAGTAGTTAATTTACAAGCACTTTTATGAGTGTAGTTTCGGTTCGCGGTACAAATAAAAAACAATAATAATAATAAAACTAGAAAGTGAAGGTGAAACTTAAAATAAGCTGGTAAGTTTTGTATTTGGTTTACTTTTTTATTTTTTTTAATTTATTTGCGTTAATTGCGTTTTATTTTTTGTAATTACTCGGGAAAGTAATTCAAAGGTTATTTTTTTTTAAAGAAATTAATTTTTTTTTCTTCTTATTTTTTATCTATTTACCTCAAAAATGGACCCTGTTAAAATTATTAAGGAACAGGATAGATTAGAGAACGCAATACAATGCTTTGAGCACGATTGCTCAAAGCAATGACTCAAATTTGGAAATTTGGAAAACGGTGACGGGATTAAGGGAGAAGTTTTATGGTTTTAAGGAAGATTTCGAGAAGAATGACAAGAAACTCTGTCCTCCTTCCTCGACATTAGAACGAAATGCATACTTCAAGGCAAATTTCGTGGCCGAGGTTAGAGAAGCTATAAAAAATTTCAATAGCCTATATTCTCAATTAAAGCATAAATTTGCACAGGAGGATATATACGCGACTGCGCCAGTTTCAGGAGACGAGACTGCAATAAGAAGTCAGGAAAAGGAGCAAATGGCTCCAGAATTCTCAACAGAAAATAATGTTGCTACGAAAAGTCCGATGAGATGACGGAGATATTTTATTCTCTAAGAGGTATCAGGGAACACGTGGTATAGATAGCGATATCAAATCCCTCCCATTCAAGCTACGGTCTATAGATATTCCCATATTCAGTGGCCGGTTTACTGAATGGGATACGTTTAGAGAGCTATTTGAGCAGTTGATAATCGATCAGCCAATCTCAAATACACAGAAAATGTGTACGCTAAAGGCTAAATTATTAGGAGAGGTAGCTCGGAAAATTTCGAGGCTGTCCTCTAAAGATGAAAATTTTGAAACTGCTTGGAAAATTTTGGAAGAGCATTTCTCCAACAGAAGGGCACTTCGTGCATTATAATATACTGGATGCTCCTCCAGTATATTATAATGCACGAAGTGTACACATTACAGAAATTGTAAACGAGAGTATACAGGCTCTGAGGGTGATGAAAATCGAAGCAGAAGAAATGCATCAAGCATTTTTATGTTTCGTACTTGAAAGAAAATTGGATGAACATCTACGAATTCAATTTGAGCAGCATTTGGGAAAGTCTCGAGATCTACCAAAATTAGATAATCCCTTAGATTTTTTAAACCAAATGCATTATTCCTTGGAAGTGAAATATTGCAAATCTTCTAGGAAGTGTTCAAAAATCTTAGAAGGTGAGCCGACATGTTGCAAGTCCTCCCAGATATGGATCTCAGGAGGCATGTCAGATGACAGATCCCTCAAAAAATGCGAACAAAATAACATGTCCCGTGAAATGTTCAGTTGGGCATTTATTACATAGATGTTCAAAATTTAGAAGCCTTCCCATCAAAGAGAAATGGGATAAGGTATGTTGAAGATGTTTAAATCCGGGTCATGGAAAAAATAGTTGTACTACTACAACTATTTGCAAGAATTGTCATGGTGATCATAATACTCTTCTGCATACAGAGAAGGTACCTCCAAAAACTGTTATTGTTAATGGATGATGAGGCACTTCTGACCACATTAATAGTGGAGGTAGAGGATGGTAATAATCAATGGATAAGTTGCCGGGTCCTATTAGATGGTGGATCGCAGGTTAATATAATTTCCAGGGAATTTAAAAAGAAATTGAGGCTAAAGGGTCTCAGAATAAATAAATAATTTGAGGGATTAAAGACGAAAAACCCATCTGCTCAGGAAAAGGTGCACTTAAAATAATACGTACAGTGGGGAGCATTATTGAGTACATGTCAGCACTTGAGGAAACTTACAAATGCAGGCATAAAAATATCGGACAAGGGGTTTAAAGTACACTTTTCAGAAAACAAAAGGTTCGCTTAATCTAAATCTGGCCTCAGAAATGACCTTCCATATCAGACTTTCGAGCTATATAAATGGGAAAATCTTTACTTTTCTTCAAAATATTTCGAATCGTATGTTTCCTCGAAAAATATTTTTAACAAGATTTGTAACGGCATCTGAATATACTACTTTTCCTCTTTAAAATAGTTTTTGAATTCTTTTGATAACATATTTTTTTATGGATATATCGTTTTTTGAAATTTGGGTCTTTTATTTTTTTTACAATTTTACTTTGAAATTGCGGTGAAGGCCCAAATTTCAATAAACGATATATCCGTAAAAAAATATGTTATCAAAAGAATTCAAAAATCATTTTAAAGATGAAGAGTAGTATATTCAGATGCCGTTACGAATCTTGTTAAAAATATTTTTTAAGAAAATATACGATTCGAAATATTTTGAAGAAAAGTTAAGTTTTTCGCATTTATATAGCTCTAAAGTCTGATAAGGAAGGTCATTTCTGAGGCCAGATTTAGATTAAGCGAACCTTTTGCTTTCAGAAAAGTATACTTTAGTCCCCTTGACTGATATTTTTATGTCTGCACTTGTAAGTTTCCTCAAGTACTGACATGTACTCAATAACGCTCACCACTGTATATAGAAAAATCTGTCAAACCGGTTTCAAATCGATTTGACTAATTTTTAAAAAATTTTTAGTTGAAACACTGATTTAGGCAAAGATTTTAGTTATCTTCATTTAACACAATACTAAAAATCCTCAGAACTTTACTAATTTTGAGTGTTAATTTTCAAAACTATTTATAACTAATTTTGAGGAACCCATTCGTTAAATTTTACAAAATTTATTGTTAAAATATATTTTGATGTCTCTGTTCTTACGCGGTAGATGTTGCCACCACTGTTTTAAGGATGGCACTATTTTTTCCCTCCTGATTTTTTAAAATGGCCCATATCCCGAAAACTAAGAGAGATAGAGAAAAATTGATAAAAATTTCGACTACCCCTAACCGTATAATACCCCAGCAAAAGGGGTTAGCTCTATCCAAAAATAGACCTTTGGCGGGGCCTTGGAACCTCAGAAATTTTCAATAAATATTTTTCACTTTATAAAATGGTCCATATCTCGAAAACTAATCGAGATAGAGTAAAACGGACAAAATGTTTGGTCCATTGGGGTGCCCTTATATGCCCTCACATGATATGGACTAGGCCCGGGGAGGGTTCCGATTAATTTAAATTTAAATTTGTTAAATTTAAAAAAGAATTTGTTAAAATCAACAAATTTTATTTTAGGCCAAAAAACAGGAATATATTTTGTGAAAGTAACAAAATTTTCTGTTCAGCCAACAGACTTATTATTTTGAGTGTGGAATTGAATATGAGGTCAAAAGTGACTAATTAACACCTTCCTCAATGCGGTCGTAATGGACAGATTTGTGTCCAATATACCTGAGATGAAAATGATGGCTGGAGAGTTTCCACATAACATAACATTGGCTGACGCAGGGTACAATATTCCAAGTGGAATTGATTTATTTTTGTCAAATCAATTCGTTTTTGAACTCATCTGTGAGGGCAAAATTTAAGACCAAAAAACCAACACTAAACTACAGAACACAAAATTAGATTGGGTAGCATATACTTAGCATGACGAAAATAGATGGTGCCAAACCAGAACCAAATATTGTTACAATAGTTCTGACATCTGATGAAGAACTTTTGCAAAAATTTTGGGAAATTGAGAAGGTCCCACAGATTAATAAGTTAACAGTCTTAGAAAAATATTGTGAAAAACTTTTTAATCAAAGTATAAAATTGAAATAAGATGGAAAATGTCAAGAGTGAGCCGGGCTTATTAGCGAACTCTAGCCTAGTGGCTAAAAGAAGATTCTTCGCTCTAGAAAGAAAATTAGAGAAAAATCAAGATCTGAAAATTCAATATCATGATTTTTTGAAACAATATTTATGACCAACAATTCATTTTTGAATGGTCGGTATTATTTACCTCATCATTGTGTTTTACGCCCGGAATGCACTTCCACCAAATTGAGGGTAGTATTTGATGCTTATTAAATGCCTGCAGAAGATTGCTGACTGGAAAACATACCAAAATGAGATATCACCAGAAGAGTTGGGAATTCCAGCTGAAGTAGGAAAGATGCAAACAAAGGATCTCATAAGCTTAATGTCATCACTTTTAGATGAAAAGTTAAAAAATTTGCCTACTAAAACTGAAAATACTAGAAGTAAAGGAAAATGTAAATGAAGTTAGAGCCGATGTTAACAGATTAACCGCTGAAAATAAGCTTCTGCAAGAAGAAGTACAAAAACTGAAGTCAAGTAGAGAAGAAGACCAACGTAAAATGAGCCGTTTTGAAAATGATATGTTAAAGAAAAAGATAATAATTAGAGGTCTAGATAGCCAAAAATCGGTCTATGCTGCAGTTAGAAAATTTTTTAAAAATGAACTTAAAATGGTAAAAGATGCTGAAATAGTAAAACATCAGCGAGTAAAATGTTTGAAAACCAAAATAAAATGACTGTTATGGTCGAACTTAAATCAGTATATAACGGAGGTATTTAAGCATACGAGAAATATGGCGGGAAAAACTATATATGTTGAACGTGAACTATGCACGGATCGTCGGCAGAACAAGGGTGTATTGCTTCGACTTAAACGGGATATACTCAAGATTGACAAAACCAAAAGAGTTACTGTGAGAGATGATAAAATTATAGTGGATGGCAAGTATCTATTTTGGAACAAATCTAAAAAGCTCATGTTTGGTGAAAAACCTGGGGAAGAGGTATTGAAAGAGATATATGGTGAGAAAATTAATAATCTTAGCCTGGATTATAGTAAAATTTTAAATGATTTAGATTCAAAAAACTGTTGAAAAAAGGTCAGGAGAATAAAAGAAATTGTAATAAAAATTAAAATGTTAGTATATTAATAGAGAAAAAAGTTTATAGGTTAAATTTGAAAATAATTTCATATAATGTAAATGGTTTGCAAAATAAGTATCTTCACCTCGATTTTTTTCATATGTGGAACAAAATGAAATTTTTATTCTGTTAGAAACTCATGTAGAAGCTAAGGATATAATAAAATTTGAAAATAAATTTAGAAATTTCGATACAATATGGAAACCGGCCACTAGAAACAGCAAGTACGGTAGAGGTATTGGTGGATATGTGTGTGGGGTGCGAAGAGATTTGTTTAAAAGTGGTATAAATTATTATTACAAGACTTATGGTGATTTAGATGCCATAGTAGTAAAAACGAACTCTAGTGAGTTCACAATTATTCCACTTTATCTAAGGGGTGCAAATTGGGAACAAGAATTTTTGTGCTTAAATCGTTGTATTCAATCATACGAGATAAAAAATCCTCTAATCATTGGAGATCTCAACATACGATTGGGAGAAGAACAACAATTTTTAGATAAAAATGTTGTGGCAACATTTCCTGCTGGTATGAAAATAAGAAAATCTAAAGACAAGGTAACACCAAATGTAATTGGCAGGCAATTTTTAGACTTTTGTAATAACTATGGACTGCCTATTCTAAATGGAAGGACTTATGGTGATAAGGAAGGTGAATACACATTTCTAAGCAGAAATGGTAACTCGGTAAATGATTTTTGTGCAGTGTCCTTTGACATACTTAATCAGGTAGAGAGCTTTGTTGTAGAAAACAAAATATGGTCGGATCATTTACCAATAAAACTTAATCTGGCAGTTAACGACGCGAATTGTGTCTCGAAGAAATTAAATTTACCTCCTAAATTACAATGGAATCCTAGAAAAGCCGAATACTATAAGCGCGAGTTGGATAATAATCTTAGAACGTTAATAGAAAACAAGCCAGAAGTTAATCTAAATGATATGAGAAACTTGATTATGAAATCATACATACCGCCAAAAACAAACGCTAGAAAACAAATTTTTAAAAACAAATGGTTCGATAGTGAATGTCAAAATGGCAGAGAAAAATCGATGGAGTTGTTAAAAGCATTTAAAAAATCACAACAAAATAGAGACAAGAAAATGTATATCGAACAGAGAAATCAGTACCAGTATTTATGTACGATTAAACAACGGGAGTATTATAAACAGGTGGAATGTAAAGTAAACTTTGTGACTGATAGCAAAAGCTGGTGGGCTCTAGCGAGGGAAATACGACAACAAGAGAATCATATTGGATGTGGTATAATGGTTGAAAGTTTTAGAGATTACTTTAAAGAATTACTTAATCCCACAGTCAGATCTGCAGAGATATGCTATGCTGCTAATTTAATAAGTGATGAACGTTTAGATAGACCTTTTTCGCTATAGGAATTAAAAGCTCAGCTTGCTAAAGCAAAGCCCAATAAAGCGCCCGGAGAGGACCGTATCTCTTACGAATTTTTCATCAATGCCAGCAATGGTTATTTGGGAACACTAGCGGATATATTTTCCCGTATATTAGATGGAAAATAATCATGTGAAGCTTTTAAAAGAAGTATTATTTTCCCAATTCATAAGAAAGGAGATGTACACCAGCCCTGTAACTACAGAGGAATATCTTTTACAAACTGTATTGGTAAAATAATGATGGGTGTGATATGTCAGAGAATAACTGAATGGGTTAATCGAAATCAAATATTGAATGAATTCCAAGCGGGTTTCCGTAAAGGATATTCTACCATTGACAATGTATATAATCTTACATCAATTGTTAAAATAAAACTCGCAGAAAGGAAGAAAGTTTATAGCTTCTTTGTAGATTTTAAAGCGGCATTTGATCGAGTACCAAGGAATTTATTAATATTTAAACTACATCAGATGGGGTTATCAACTAAAGTTGTAAGTTTCATTGAGAAAGTCTACCAAAATACTGAATCAGCTGTATGGACTGGATCTGAAATATCAAGCGAATTTAAAACATGTACAGGAGTAAAGCAAGGCTGTTTGTTGTCACCGCTATTGTTCTCTCTATATTTGAACGATATACACGATCATATGACAGGAGGCTTGTTTATTGACGATATCAATATCAGATTGTTAATGTATGCGGATGATATTGTGCTACTGGCAGACAATGTAAATACTCTACAGAAGATGATATATAAACTTGAGGAATATTGCTCGATATGGGGTACGCAGGTTAATCTTGCCAAATCCGAAATAATGATTTTTCGCAATGGTGGACGAGTGGGTGTCGAAGAAAAGTGGACCTTCAATGGCGAATACGTGAATATTGTATCAGAATACAAATATCTGGGAATGTTGGTGAAGGCAAAGAACGATGCGGCTAGATCAAGTGTAAATGCTACTTGTAAAAATTTTATTGGAAGGAAAGATATCTCAATAAGTGCAAAGTGGAAACTTTTTTTGGCAGTGTGTAGATCCATACAATGTTATGGTGCCCAAATATGGGGCTACGCTTGGTTTGATGACGTAGATAAATTGCAAAAATATTTTACAAAACGAATTTTAAGCCTTCCTGATTCTACTCCAAATTACGTGCTGGCATTGGAAACAGGACAAGAAGCAGGTCATTTTTATTCTTATAGCTTACATCTTCAATATATATTTAAAACGATTTTTGAATATGACCACTAGAGTTTGCTAAAAACCGAAAAATTTGGAAACCGCGGTTTCGGTTTTTCAAAATCATAAAAACCGCGGTTTCGGTTATTTTTCGGTTTTCTTGTGATATTAATAGAATTGTTATAAAATAATTAAATATAACAATATTCTAACTAAATATATGATAATTAAATATGCATAAAAATTAAATAGTTTAATAAGTCCAAGATATCTTTTAAAATTCGATTGAATTTCTCACTCGAATATTTAGAGGCAATAACGCCATTTCGAAACTTTTCCGGGAGAAGGAATAAATGGGGAAACCCGATATAAATTAAATTTTTTTTTTCTTTTTAAAGAGTTTAAATTTAAATTTTAGCAATTTGTTTGAAAAAATATAAAGTTAAAATTTTATAAATTTCACGAAATACGAATTAAGGCTTTTTGAAAAATACGCGGTGAAAATCGTAACTGAATATGTGAAACTCAATATCTCTTAAACCACTTGACTTTTTGGTGCAATTTCTTTACTAAAATTATAAGCCTCAGTTTATGTGATCCGTAATAACAAAAATAAAAAATTTTTTAAAGCAGTTTTTAATCGAGAAAATGCTCATTACAATTAAAAACAAAATTTTTCAAAATAGGAGCTGGCCTTTTCGAAATTGAAGATTCAATAATATGCAATTTAATTAATTATTTTAATTGGTTAAAGTATTTGTTAAAAACCGACTTATTTTTGTCGATTTTCGGTTTCGGTTTTGAGGCTTGAAAAACCGCGGTTTCGGTTTCGATTAAAACCGAACAGCAAACTCTAATGACCACAACAGACTGCCATACATACTGTCAAGAAAAATTATGGCTAAAGATATTTTCTGGTATGCTGAACTAAAAAACAAACTGTTGCAGTACAATATTTCTGCCAACGATATAGAGCAGGATAAAATAGTTTGGAGCAGTGCCTGCATTCGTTTAATTGACACAATGAAGCTCAGAAAACATCTGGAGCATATGGAAAAGGCACAAGCTAGTGAGCGTAGAATATACAAATATTTAGATTATTCGAAAGGGTTGACATATTGTATCGAAGGTTTTAAACAAGATCAAATATCTCTTATAATGAGGACAAGAGGGGGACTATTGTGGTTAAATGGGAATGAGTTTAGGAGTGAGAGTACGAGATTGTGCTCTATGTGCAATTTGAGGGAGGAGGAAAACATAAATCATTTTATGGGCAGGTGCTCCGTGTTGAAAGATATAAGATACAAGTATTTTTGTCGTCAAATGTTAACGGATGACGAGGTTATTAATGTACTGAACGGGGGTGAGGATACTAATTGGCAAAGACTTTATTACTATGTTAGGGAGTCACTAAAATATAGAAGTTTTCTAATATCTGAATTTAATTATTTAATTATTTTCCAATTTTCCAGCTGACGGTTTTAAACCATGCTGTATTTTATTTATTATTGTACTTTTATTTTAAGCAATTATTTAAACAATTTAAAGAATAATAAATAAAAAATTATCTATCTAAATCTATCTAAATTTCCTAAAAAATCGGATGCAATTAGGAATGATTTTTATATGGACGATTTGATGACAGGAGGAGATTGTCTAGAATCGGTAAGATCATTATCTTTAAATATAGATAATTTAATGTTAGAATTTGGAATTCCCTTGAGAAAGTGGTGTGCGAATGATAAATTATTACTGAAAGGTCTTAATGACGTACGAAGAACTATGCACACTACTGACTCAAACAGAACTAATACTGAACTGAAGAGAGCACTGGAAAGCTGTGCAATTTAATTCTCAAGAATTTTGGATACGTTGGTCTGCTGAATATCTGTCCGAATTACAAAAGAGGTACAAATGGAATAAACAATTTGGAAACATTAAGCCAGGAACATTAGTTCTCCTAAAAGACAACAACACTCCTCCTTTAAGCTGGAGGCAGGGAAGGGTTATCCGATCTATAATGGGTTCGGATGGGCTATGTAGAATGGTGGACGTAAGGACCAGCAATGGGGAAACTAAAAGGTCAATCCATAATGTTGGTCTTTTTCCACCCAAGAGAATGAAAAGGAAGTATTGGACAAACCATCCAATTGCTTTAATTCTACACAAAGTAAAAATAAAATTAAAAGTATGGTCAAACCAACCTAGCAAAATTTTTTTGAACTGGTTGCCTTTAATCTGTTCTAGAATAGGTGTTTTTACCACCGGTTCCGTGGAACAGGTTCTAGAACTGATTCCTGGAAGTCAAAATGGAAGGCTTCACTATCGCAGAACCAGTTCTATAACTGGTTCTAGAACCGGTTCCAAAGCAACCTGTTCTAGTTTGGAGGAATAGAACCTGGTGCTTTTGGGACAAACTAAAACAAAATTCACCGATGATACAACATAATTCGTTACCCTTATGCCCTTCATGACCAGGAATCCATCACAGTGTAAGGGAGTTGTTCCTACCGAGTTCGTTTAGATTTCCCATACATTCCATGACTAGACCAGATGATACCCCGTAAGCTCCTAGAGCCTTTAGCGCAGCTTGGCTGTCAGAAAGAATGTAGATGCGAGATCTAACCGTGCCTCTCCGCTGGCACTCTCTCACACATATTCAGATGGCGAAAATCTCCGCCTTAAAGATGGAGGGGTACTTGCCCATTGGTAAAGCACGCTGGAATCCGGGTCCAAAGACACATGCCCCCGTGTCACCATTAGCCTTCTTTGAGCCATCAGTGCACCATACCTGAGCCCACTCTTCGGGCTACCAGGATTGGCTGGTCCACATATTTCTGTCAAATGACATACTGTCAAAATGCCTGACAAATATCTGCTCCGGGATCATTTTATCCGCGACCTTAAGATTGGGTCGTCCATAAAGATCCCGGCGATCCTCATGTGACCCTTTAGGTCCCCGCTCCTCATGTCCCCGAACCCACGGACACGAAGTGAGCCTATGCTTGCAGCTTCCTTCACGGAAATAATCAATGGTGGAATACCCAACATGGCCCCAATGGCATCCGTCGGGCACGATCTTCCAGCCCCCGTAATGCCAGTACACACCAGCCGATACAACCTCTTCAGAGTATCCCTTGCCGTTGACTGCTCAACCTTTGGCCACCATGCTAAGGCAGCATACGTGATCATAGGTTTCACAATGGTGTTGAATGACCAGAAACAAAAAAAAAAAAAGAGCCTCTGACAGGCATAATATGTCCTGGTAGCCTTCTTGTTTACGGAGTCGAGATAATTATTCCACGTAAAGGATTTATCAAGAGTCACCCCTAAATATTTCACACTATCCGAGAAGCATATCGTTTTTTCCCCAACAACAGGTTCGGTCAGGTTGACCCTTCTTCTCCTTGTGAACGGTATCAGTATCGTATTCGTCGGGTTGATAGTCAACCCTTTTTCCCGACACCATGAGTTAGTAAAGTTCAGAGCCTGCTGCATACAATCGAAGATGGTCCTGTCATCCCAGCCGACAAGGGAGATGACAAGATCATCGGCGTAGCCATAGGTCCTGAAGCCCAGGTCGTTCAGACCCTCAACCAACTCGTCAATGACCAGCGTCCATAGTAAAGGCGACAGTACACCGCCCTGAGGACATCCTCTGGTCGCATTCACGGTCCTACTAGTAGACCCTATACCGAACGTGATTTCCCTAGAGTTGAGCATCTCCAATGTCCAATTTACAATCATTGGAGATATGCCCCTTCTCAACATAGACAGCCCGATCGCATCGTAAGACGTGTTGTCAAAAGCGCCCTGTATATAAATAAAAGCACAGAGGGCAATATTATTTGCCTCCAGTGCCTTCTCTATCAACGTGACAATATGATGGACAGCACTTTCGGTAGACTTACCCCGTTGATACGCGAACTGAAGCTCGTTTATGGGCTTACGCCTGAGGTACGTGTCCCTAATATAGTGGTCCAGAACTTCCTCCATTGTCTTAAGAAGAAAAGAGCTGAGGCTAATTGGTCTATACGACTTAGGCAGATGTTCGGTTTTCCGCCCGCCTTTGGAATAAAGACCACTTTAACCCCCCTCCAAATCGTCGGAACATGACCCAGCAAAAGACTGGATCTAAATATCCTAACCTGTTGTGGGGCTATTATATCCACCCCTTTCTGCATCAGACATGGATAGATCCCGTCGGGGCCTGGCGACTTAAAGGACAAAAATCCATTTATCGCACATTTCACTCTGTCCTCTCGAAAGACGGCACCCGTTAGGCGTACATACCTCCCCGTCAGGTTTGGGATTCTTTGAATCGCCACAAAACTGCGGGAGGCTACGCAGCCTGGGAAGTGCGTGTCTAACAATAGCTCACAGGTTTCCTCAGGAGATCCAGTGTAGGAACCGTCGGGTCTCCTGAGAGTGCAAAGACCATTCGTGTAATCCTATGCAAGGTCCTTCTGAAGTCGCGCAGCTTCCGGAAGATCTGAGATCTTCTCACAGTAGCTGCGCCACGTGGACATTTTCGATCTACGTAATTTTATATTATATTCTTGTAGGTGACCCAGTCACCTGTTTCTTTGGCTCTGTTGAATAGTCTGCTGGCCTCCCTTTTGAGCTTATCCAGACTACCGTCCCACCGCTCGCAAAGTAAGCAGAAGTCAAACTTGATTGAGTCTCTGATGCCTCATAATCAATCTCAACTGGGCTCAGAATCAGCCCTTTAGAGAGATTGGCATCGCTTTCCAAGTGATAACGGAAGTTCTCCCAATTTGTGCATCTGGGATTACGATATTTCTGACGCGAGTCCAGCGCATTAACAACATCAAAGACCAGGTGTTGATGATTACACATTGATATTTCGCTGGAGACATGCCAGTTAGAGATGGCGAAAGAAAGGTTAGAACTAGTAAGAGTGAGGCCCAAGACCTCTGACCTAATAGCATTCCTAAACGTCGGTTCGTCACCCTTATTTGCTATGTTTATACCATTACTACATACAAATTCAAGCAGGTACTCACCTCGTTTGTTGATACTGGTGCTTGCCCACGTTGTGTGATGAGATAATATTGTCAGCAATCGCGACAAAAACAGCAAAGAGATCTGCGTTGCCATTTATGGGCGGTGTTTTGCACTCATTGTTTAGCCTAATGGATGAAGAGCGTGAGGAAATCTTCTAAAACAGAATAAAAACCAATGAACGTAAGAACGACTACTTGCTAAACATCATGAAAAACCAATCATCACTTCAAAATATGACGAGGGAAATAATAAAAGAACAAAGCAAAACAAAAATATGAAAAGACTGAGCGGTTCGATTATTGTGCTGGAGAAGGCTGTCAACGAGTTAAAAGATAAAGAAACACTGATTAGATCGGTAGCAAATATACTGGCGTCTCTTGAATCATTTGAAGAAATCCAAGATGGTATAATAGGAGCATTATTAAGTTCCAAAAACAATTTACTCACAGAAATACTGCCAGTTAAGAAATTTAAAGCATAGATCAAGACGATTACATCGAGCATAAAATCAAATCTTAGGCTTTCAAGTGAAAATCCCGTAGAACTCGTAAAAATCTCACAGATTTCTGCAGGAACCACCGACGAATTCATCGTCTTCAACATTCGTATTCCTTTAATTAATACCAAATTATTTCAAGCATATGAGATATATTCCTATCCAACGGTCCATGACGGATTCTCTGTAAAACTTCAGGCAAGCAGCAAATACTTTTTGATTGACGAAAGAAAGACGGTTACTACAGCTTAGATAAGAACAACTTAAGTCACAACTAGAGGCACAACTAATTGTGAAGCAAATTAATTTTTGAAGGCAAGAAGGATTCAGAAAAGTGTGAAATAGCCATAAAAAGTTTTAAAATTTCTGGCAACAAACGCACTCTTTAAATACGTGGATATTTTCTCTATTCGAAAAAACCCCGGCAGATATTAAATGCAATGAAAAAACACACAACGTGGTCCTCCAAGGTTACGGTATACTAAAAGTACACCCGGATTGCTATTTTGAGTCGGCAGAAGTTAATTTATGGACCTCTGATTACTACAGTGCAGAGGTGAATTATGTGTTTCCAAATTACAACCTATCAGCACTTCTGCCAAGACTACAACATCTAAATTAAATGCCGATATAGAAATATATAAAATACCTGATATTCCTAAATCAACAACGATACTTGGTTTCCCTACACAACTGAATGTACATCATCTCTAGTATCCGACCGAACAGTTCGGCCAAAAAGTCACATTTGGTCGTTTTCTGTTATTTAAAGCACTGTGGAGAAATTTTCATACTGCTAAAATGTTTGTTCAGTCGATTTAATTCGATTTTGAGTGTCAAATTTTAGGAAAACTCCGTAGTTTAGCCATAAAATTAACTGTTCGGCCGCCGAACTATTTTCAATTTGGCCGAACTTTCGGCGGCCGAACAGTGAATTTATTGCTAAACTTCGGACTTTTCATTAAATTTGACACTTAAAATGCATTCTAATTTACCCAACAAACATTTTTCGATAAGCAAAATTAGTCTAGAATGCTTCAACATACCAAATTCCGACCAAATATATTTTCTGGCCGAACTGTTCGGTCGGACACTAATGATCTCACCCACTATGGAATAAGCATGTCAACAATCATCATTATAATAAAGAAATTATGCCAGATGTCAGCGAGATATTTGCCTGCGAAAGTTGCGTTACCTCGTTTAATTTAATTTTTTAACTCGGAATAGTTTTTGATTTATAATTTATTTTTTTGGTTTTTTGTTTTTAAAGATTATAATCTTTCAAGGCCGGCAGAATGTTCACTTCTTGAATAAGGTCTATGTATATAAAATTGGCACTACGAAATTAGCCCCAACGAAATAACCCCCAAACCTTAAAACGAAAAAAGCCCCAAAAAAATGGCAAAAATTTAGTTTGGAGATTGTTTCATATATTTTGGGGAATGTTTCGTACATGATTTTTGGGGTTTTTTTCAATTTGAAATAAGCCCACAATGAAAGAATTCCCAAACATATTAATTTGGGGATTTTTGCATTCACTTACTTTTTGGGGAGAATTTCATTTTTTTGGAGGTTATTCCATTTTTATAATTTCTGAAATTTTTAAAAATTAGTTTCTGTCAAACGGATTTTAGTAAATATTTTTACAATTTAAACCGTTCAGATTTACAAATATTGCTTCCTCAAATCATAACTTTATTTATCTATATAACAATTAGTTTTAATTGACGGTAACTTTGCGGTTGTGCCGATGGGTTTTTTTTCAACAGTTGCTATTGTTCAACATGGAATATATGGATAGTGTACGTAAAGTGAAGTTTGTTGTAGTGCTTCTTTAGATACCGAAAGTTTCAAATTAAAGAAAACAGTGCCGCAGGCTTTTTATTTTTTTATTCATATTTCTGAAAGCGTCGCAGGCTAAAATTTGGTATAAAAAATCGCCTGCGAAGTTGTTGTAGTGCTTTTATAGATCCCGAAAGTTAAATAATTTCAAAGCAAAGGAAACAGCGCTGCAGGATTTTTATTTTTTAATTCATATTTCTGAAAGCGCCATAGGCGACAATTTAATATAAAAAATCGCGGCGATTTTTTATACCAAATTTCAGGAATTTTAAAAAACAATTATATATTATTTTCTAATTTTTTTCTTTGAGACTCATTTATTTTTCTTTATGGAGATAATCGATTTGGCAACTGAAGCATTCATATATGTATATATATTCGTATAAAATAAATTTCTGAAGAAATATTTTTGGTCTTTATTTCTTTTTTTTGGGTCAATTTCAGTGGGAGTTATTTCATATTTCTATTTGGGAGTTGTTTCATTATGAAATGAAGACCAATATTTGGCCTTAATTTCATTTTTCGTTCAGGGGTTATTTCATTTATTTTGGGAGTTAATTCATTTTTTTCCTTTGGGTATTATTTCATTTCTTTTGGCTCTTATTTCATTGGGGGTTTTTGCATTTTTCTGCTTGGGGGTTACTTCGTTGGGGCTAATTTCGTAGTGCCTATAAAATTATTTAGTTTTAAACCGATAAGGATTGTAAAGTAATAAATTTGGGCATTTGATGTGACTCTTTGTATTGTATTAAATTTGTTATGTTTCTTAACCTCATGCGTTGTTATCAATGCAAGGTATTTTTAGAACTCATGGTCAGATCACAGCCTTTTGTGTTTCGTTTGCTTTACTTGTCACTCAGCATGTGGCGCAGTGAAATAACTCCTAATGAAATAACTCCTAATGAAATAAATCCCAATGAAATAACTCCCAATAAAATAAGTCCCAAGAAAATTGAAATAACCCCCAAACCAAAAAAATTAAAAAAGTCCCACAAAAAATGAAATAACTTCTAAGAAAGAAACAAGTCCCAATGAAATAAAGCCCAAGAAAAATGAAAAAACTCCCAAATAATTTCCAAAATTGATTACTGTATATTTTTATTTAAAAAAAAACTTGCATTGAATCATTGACATCCTTTCGACAAACTGGACATTTAAGATTTAATATGTCATTATTTATAGATATAACTACGGTTGCCATCCGTCCCATTGCCATTTCCCCGGACACCATCCTCTTTTTTAGGACGTCCGGGGCAGTCCTCCTTCTTTTTCAGTAAGTGTCCGGGGTTGTCCTACTTTTTGGACCTCTCTCCATTACATTTTTTTTAATTGTTGGCATCGCTGTTTTGTCACTGTTTTGTCACTGTTGTTTCACTTAGTTTAATTGCCAAATTTGAAGCTTATCAGCAGTGAGCCAACTGTTGAATTAAAAAAAAATTAACATTGCTTTTAATGATGCAAACAGAGTAGGAAAATAAAGTCTACCGAACCGTACTTTTAGGGTTGCGTACCGCACATCGCGAACACAGTACTAAAGCATATTGGTTGCGTAGAAAACACATACGCTATTCTCTCCAATTAGTGTTTGTGTTTATACACACAACCCGAATTCGGTATGCTACGGGTGTGAATATGTGTTGAAAGTACAATACATAATCGTAGCGTTTGCGTTCATCAGACAATCGTAGTGTACGGCATTCGATTTTTGTACAAATACACAACCGCTAAAACGATTGATGTGTTCCTTAGCCGTACCCTACCTTACATGTTGTGTACAGTTTATTTTCCTACTATGGATGCAAATTTATTTAATGAATTCCTTATCCCGAAAAATAATTAAATTCAATTGACATGACTGATAACAAGTTTTGGTGCGATTTTTTTTTTTATTGAAAATGAAAAAAAAATGATGTTTGCTATGAAATAAAAAAACTTGTTGGGTTTTATTTAGTAGGTTTGAGGTTAAGAAGAAGAATTTTTTCAAAAGTTATAAACACATTATAAATTTCCAAATCAGACTAGATCTACTTTCTGCCTTTTTTTTATGGACAAGCTTCATCAGTGACTTTCCATTAAATTGTATTATTGTTTATATATGATAATTTTTTTTCAAAAACCTGTTGGCTGTAGGAATCGAACCCATGCATGTTCGACAAATTTACAACGCAGTGAACATTAAAAAATTCAATAAAGAACTGCAACCAACATGCATAATTTAATAAGCATAAGCTCACTATTTAAAACAATTTACATTCAACCGTTATGAATCTCTATAATCCTTAAAAAAATACTCAAAAAATTGTATAACTCTCAAGATACTTTGGGAGTTATTTCATTTAAATAAATTGGGAGTTATTTCATAAAGAAAAAACTGCCAAATGAAGAAATGCAATAACTCCCAGAAAAAATTAAATTAGTAGTTAGGAATTATTTCATTAACAGTTATTTCACTACGCCTCAGCATGTGATTAATTAGTTCGTCGTAATTATTTAATAGTTGTAAAACATATTCATGGAACGATTCATTTTCCATTTTTTTTACGATTTGAAAGGTGTTTGTGGATTTCTGCACTACTAAATGTTTTATGGAACTCATTTATTAGTACCTCCTTCACATTAGAATAATCACAAACACTGACAGCTTCTAAAAACAATTTAGCAGCACCACTCATTTTGCTTCTAGCTTGAACGTATTTTTGTTTTTCATTAAGATCATAGGCCTCTGCATTTTTTTCAAAATTCTCGAACCAATACCTTACTGATATTGAATCACCATCAAAATCAGGCAATATTTTTCCAAAACTTTCAATAGATACATTAGTTTTGTTTTTATCTTCTTCCTCCTTTTGAATTTTTAATGTCAAAAACTTTATCAATTCACTCAATTGAGTATTTCCCCCACTAAAGGTTCAATTAGACGTGCCATAACCAAAACCATATAAAACAGCTGTTCAAACCAATCTTATCAATCAAAAAATTTTTTTTTAATTTTCACAAAAAATATTTATTAACCCCTTTTAATTTGGCCATACACTACTTGTTGGACGTTTTTGGACTCCGCAGCGCAAGGTTTACGATTTTATGAGCAACGCTTTAGGTATAAAAGACAATATAAAGTCCAACGGAAAATGCTAAGTTATATTTTTCATCAAAAACTTCAATATTTGATACGTATTTGACATCCAACAAGGATGGGTTAGTAATGCTTAAAAAAGTTTATATTAAATAACATATAAAATCAACAATTGAAATTTCCGCACTCTATTTGAATTGTACGAAACTTGCTATAACTTGGAATACTTTGTTTAGTTAAAATTGGTGTTCAGTTTGGGGAAAATTATCAAATTTGCTGTAGACTTTCCGTACATATTTGGGTCTAACTTTTGTATTATTTTAGCTATGTGACTGGTTGATATATCACTTTAAAGCTTCTGAAAGCGTGCCTGAAGTTGGTCTGCAACTCATTCTTTAATTTAATAATTTCTGATTTATTAAAAAAAATTTAAATTTTTGATAATTTTTCTACAATTAATTAATTGTTTCTATCCTTTTATAATTGAAGCCATGATTGAGCCACGTGAATAGTTACTATTTTGAAATGAACTTTAACCATTTATCGTTATCAAAGCTCTAAAGCCATTTTATCTTAATACGCGGTTCGGGATACTTTATCGTAGCCTTTTAATATTTTTGTATTAGTTCTTAGTTTTTTATCAATGACACTGTCT
This sequence comes from Leucophora obtusa, assembly GCA_949987735.1. NCBI lineage: Eukaryota > Metazoa > Arthropoda > Insecta > Diptera > Anthomyiidae > Leucophora > Leucophora obtusa. Next base: position 170,190,534 of record OX465295.1, on the reverse strand, counting down.
AATATCAGTTTGGTACTCCTTTTGGTTCCTGAGTTATAGTATAGTATTAAATAAAAAAACAGTTCGATTTTTCAGCATTTGTATGAAAAAAGATCCAATAAGAGTGCCAGTATAAGATTTCGTAACGGCAAAAATAAAATAATGAGGAACAACATAAGCGTGTGCGTTTACTTACTACAAGTTACTACTTTTACTACAGCTGCAAAATTTCAATATAAAAAGTAAACAAAACTTTCCAATTGTAGTAAAAGTAGTAAAAATTTCGACTAATCGAACACACCGCATATATTTCTTCAAAAATTTTAAAGAATCCATTTTTCGATATAGATATGACGATTTAAATCGCGGATTTCATTAAATTAAACTTTGAAAATTTTACGAAAAACGTCGCCGGAGTCTGAAAAGTCCTCAAAATTTGATTGAGATGATTACAAGGATTTAACTCAGAGATTACTTTTTAACAACAATAAAAAAAGCTAATATTTCCTGAAAAGTTTTGAAATTATTTTTATATTCACTTTATTTATTAGAGTTGATTTTTTATATTTCAGTTATAAATTTTAACTAAAAAGTTCTAATATTTAAAAAATTCTTGTTTTTGAATTATTTTTTCGGAATGTTTCGCAGACCTCCTAGGATGCGATTAGGGACGCTCAGGGGTTCGTGATCAACATTTGGAAAACTTTGTATAATTTAATTTTCATATCGGTTTTGGTATAGCTGTGGGAGTCAGATATCGTTATTAACAAAAATAATTACTGGCCAATTTTGCTTTGACGCTACACCAACATTCCGTATTTTAAAGTTAAAACACTTTGCAGGTTGGGAGGAAGTACAGGATCTAACGCTAGCCAATTACTCGCAGGCAATCAAAAATTGAGTATTTCAAAAGAAATTATTTCAGGAACATAACTATGTACTCCACGAAATCAACATGTATACTCAGGACTTCCGAAAGACAGACTGGAATAAGTTCAATACGATCCTTTGGAAAGACCTAAAAAAGAACTCCACAATATCTTTCTGAATGAAATTTGGAGAATTTCAAGTGAAATTAATTGTGAATTCTATTTGGAATTTGTCAAATTTGATCTCAAATCTGAACAAAAATAACGGTGATTAATTGTTTTCTTACAATATTGATAAAATTTTAAGAGAAATATCGATTTTTTATTTCGTAATGAGAAAATTCTAAAATATAGTAGCATTTACCACTTCAAATTTAGAAAATTTCATTAGAAGTTCAGTTCTGCAATTTTAATCAAAAAAATTCAAAATAAAATTTAGTCTTTTTCCCAAAAGCACCGTAAGTGGTTTTTCACGTGGAAAAATTTTACTCGAACTTTAATTTTACTCAAATTTTAATTTAAATTATAAAAATGAACAATTTTTCAATTTTATATCAAAGAAACAATCACAATATACAAAAAATGTGATTTTTCCCCAAGAAAAATAATAGTATTGTACATTAAATTTTCGTGAAAACAATCTCTACTCAGTTTTCACGTGAAATTCATTGTCGTGGAAAATTATCATTTTTTTTATATGGAGGAGTATAACAATTTTTTCACGTGAAATCCGAACAACTTACGGTGCTTTACTATCAAACAGTATTTTAGTTTTAAAGTCGACTTTATATTTAAACGGCTTTATTCATTTTGTGTATGAAAATCCTAAAGAAATATTTACATTTTCAAATATTTTAATTGGTTGAAAATAAATTAACCAATCAGAATGCTCCAAAAATAAACTAGGTCCAAGCATGCTGCCACCCAAAATTTTAACTAAAGTCAACAAAAATATATGTACATTTGGAAAATTTAAATAGTAAGGGCGTTTATTTTTATTTAAAAAATTTTCAATTAAAATTGGAATTTTGTATTAAAAAATGCGATATTTTAAAATGAAATTTCTTTTTGTCATTTGAAATTAGATGTATTTCAAACGAAATTGATCTACATACAATTTTGAAAATCTAATTTGAAATTTAGATCTTTTAACTACATTTCTCCACAAACTTTAATGTTTTTATAATCAAAATTATCAGATTTTTAATAAATTTGTTAAAATATCCTTCGCCAGTGGGGTACATACACTAATCCCATTTTTCTCCGATGTTAAGGGAGATAAAAAATTGGAAAAAATATATTTTGTGAATTTTTCAATTACCTTTCCTTGACATCTACTTTGATGAATTTACATCACATGTGCCAGCAGATAGAAGTGTTTTTGTGTTTTTTGGGGTGCCAAAAAAATAATTGAAAGTTAATACATTTTGCAATAACTTCCTGAAATCGTGTGATAAAGAAATAATTTTTCATTATGTCAGACCTATGATCCCAAAATTTCAGAAAATAATAATTAGATTTTAATAAATGCTTAAAAAGTGTAAAAAATATTAATTTTATATTAGTGCCTGTCTCTGGGGCACAATCACCAGATGGCCCCTGGAGCTACAAAGAGTTGGTGCATCCCTGCCTAAAATGCTCTATAAGACTTTTCTGTATATTTAAATATGGGTAATAGTAAATTAGAACAATCGTCTTCATTCTTAAATTTATATTAATTATTCAGTTTTTTGTAATTTTGAAGAATCATTATAGTTATTATAGTTTTAAATTATTTTTTTTTAATGTAGTGGAGATTTATTGATTAAGAAGAATCATGTATCTTAAAGAACTTATTCTAAATTATTTATTTCAGTCATTAAAACATTGACTTTACCGTATTAATAATATTTTTTTTTTGTTGAAATTGTATATAGCTCTTTTGGCTAATATCCCCCAAGTTTGGGGCAGTTACGCCGATTTGGGTTACTTTGAAAATCATTAAAAAAGTAATAGAAAATATGCAAAATCATAGAAATTAAACCCAAGATATGTAGATCTTCAATTTGAAAGTAATTTTTGAAAAATAATTAGTGGTTAAGAAATCACAGTGCTTTGAAAAAAAGTGGCGAAGGATCCCCCTCTACCCTATTATTCATAACAAATTTGTATTTCTTTCACTTTATCCTTTTTTCTCCTCTTTTTCCCTCTTTTTCCTTTTTTCTCTTCTTTTTCTCTCCTTTTCCCTCTTTTTCCTTTTTTTTCTTTTTCGATTTCGCTGAAGGGGGGGGGGGGGGGGGGAATTTCCCTATTGCCCCCTCCCCCGGAGCAGCGCATGCAATAACGGATAATGATAAATTTTATGTATTAAACCAGGGGTGCGCGTTTGTGAAATTACTACCTCACACATATTCTTATGCTCTTTAATTTAGTCGTCACTGAGACAGCGACGAGTTCACGTGCTTAACGGGTGTTTTGATATTTTTTTCATGTGCATTGAAAAAAAATTAATTACGACATTCAGAAAATATATGATGATATATGATAGATGATGATAGAATACCTTTAATAGAAATAAAGAAAAAAAATAATTGTCATAAAAGTATTAACATAGAAGATTTTGTTTAAAATTTATAAAAATAGGTTGCAGAATATTTCATTAAGATTGTATAAAAATATGGAGATTGAGAAATATGTAAAAGACATATTTCTTATTTCGCTCAATTGTTTTTTTCAGTACATGTCTCTCTCTTGCTCACTAATACAATTGCAAATCAATTTTGCGCATCCCTGATGTAGAGAGACATTCTGTTGAGAATTGATTTTCCCTCCACGTTTACTTCCCTCCATCTATTTATTTGAATTTAGCAACTATTTCGCAGGGAATTTAAAAAAAACACTGTGATTAATTTTGAAAAAGTTGTTTCTAGCAGAGTTAGCTGAATTGGGCTATGAAAAGCTCACTTGTATAAAAGGTTATTTAGTTCCCATTAAACATTATTTAGAACTCATCCCAGCAAAATATTGGTAATGACACCTCATTGCTGTCTGCATTACCAATAATGATATATCATTACCTTTTGCATTACTTTGTAATATAAAATAATGACTTCCTAATAACGGCCTATTGTAGTCATTGCTTTTAAATATAAAATAATGACTTACTCGCAATAGTTTAAATAAGTACTTTTTACATAGTTAAATTTTATACATTTATATTTATTACGTGTAAATATGTTTTGTGTTAAAATTTTTATGACTAGTACTAAAATTACATACTAGCAAAAACTTTAATTTCTCTGTATGTATTTCCTGAAGCTAATAGTATTTGTGAAACTCCTTATTTTTAAGAATCAAGTAAGCACTCGGATAACCACTTATAATTCAACTTTTTCTAAGCATGTTTGTAACCACTTATTATTCAGAATATCATAACTACTTACTTCTCATTTTTTCGTAAGCGAGCGGGTAAGCGTGACTACTTATAAAAACGACCATGCCAAACAAAAATAATGAGTTTAGACGCCAAAAAATAGGTTGTGCGGAGCTATGAATTTCTTTTATATAACCACATATTTGCTAATGAAAGATTTTGCTGGGATAAATACAAATTTTGACTATAATCTTGTTAACAACTTATTTATAAATTTCTTTGTTTTACTTTTCAAATAAAAAACACCTGGATATGTTTATTTGTCTTTTAATTTGCCATTTATTAATTCGAATCTTATGGCTTGGGACAATATCCTTTGCTAAAGGATATTATGAATGCAGAGTGCTCACTACTTTTGAAGATGACAAAGCAAACTGTTGTTGTTTTTGTTTTTTCTTTGATATTTAAGATGTGCTTTACAATTTGTTAAATAAGTTTTAATAAAATCCAATATTTACTTTATTAAAAAATACTATTTTTGAAACATTTTATTAATTTTTTACCAATTTCGATTAATCGATTAATCGTATTAAATTATTCAAATTATTCGTTATTCGAAATATAGCCATTTTAAATTATTCGAACAATTTTTGAGCAAAATTATTCGATTAATCGAATAACGATTAATCGACTAACGATTAATCGAATAACGATTAATCGACTGAATACCCTACAAACTATGCTGTATATGAGTCAAAAATGTCTTGATACTATGCGCTAGACCTAGGAAGAGTTTGAGGACCGTCCCCAAACTAACGAAATGTCTCCATACTAAACACTTGATCGAAAAACTGTCCCCGTTGCATGCGCTGTGCATACATATATAACTATAGGGTTGTTCAACAGGGACGCTACAAAAGTAGAAAGACAGGGACAGCAAACGACGCCATATTTCATGCCGCTCTTTTGACATTTCTCTTCAGTAAGGTTTGCCATTTCATAATCGAAAGATATACGAGTCGAAATTATTAAAATTTACTACCGAAATTCGGAGTCAGTGGCCTCAACGTTAAGAGCGCTACGTCCAATTTATGGTCGTCATAATCGTCCTAACAGATCAACAATTGAGCGTGGGGCTACGTCAAATCTATGGTCTATGCCAACAAGCCAGCCACGATTGATGAACTTCGTACGAATATCGAACGTGAAATTGCAGCAGTATCGGCCGATTTATGCTTGAAAACCGTCGAAAATTGGGTTCAGCGTCTGGACTTCTGCAAGCGTGCCCGTGTGGCCATGCAAAAAAGATCGATTTCCATACATAATGGCATCGAACGTACTTTCACAGGAATAAAGAATTTCATTGATATCCAAAACCGTTTTTGTTTTATTTAAACTTTTTTACTTTTGTAGCGCTCGTATTGAAAAACCCTTTATTTATAAAATAATAGTTTATTTATTTATTTAATTGATTCCGTTTCCTGTACAACAAAACTGTGTCTTATATTTATAGTACAGGAGCGTATTACGTTACAAAAAAGAATTTTAATATTATTATTAATTATAAATTCACATAAACAAACTTAGTACAAATATAACAATATTGATAAGCAAAGAAAGAAAAATTATTTGAAAAAATTAAATAAAAACGTTTTAAAACTATTAGCATTGCTGTTTACTTGTTGACTTAGTGGAAGATTGTTCCAAAGACGAGCGGCATGTACAAAAGACTGCCATTCAGACATTAGGCATTGATGTCGAGGAATTACAATATTCCGGTTTCGTGGCGATTGGAAAAAGCGTATTTTGTCAAATAAATAATTGTTTATGTTTATTTTGTCAAATGTTTATTTTGTCAAATAAACATATCATTTTGCATTTTAAAAACACTTTATCACATTTATCAAGTTTTATTTTTGTTTTTCATTACATTTATGAAGTTTTTTATAAATATGATGGAGGATTTTTTCCGAGTGATACTAATATTCAGTGAAATTTATAGCTAATTTTAACAAATAATTTTTAAATTACAATTTACAATTTTACTAACATTAAGCAGCAGTAACTAATTTTTTCTAATAATTTCATTCTACTACAAATCAGTAGGCATGAGTTGCCCCAAAGCTCAAAATAGTTAAATTTCCAGTAATAACATCAAGATTTTCAGAACCCATTACAAACTTTTGAGTGGGCGAGTTTTATAGTCGGCACAAAGCATGATTATAAATTCAAATTTTACTTTATTAAGAAATTTAGTTTGAAAATTTCTTCTATTCTGAACAACTTCTAAAAATCACTTTTTTCATTGCTTCCAAAGTATCCGTTAGTATATTTTTACAGCTTTTTTGGAATTACTTCTGAACAACATCCAAAAATCACTTAAGTATTGCTTCTAAAGAGTAATTGCTCTAAAAGTGATCGTAAAAAGTAATTTTGGTATCATTTGCCATTTCCAAACAGAGGGTCCCGGGTTCGCTTCTCGGTTGTTTAAATTCAATATTATTTTAACTTTTTAAAAATATGTATATTTAAAAAAAATCGTGAGAAAACCACTTATTATTCAAAACCTCATAACTACTTATTTCTCATTTTTTCGTAAGCGAGCGGGTAAGCGTGACTACTTATAAAAACGACCACGCCAAACAAAAATAATGAGTTTAGACGCCAAAAAATATGTTGTGCGGAGCTATGAATTTCTATTATATAACCACTTATTTGGTAATGAAAGATTTTGCTGGGTAGCTTTGCAGTTTCCTGCTGATCACGATAAGTTGGGGTAGATCCACATACAAGTATCTAGAATTTTTGTAAGATACGAGTTATTGAAATATTTTTGTCTTCTGTTCCCAATTAGTAGAAGAGATCCCAATAATATGTCTTTAAATAGGAGGATGAAATGCCGATACCAAGAGTTTTCCTTTTTTTTATCCTTCCCATGGTGGATGGATAATATACAATTAGTCTATTCCAATACACCAGAAATTTTTATACCAGAAACCAGAGTGCACACTTAATACCAAAATCAGTGTACAATTCTCGTACACCAATGGCCACCGAATCTCCTTAGTTTTTGGTTCACAAATTATTAGAAATCGCAATTTACTTTCGATCTCTATATATAAATTACTAGCAACAAAATGTATAATCTTGTTTCTTTTAGTTTTCTATTAAAACTCTTCAAACTGCAGCCAACTTATTGTCTTCGAAAGACTATCTCGAATAACCAAAAATTTTCAAAAAATTCTGGCAAGAAACAAAAATGCCTACTCCTCATTTAAATTTTCAATTTCCAAAAAAATATTTAAATTCAGGTTTCTATTTTCAAAACGTTTCAGGAATCGTAAACAGAATCGTCCTCACAGTACCTTAGATCGAAAAATAAAGTACGCCGTTGTAATCAGCATGTCTGAAATATATAGAACTGATGGTCAGATCTCCATTAGTTTTTTCTGTGTCATGCAGTCTAATTAAAATAAAAAAATGTTAAATTTTAATAGAAAATACAACAAAGCAAAATAAAGTTCGTGTTGATAGCAACAATATTTAACTAACATGTTGCAATGAAAATTTTTCTATATAAAAAAATGTTTTCATTTGCTGTTCGACACACAACAACACAAAACGGTGAGCACGATCGTCTTTCTAGTAAATAAATACTTTTTGGGGAAATTCAAGAAAGCAGAAAGAAGAAAAAAAGCAAGGTTGGTTACCGAAACGAATAACGGTAAGGGTAACTAACGGCAACGGTATCGAATTTTGTTAGTTTCGGTAACAGTAAGGGTAACGGTATTTAAGACTGTTTCGGTAACGGTATACCGTTATCGAAACAGCAATAACGGTACGTACCGGTATTAAAAATTACGTTAAAAAATATAAAAAACAAGTAAAAAAATAGCATAATTTTAAATTTAAGTGCCCAGGTAAAAATAGACATATATGGCTCCATACAGGTTTAATACCTCTAAGTATATAATTTGTGTTTAATTTCATTAAAATCTGTTGGCTAGTTTTTGAGTTAGAGATGTTTTTGTAAAACGTGTCCTGGCGTTATCCTGTGAGTCCTGGAGAAAAATTTTTAATTGATTTTACAATTAGAGACTCTAAACTAGCTTTGTTATTATAGGTAATGTACGCCAGATCGTAAATGTATTTTTGGCCATTTTTCAAATACTTTTTTCTGTTTTAAAAAGTTAATTTTTTTAAATTTTAAAATTTTCATTTTACATGCTTCTCGCTTGAAACCCGTTCCTTATACAAAAAAAGTTTGAAGGTAAAAAGAGTAGATAGTTAAGTTTTCAATGGATACAATACAACTTGTTTAATAAAATATTGTTATTTAGCTAAAAACTATTTAAAATCTGAAGACCGCCTTTTGGCGGGGATACGTATATAATACTGTTATGCAAAATAATGGTCGAAAAAATTTTAAAAATCCTACTTTTCATAATACTGTTTTGCAAAATACTGGATTTCACAATACTGTTTTGCAAAATTCTGTGAAGTAAAAATGCTGGTTTACAAAATTTATTTTATTAAAAATAACTTCAACAAAAGTATATAATTTTCAAAAATTAACAAAAACATTTAACAAAAAATTAATTTCAATGCATTTTATAAACTTAAATTAGTACAAGATTTTTTGCAATTCGCTTTAGGTAGCCTGTATGGCTTAATTCACACCTTTTTCTTACAATTCTTTTAATGTTTGTGTACGCCTTTCTTTTCTTTAAATTTATGTAACGTCTTTCTCCATTCCCGCGTTTTGAAATGGTATTTACAGCTACCACGACCTCATTACCCAACTACCTGATAAGTGGTATAATCCTGACTTTCTACGCCCAACAACAGCTTTCAGTCTTCTATGCCAAGCTTCCACACTATTTTGAGTTATTGGGTAGGATTTCTTACTGTCATCGTAAACCGACCAAAAGTTTCCAGAATACTTTGGGTGATATGAGCCCTTGACGTAGTTTTTTTCAAACCACTCGCACAGTTCAGGGTTATGGCATCACCAAAAACAAAAGTTATAACGACATCGTTATCAGTAGATGGCACTTTCTTCAAAAAATTGACAATTTTCTTTTTTTATTTAAATTGAAATATTAACAAAGAAAAAAGCAAATAAAAAAAGGAATTCTCAAATTTTATTATTTGAAGATATTTTGCGCTTGATTTCCTCTTATTTTGCGCAGTTTTCAGCAATTTTTGCGATTTTAAATATAGGCTCAGCTGATACTAAAGTGATACTAAATAGTTGCTCAGGTGATACTAAATTTCAGCGCCCCCTACCGGTGAGTAGTTTAAGTTTTGATTTCCTATCTCTATAATTAATAGTCTCTGGCACAGATTAAGTAAATCTTCATCTTCATATTAAAATTTTTGTAAATATAAAGCTATAAATAAAATTTTCGCCGCCCAGTAAAACAGGATTTTGCAAAACAGTATTGTGTTATACAGTATTTTGTAAAACAGTATTACGAAAAGCAGGATTTTGTTATACACAGGAGTTCGAACCGAACCCCTTTTGGCGGCCTTGGGTATTAGAGGGTCTGCTTTAGACTGGTTTCATGGTACACCACTTTTCCTTACTCCATTTAAATTTATTATACAAATCCACGATGAGCCAACGTTGTTTGTCTATTGTTTGTTGTACAGTTGAACTATTTTTTGTCTCCTTTTGAAATACGTCAAATATGACTGATATATAATGAATATAATCAAATATGTAAGTGACAAAAATGATATGATTACAACTTGACATTATTTAGCAATATAAAGTAATGGGTCATATGAATAAAACTTAGTAATTACTTCGAAGTAATTACTTTGGGCTTAGGAATGGCTTTTAACTCCAAATTTACCTAAGCCCAAAGCAATTACTTCGGTATAATTGCTAAGTTTTATTCATATGACCCAATATCAAGCAAAAAATAAAAGTAACTACTACATTCCTATGAATTCATTTTTAACTATTGTACTAATTCAAACACATCTACACTACGGTCCTTTCAATGTACATTTATGTATTATATTGTCATGAAAATTAGCTATAGAGCAGGAAACATACCCCTATCTTTGTAGATACATATGTACACAAGTGTTTATGTATGTTTAATATATCCACTTGTTATTGTTTTAACTGCTGTTGAAGTCTTAAAAAAATTGTTGCTCTATGTTAACTTATCACTCATGTTTTTAAGCTGAAAGCATATATCAACGGTGGGCAAATGCGGCCCTTTGCTGATTTTTGTGCGGCCCTTGTTGAAATTTTAATTTCGATTTTTTTTTATTTCAAAAAAAAATTTTTAATATTATATTTCTCAATTATTTTAGGTTTTTTATTTCGAAAATTTTTCAAAAAAATTAGGGCCAATTTTATTATCAGAACTAAGATCGATTTGAAAATTTCGTATTTAAGAGATATTTAAAGGAACAATCAAAATCGTTCTTAGTGCTGAATATAAAACTGGCCCTTAATCCTTTATAAAATAAATTCAGCTTCTTTTATGAAACAGTCTACATTGATAATTACTTTTGTTAGAAATACATGAGAAGTCCATTGCCAGAAAAAATGTTAATAAACATATCAGATATGCAAAAACCGAATATTATTCCAAACGGTTTAGTACTGCAATCAATACTCAACAAACTTGGAATACTATTCGTGAAATAGGAATTGGCAATGCAAACAATAATATCGATTGCCAAGTGGATGCAAATATGCTTAACAGAACATTTACTAACACCCCTGTAATCCAAGCAAATCCCACTTTTTTCAATTTTTCACGTTAGATACAGATAATGAGATAATCGGCGAACAATTTCAATTTTCTTACGTTACACAATATGACGTTATTTCAACGTGCTCTTTAATAAAATCAAACGCAGTGGGTAGTGATAACTTACACCCAAAATTTATAAGATTACTTCTGCCCTTGATTTTGCCGTATGTTACTCATCTGTTTAATACTATTATAATGTCATGTATGTATCCGTTAAACTGGAAACATGCAAAAATTTTGCCATTACCTAAGTCGAATCCATCTTATGTTTTCTATCGAAAGTTTTAGAAAAACTTTTGTATAAATGTTAATACTCATAATTTGCTTAACAGTATGCAATCTGGTTTTCGTCAGAATCATAGCTGCGTTACAGCTCTTGTTGAAGTAAGTGAAAATATACGGCAAGGACTAGAAAATGGAAATATTAACTTTTAAGTACTTCTAGACCATTCTAAGAATTTCGATACGGTAGACCATGATATACTAATTAAAAAATTTAAATACTTTTTTAGATTTGCTGACACATCTACTAAACTTATATCATCGTATCTCTCGAACCGCACACAATCGATATTTATAAACGATGTATGGTCAGATAGCTTATCCCTTATTAGGGTCGTGCCTCAAGGTTCTATTTTAGGTCCACTTTTATTTTCGTTATATGCAAATGATTTGCCAAAACAACTGACTAAATGTAAAATACATTTATACGCAGATGACGTGCAACCCAGACGTAAGTAGCCCAGTTCAAAATATTGCTTCAGGCATATCCTAAATGATGACTTGAACAGAATCTACCTTTGGGCCTCTGCAAACGGACTCTGTCTGAATCCGCGTAAATCTAAGTGTATTGTGATACGTAAGAAAAGTTTAATTCGCTCCATTTCTGAAGATATCGTTATAAATGGCGAGAAAATTGAAGTTGTTAACACAGCGAAAAACCTTGGGATAATTTTCAACAGCAACTTGACATGGACTGATCATATAAACTCACTGGTTGGTCAAGCTTATGTAAAGCTACGAGCTGTCTGGTCCACACAATATTTAACCCCGTTAAGAATAAGGGCATTACTTGCCAAGACGTACTTGATTCCCTCCCTGATGTATGGGTGTGAATTATTTGGAAGCTGTGATTCAGTTAGCAATAGAAGACTAAATTGATTATTTAATAATATTATTAGATATGTGTATGGATTGAGAAGGTTTGATCATGTTTCCTCTGTCTCAAATAATCTTTACGAAGTCTCTCTGGATAATCTGCTAAAAATTCGCACACTGACATTCTTGCATAAAATAATAAACAGTCGTATCCCCAATTATTTATTTGACAAAATCCGCTTTTTCCAATCGCCACGAAACCAGAATATTGTAATTCCTCGACATCAATGCCTAATGTCTGAATGGCAGTCTTTTGTACATGCCGCTCGTCTTTGGAACAATCTTCCACTAAGTCAACAAGTAAACAGCAATGCTAATAGTTTTAAAACGTTTTTATTTAATTTTTTCAAATAATTTTTCTTTCTTTGCTTATCAATATTGTTATATTTGTACTAAGTTTGTTTATGTGAATTTATAATTAATAATAATATTAAAATTCTTTTTTGTAACGTAATACGCTCCTGTACTATAAATATAAGACACAGTCTTGTTGTACAGGAAATGGAATCAATTAAATAAATAAATAAATAAACTATTATTTTATAAATAAAGGGTAACAAAAGTAAAAAAGTTTAAATAAAACAAAAACGGTTTTGGATATCAATGAAATTCTTTATTCCTGTGAAAGTACGTTCGATGCCATTATGTATGGAAATCGATCTTTATTCGTACGAAGTTCAATATTCGTACGAAGTTCATCAATCGTGGCTGGCTTGTTGGCATAGACCATAGATTTGACGTAGCCCCACGCTCAATTGTTGATCTGCTAGGACGATTATGACGACCATAAATTGGACGTAGCGCTCTTAACGTTGAGGCCACTGACTCCGAATTTCGGTAGTAAATTTTAATAATTTCGACTCGTATATCTTTCGATTATGAAATGGCAAACCTTACTGAAGAGAAATGTCAAAAGAGCGGCATGAAATATGGCGTCGTTTGCTGTCCCTGTCTTTCTACTTTTGTAGCGTCCCTGTTGAACAACCCTATATAAAAAACATATCATTTTGCATTTTAAAAACATTTATCACATTTATCAAGTTTTATTTTTGTTTTTCATTACATTTATGAAGTTTCTTATAAATATGATGGAGGATTTTTTCCGAGTGATACTAATATTCAGTGAAATTTATAGCTAATTTTAACAAATAATTTTTAAATTACAATTTACAACAATTTTACTAACATTAAGCAGCAGTAACTAATTTTTTCTAATAATTTCATTCTACTACAAATCAGTAGGCATGAGTTGCCCCAAAGCTCAAAATAGTTAAATTTCCAGTAATAACATCAAGATTTTCAGAACCCATTACAAACTTTTTTGTTGAGTGGGCGAGTTTTATAGTCGGCACAAAGCATGATTATAAATTCAAATTTTACTTTATTAAGAAATTTAGTTTGAAAATTTCTTCTATTCTGAACAACTTCAAAAAATCACTTTTTTCATTGCTTCCAAAGTATCCGTTAGTATATTTTTACAGCTTTTTTGGAATTACTTCTGAACAACATCCAAAAATCACTTAAGTATTGCTTCTAAAGAGTAATTGCTCTAAAAGTGATCGTAAAAAGTAATTTTGGTATCATTTGCCATTTCCAAACAGAGGGTTCCGGGTTCGCTTCTCGGTTGTTTAAATTCAATATTATTTTAACTTTTTAAAAATATGTATATTTAAAAAAATTCGTGAGAAATTGCTTTTTATGCACCTGTAAAAATAGTACTGAAAACAATATTGAATTGGAGTGCACCTTTTACACTTGTTTAATAAGTAACAAAGTGGTGTTTTTACGCCAGTCAACTTTCATATCAAACAATAGCTCAGTGGTAGAGCGCTAGACTAGCAATCGTGAGGTCGCAAGTTCGATTCCTGGCGGTGGCAATAAAAAAATTTTGTAAAATAAAACAAGGTTTGTATAAGTCCCCAAGTGACTGGGGACTTATACAAACCAAAGATTAAATTCGGCTGTGCCGAGTCTTTAGATACCCTCCTTGTTTTTATTCGGGGATTCTACTAAGTACAAACAAGTATGAATTATTACCCATTTTGTATTCGGTCAATCCACTGTGCAACAAATGTGTATGATATTTTCCACCACTACAAGTAAATAGTTCAGTTTAATCTTGTTTAATCTCAGTGCTGCCAAAAGCAAGATTCAAAAATCCCAAAAGTGTAGACAAAATTACCCAAAAACGAGTAAAAAGGTTAAAGTCGGGCATGCCGACTATACAATACCCTACTCCACTCTGGTGTATTGTTTGGATCCGAAATTCGAATGGGTTAAAATGGGGCTTGTGTCAAAATTTTCTATAATGTGAGTCAGCGCACCAAATTTCATTAAAATATCTTTATATTTGCGACCTGCAGTTTGTAACCAAGCCAATTTTGGGGGGACCCTTATATGGGCACTAGTTCTAAACATGGACCGATGTTCACCAAAATCAATAGGCTTCGTCCTTGGGCCAACATAGGTCTATGTACCAAATTTCATCAAAATATCTTAATATTTGCGACCTGCAGCGTATAAACAATATAATTTTGGGGGGACCCTTATATGGGCACTAGTTCTAAACATGGACCGATGTTCACCAAAATCAATAGGCTTCGTCCTTGGGCCAACATAGGTCTATGTACCAAATTTCATCAAAATAGCTTAATATTTGCGACCTGCAGCGTATAAACAATATAATTTTGGGGGGACCCTTATATGGGCACTAGTTCTAAACATGGACCGATGTTCACCAAAATCAATAGGCTTCGTCCTTGGGCCAACATAGGTCTATGTACCAAATTTCATCAAAATATCATAATATTTGCGACCTGCAGCGTATAAACAGTTTAATTTTGGTAGGACCCTTATATGGGCACTAGGTCTAAACATAGACCGATGTTCACCAAAAGCAATAGGCTGCGTTATTGGGCCAATATAGGTCTGTGTATCAAATTTCATCAAAATATCTTAATATTTGCGACCTGCAGCGTATAAACATTATAATTTTGGTAGGACCCTTATATGGGCACTAGGTCTAAACATGGACCGATATTTACCAAAATCAATAGGCTGCGTTATTGGCCTAATGTAGGTCTGTGTACCAAATTTCATCAAAATATCTTAATATTTACGACCTGCAGCGTATAAACAGTATAATTTTGATAGGACCCTTATATGGGCACTAGGTCTAAACATGGACCGATGTTCACCAAAATCAATATGCTGCATTATTGGGCCAATATAGGTCTGTGTACCAAATTTCATCAAAATATCTTAATATTTACGACCTGCAGCATATAAACAGTATAATTTTGGTAGGACCCTTATATGGGCACTAGGTCTAAACATGGACCGATGTTCACCAAAATCAATAGGCTGCGTTATTGGGTCAATATAGGTCTGTGTACCAAATTTCGTCAAAATATCTTAATATTTACGACCTGCAGCATATAAACAGTATAATTTTGGTAGGACCCTTATATGGGCACTAGGTCTAAACATGGACCGATGTTCAAAAAAATCAAACTTGTTCGTCCTTGGGCCAACATAGGTCTGCGTACCAAATTTCATCAAAATATCTTAATAGGTGCGACCTGTAGAGTGCGCACAAGATTGCATGGACAGACAGACAGACGGACGGACGGACGGACAGACGGACATCGTTAAATCGAAATAAAAAAAAATTCTAAACCGATCGGTATACTATAAGGTGGGTCTACGACCAATATTTTTTGGTGTTACAAACATCAGCACAAACTTATAATACCCTGACCACATAGTGGTGTAGGGTATAATGACCACATAGTGGTGTAGGGTATAAATATGAAATTATAAATGACTTCAATTAACATATTATTACAATTTGAACTCCGAAAAAAGGTAATAACCTCATCAGTAAACTTAAAAAAAGTGATTTGGCCATTTCAATTGTCCCATCGTTCTGGGCGTTATATTATTACAAAGAAAAGTTCCTTAAATATGCAGCATTTATGATGAACTTTTGAGTCTCATATGAATCTTCATAAAATTTAGAGAAAAAATTAACTTTAGAACAAAACACTTAAAAAGCCTTGTAACGATTCGTCTGATTTGGTTCGGTCTACTACCATGGGAACAGCTACCTATTAATTCCGGCTGTGCTCGTCGGTGGGTGTGGTCCATAAAGTTCCCATAAAAAATATATTCCCGAATACGTTACCAGTGATTTTAATTTAGGTAGCAAAAAAAAAAAATGTAAAAACGATCCATACAGAAACCGGAAAGGGGAAGCAAAAGTTGATGATGGTTTGGTAGTTAGAGGTGATATTTAACTACCAACATACCAATGGTTGTCAGTCCTTAAAAAAAAAATTCACCTACCTAACCCATACCACTATTAATTCCGGCTGTGCTCGTCGGTGGGTGTGGTCCATAAAGTTCCCATAAAAAATATATTCCCGAATACGTTACCAGTGATTTTAATTTAGGTAGCAAAAAAAAAAAATGTAAAAACGATCCATACAGAAACCGGAAAGGGGAAGCAAAAGTTGATGATGGTTTGGTAGTTAGAGGTGATATTTAACTACCAACATACCAATGGTTGTCAGTCCTTAAAAAAAAAATTCACCTACCTAACCCATACCACTTTACCTTTCGTAATAAACACTATCTAAAACTCTATTTTTTTAAAATATCGTAAACATTATTTTATTTATAGTGTCCTTCAAGTTATAAATAAAAATAAAAAAAATTTTATATTCAAAAAAAATTTATAAAATTAAACAAAGATATGATCACCCTTTGACTGATGTAGTTAATTTTTTTAAAATTAAATTTGATTAAAATAAAGTATTAAAATTAATAATATATTTCAATAAAATTAATTAAGTAAGATTATCAACTCAAGTATAAAAAAATGATCTCAATTTATTATTATTCAAAATTCAATTAATTAATTTAAATCGTGTTTTAGTGTTATTGAATTCCTAAAATCTGAACAACTATGACATTTGACATTCTCAATAGAAATGGTAACCCTAATATCGAAAAATATTCAAGCTATTTACCATTTTTTTTAATAGTTATACAAATTTTCCGGAAGATGGTATTGTTCTGAATTTTTAAAGTGTTTTGAATTTATGTATATATTGTATATATATAAATTAAAAATATTCAACTTACATTTTATACAGTTCCTCGATGTCTGGAGGCGCCACAAGACAAAAGATAGCTGTGTAACAAACTTATATACAAAGGTGTTTGTCTGAGATTGAAATAAGGTGAATATTTGAAATAAGAGTGAAAAAGGTGAAAGTGGTGAAAATGGTGAAAAGCTATTATTTCATGATATGAAAGCTTTTCCTGATTTTTGTATGTATGTCAATATGTAAATAATTTAATTGGATCTATATGTTATGTATATGTGTCTATATATTATGTATGTATATGTGAATGATTAGGATATAAGGTTTTGAAATTAAATATTATGAATAAATTAGGTGACCATATTAAACAAATTTTAATTTAAAATTTTAAGATAAACTAGAGATTAAATAAAAAAATGTGTATAACTATTATACAAAATTAATTAAGTTTTGACTGTTATAAAAATTAATTAATTTGGATCAACAATTAATCCAGTTTAGATGAAAGGATATACTATATTCTTAAGTTTGAATACAAAAAAAATAAACCGAAATTTAAGTTTAATTCAAAATAGAATTGCTTCAAATTTAACGAAATTAAGACCGACGGTAGATTAAATGATCCTTCACGATTAATAGCCTTTAAAATATATTTTCTTAATACAAAAAAAAAATTTGATTAAAAAAAAATCTGGTCACCCTATTATGGATTTAGAGGAAAAATGTTCTCACAGAAACCCAAATAAAACGCAATCAAAATTTCTTCAGTTTGATTTGCATACAATTATGTGATGATGATTAAATTGATAAAACTGTATTTTGGTCGTCTATTCCATTGATGAAATACAGCATTCATAAAAGCACAACGGATGATCAAAAAAGCTTACGATGGTTTGAACTATATCTATTTTTCTGGCAGAATACCGTTTACAATACACAAAATTCCACAATGGTTGTGTGTACACAATGACTGACTACAAAGCTTTCGATATCAATGACTATTTATCTTAAAGTTCTTGAATACTTTCCTTTTCTTTTCACCAATCCAATTCCAATAAAATTTCTGAACAGCCGTTCGATATTTTCCCACAAAATAATAAAATTTTCAAATTTTCTGACAAATAAATTCTCTTGCCTGTTTGATTTTAAAAAACAAAAGCTCACTTACAAATCATAATCTTTCACCTACAAAAAAAATGTTAGTATGACATTTCCGGTCCTACACTCACAAAAAAATGTTAGTAACTAAATTAAAATAACATCCCCACATATTTTACAACGTAAAATTATAATATTAAAGAAGCAAAATATATCGACATCACAGCCTTAAAAAAAGTGAACGATTTAAAAATAATTTTATTTTAGAGTCTTTCAAAAATCAAGTTTTATTTGCGCTTTTTAAATACACACAAAAAAATCTTTGGCAAGCAATTGGGAGCACTTCAACTAAAATAATCTTTTTGTGGCATATTTATATTGTGGCCGTTTAACAACAGCTTATACACAGCGAGGGATTGTATATGTAAAGCAAACTGATAATGATGAGCCCTTAAAAATAGAATTCCTTGATGAATTAAACCAGTTTTTTCAGTCTTCAAGCTAAACGCCTTACTTTTCTGAGGTCGTGCACTCTATTTAATTTCTGCCTGATGGATCAATTGCCAACATTACATATATTTATTTTATATTTATTATATTTGAGTTTAAAAACTTATCAAATGTTTACTTTTAAGTTAATCATATTTTTCTTTCATTTTGTTTTATTCAATATGTTATATTTCTACTTATGCCTTGTATTTAGAACACATAAAAAGCAAACGTACATTCCTGCAAATATTTTATGCGTTGTTGTTGGATGTGCTTGCTTCGAAGGAATATATTATTATGGAGGATGATGAAAATTACACTGGAATCTCCAAAGACATAACAATAAACATGGTGAAAATATTTGCAAAGCATAGAAATGGTATTAAAATCACATATATAAACGCCCAAAGCTTAAACAACAAGGTCGATGAGTTTAGATTAGTTTTTGAAAACTCGAACGTTGATATCGTTTGCGTCTCTGAGACCTGGCTTTCTGAAGAAACTCCCAACAGTCTTATTAATTTAAACAGATACAAAACATTTAGAAACGACAGAGGTGGTCACGCTGGTGGAGTTGCCATTTTCGTCAAAGATAACATATGTTGTAAACTTTGCCTAAACTCGTCCAAGGAAGGAAGATGAATTTATTTTTTGTCGAAATCGTATCTTTTGGAAGGAAAATGCTTGTTGGCTGCGTTTACAGGCCACATAAAATAATATCTTTTACTAACTTTTTACTAAAATTGGAAACTCTAACTGTTGCCTATGACGATATTGTAATATCTGGCGATTTCAATTCCAATATTCTAAGCGAATCTATTTTTTGGATGAAATGTCATCGCTCGGACTCATGCCTGTCAACCTAACTATTCCAACACACTATACAACTACAAGTAGCACATTGCTTGATCTCTTCTTTGTTACTAACAAATCAAATGTTATATTGTATGACCAGGTTTCAGCACCATGTTTTTCAAAGCACGATTTGATATTTTTAACATATGACTTCCGAATTCAACAAATAGATCAGACCTGTTACTATCGAGACTTTAAGCGTATGAACCATAATTTGTTACGTCATAATGTTTTTCAAATTGACTGGAGTAATATTTATTTTATGTCTAATGTTGATCAACTATTGTCATTTCTTGAGAATAATATTCAGCGACTCTACGATGATGCTGTCCCATTAAAATCTAAAAACATTACGGGAAATAGTAAACCCTGGCTTTCAGCAGATATAAAACTATTTATTGAAAAAAGAGATGTTGCGTACTCACGATGGAAAAGATTCAAAACTCCCGAACTGAAAGCTGAATATTGTGTTGCTAGAAGCAAGGTCAATAATAAAATTAGAATTGCAAAAAGAGAATATTACTCAAAACGCTTTGAACAGGCTATTGAATCGAAAAAAACTTGGAAAACTATCCGTGAAATCGGCATTGGAAAGGTTGAAAAAACTAACAACTTCTATATTGATGCTAATGATTTAAACCGTGCCTTTACTAATTTACCAGTGGTTCAAATTAACTATAACTTCTACAATTTCACGTCAACTACAAACACCTCCGGTCTCGATTATGATATGTTTGAATTTTCTTGTGTCACCCAGTTTGACATTATGTCAACTCTTTCATTAATAAAATCCGAAGCAGTAGGATACGATAATATGCACCCAAAATTTTTAAAGATAATTATGCCATTTCTTCTGCCGTATATTACACATTTTTTTAATACCATCATTACCACAAGCACTTTTCCGCTGAAATGGAAGCACTCTAAAATTATACCAATCCCGAAAACAAATACTGAGTTTCGACCAATTGCCATTTTATGCTTTCTTTCAAAAGTATTAGAGAAGATTTTACATTTGCAAATCAGTAAACATATAGAGAATAAAGGTCTGATGTTCGATAAACAATCTGGCTTTCGCCCAAATCATAGCTGTGTCACAGCTTTGATCGATGTATCGGAAAATATTCGACGTGAACTAGATGATGGTAAACTAAATTTCCTAGTACTGCTCGACAACTCTAAAGCCTTTGATATGGTGGACCACTTCATTTTATGTATGAAATTAAGAAATTTTTTCAAATTTTCTTCTACAGCAACTCAGCTTTTATTTTCATATCTATCTGAACGTACGCAATCTGTATTTGTAAATGATATTTGGTCCAATTCGTTAACCCTTACTAGAGGAGTGCCACAAGGGTCGATTCTTGGCCCTCTCCTTTTTTCGTTGTATGTGAATGATTTGCCTAATCAGCTATCATATTGTAAACTGCACATGTATGCAGATGACGACCAATTGTATTTGAGTAGCCCAATGCAATCGATTGAGGAAAACATTAAGAACATTAATTATGATCTGGATAAAATACATTCATGGGCTTCAGCAAATGGGCTTTGTCTAAATCCACAAAAATCTAAGTGTATATTAGTTCATAGACAACGTAGTGTACCGGTTTTGGAGAGTGAAATAGTTTTAAATGGAGGAAGAATTGAGATCGTTGAAGTAGCTAAAAATTTCGGAATACTGTTTAACAAACATTTAACTTGGACAAACCATATAAACTCACTTGTTGGTCAAAGCTATGCTAAATTAAGGTCCGTCTGGTCAACACAGTTTTTCACCCCATTAAAAATTAGAATACTACTCGCAAAATCGTATCTAATTCCTGGCTTAATATATGGTTTTGAGCTTTTTGAAAATTGTGATGCTGTTAGTAAGCGCAAGTTAACTGTGTTGTACAACAATATCGTCAGATATATCTATGGATTAAGGAGGCTTGAACGTATTTCATCATTTGCGACTAAACTCTATGGCGTATCTTTTGAAAAGCTTCTAAAAATTCGGGTACTTTTATTTTACCATAAAATTATTTACAAGAAAAACCCTCTATATCTGTATACCGTTATAGAATTTGCCTTATCTACCCCTAGGGGATAAGGCAAAGGAAAGACTATAATACCAAATCATCGATATCATGTGTCTGAATGGCATTTTTATATAAATGCTGCACGTCTTTGGAGATACCTTCCAGCAAACCAACAACTCAACAGCAACGCATACAAGTTTAAACAATTTCTTTTAAATTTGTTTGCCGATATTTAGTTTTGCTTCTATCTTTGTTGACATTTTGACGAAATTACCAAATTATTTTATATTTGTTTTTAACAATTTGTGATAATAAAATAAATTATGATACTTATATGTTAAAATGTAGTTTTAAGTTTTATAAAATTTGCAATGTCTAATTTCCAAAAACTGCTTTCCTGTACTTTAATTATAAGATTTAATCTTGTTGTGCAGGATATGTGAAAAATTAAATAAATAAATAAATAAATAAAAAAAATAAATAAATAAATAATTTATAACGAAAGAATTTCAAAGCATGTATAGATTAATACACTTTCCTGATGTATCGGTTTAATTCGTGGATGATCAGTCGCTGTGAACCAATTCACTAACTCGTATGAATAAAAAATAGAGATTGGAATTTTTATGCAAACTTCACAATTTTAGTCAGTTTGCGAGTAGTCAAAAATTTTTATTATACCCTACACCACTATGTGGTCAGGGTATATAAGTTTGTGCTGATGTTTGTAACACCAAAAAATATTGGTCGTAGACCCACCTTATAGTATACCGATCGGCTCAGAATTTTTTTTTATTTCGATTTAACGATGTTCGTCCGTCCGTCTGTCTGTCTGTCCATGCAATCTTGTGCGCACTCTACAGGTCGCAAATATTAAGATATTTTTTGATGAAATTTGGTACGCAGACCTATGTTGGCCCAAGGACGAACAAGTTTGATTTTGGTGAACATCGGTCCATGTTTAGACCTAGTGCCCATATAAGGGTCCTACCAAAATTATACTGTTTATACGCTGCAGGTCATAAATATTAAGATATTTTGATAAAATTTGGTACACAGACCTATATTGGCCCAATAACGCAGCCTATTGATTTTGGTGAACATCGGTTCATGTTTAGACCTAGTGCCCATATAAGGGTCCTACCAAAATTATACTGTTTATACGCTGCAGGTCGTAAATATTAAGATATTTTGATGAAATTTGGTACACAGACCTATATTGGCCCAATAACGCAGCCTATTGATTTTGGTGAACATCGGTCCATGTTTAGACCTAGTGCCCATATAAGGGTCCTACCAAAATTATACTATTTATACGCTGCAGGTCGTAAATATTAAGATATTTCGATGAAATTTGGTACACAGACCTATATTGGCCCAATAACGCAGCCTATTGATTTCGGTGAACATCGGTCCATGTTTAGACCTAGTGCCCATATAAGGGTCCTACCAAAATTATACTGTTTACACGCTGCAGGTCGCAAATATTAAGATATTTTGATGAAATTTGGTACACAGACCTATATTGGCCCAATAACGCAGCCTATTGATTTCGGTGAACATCGGTCCATGTTTAGACCTAGTGCCCATATAAGGGTCCTACCAAAATTATACTGTTTACACGCTGCAGGTCGCAAATATTAAGATATTTTGATGAAATTTGGTACACAGACCTATATTGGCCCAATAACGCAGCCTATTGATTTTGGTGAACATCGGTCCATGTTTAGACCTAGTGCCCATATAAGGGTCCTACCAAAATTATACTGTTTACACGCTGCAGGTCGCAAATATTAAGATATTTTGATGAAATTTGGTACACAGACCTATATTGGCCCAATAACGCAGCCTATTGATTTTGGTGAACATCGGTCCATGTTTAGACCTAGTGCCCATATAAGGGTCCTACCAAAATTATACTGTTTATACGCTGCAGGTCGCAAATATTAAGATATTTTGATGAAATTTGGTACACAGACCTATGTTGGCCCAATAACATAGCCTATTGATTTTGGTGAACATCGGTCCATGTTTAGACCTAGTGCCCGAGAACAAAGCCGATAGATTCTAGATAGAATCGGTCCATATTTGGACCTATCGCCCATATGGGATATATTTACGATTTTCTCTTCTTTTATAATTTTATATAAAATTTTGACAAAAGTCCCATTTTAACCCATTCGAATTTCGGATCCAAACATTAGTTGGCTTTTAATCAGACTGGTGTAGGGTATTGTATAGTCGGCATGCCCGACTTTAACCTTTTTACTCGTTTTTATTAAGATTTCATGCTCTTCTACAAATCAACGGATGAATTAGATGTTAAGTCATTCATAAGCCAAAAGTAATTACATACATTGAGGCAGGGCTCTACACTGAACCAAAAGTCGTAAATGAAATCAACATAAAAATTTTGTTACTTTTTGATGAAAGGAATTGTTAAAACTATATATTTTTTAGTCAAATTAATGTGTGTTTTTTTTAAATCAACTACTTTTTTTTTAAATGCACATACTTATTTCTGTCAATAATTCTCTACAAAACAATTGTTGTTTTGATAATTTTTTGTCCATTTTTTAACAAAATTTAATTTGTTAACTCTAAAAAATTTGGTAAAACGGCTGCAACGTAAATTTGATATAATTTTTCTTCAATTTGAAAAAAAGAGTATTAAATCTGTGGAAAAAAGTTTAGTGAGGTTAGTTTTGTCGCGTCATTAATCGTGCTAGCATGTGTATTTATAATTGTCAGAAATATCAATAAATTGATATATGTTTTTGTTTTTCAAAGTATAGATAATTAACAAATTCAGTGACGTAAAGTGAATTGCTAATTGAAGATTTATTAAATTTAGTTTAAATAAATTTATATAATTTTGAACGTTCTCAATTAAATTGTACATTAAAATGTCTGTCATTAATTTTGATATTATCTATCTCTTTGTTATTTTGTTTAAGGCAAACTATTAATGAATGTTATATAATGTATTTGAATTATTAATTTAAATAAAGTTATATGTTTTTGCATATAAAATGGTACATGTGTTTTAAATAAAGAGTTTTTAGTATATGCTATATTATAATTTCAATTTTATATTTCATTTTTTTTATATTTTATCAAATTCATTATAAAAAAGACATTGTATTAAAAAAATTTGAAGTTGGTGAAATATAAAAAATAATGAAATATAAGTCTAAAAATTAATAATAAATCGATAAAAAATTAATTAATTAAATAAAATGCATTGTTGAATTTAATAAAATGCATTGGTAAAACAACAAAATCATTATGCAATTTAATTAAATATAATTGTTAAGACAACTAATTTTTGTTAATACATTTAACGATATTTTGTCAAAATAATACCACATAAAATAGTTAAACGTCAAAATATAAATCTACTAAACAATGCGTTAAATTGATGGACAGGTTTTGTTAGTTGTATAGTGATCACCCATTCATCAATTTAATATGGATTTTAGTTGATTTCACAGCTGTTCAGTGTATCGCTAAAATACTGTTATAGATTCAAATATCGATACATTTAAAATACCAGTACCGAAATTAATGAAATACCATTATCCTTACAACACCATTATTCTTTAGTCTAAACTTTTTGTAATTCCACATCGTAATTGTGAATTTTACATACACTTAGTTAATAAATTTATTTTACTTTGTTTTTTTGAAAAAAAAATTGCGGAATGCACCGAAATAACTGAATACCGGTTATCTTAAAATAACATTATCGAAATAATTGCAATACAGTTAACCTTAAAATACCGTCATCGAAATAATCGAAATACAATTATCCTTAAAATACTGTAACCGAAATAATCTATGATAGCGTTACTTACCCTCACCGATAATCGCACCGTTTCTGCTACCAACAATGCTTTGAAGTAATTGCTAAGTTGTATTCATAGACCCACTATCTATTGGCTAGTTTATGAATTAAATTTTTTTTTTATGTATAATATATTTTTTTATTTACAAATTTGATAACTTTCTCAATTCATTCATTTGAATTGAAATTTAAGTGAAAAACTAAACAATTTAATAATTTCTATCATCCATGCCCTACCCATAAAGTGGCAACACTGCTTATGTTATTCATATAGATGTGTGCAGACCTTTAAAAATATAATTCCTTAATTCGTATTTAAAATCTCAATTTTTCAATAAGTTGATCTCCGTGAATTTTTTTTTACCCCGATGTAGTACTTTTCAATCTGATTTGAAAAAAAAAATCCGCGGAAAGACCTCTGTAGGGAGTTTATTTCTGTGAAAAGTTTGGAAATGGACTTAGCCATATCTAAGGTATTTATAGTCGGATTGGAACAATATATATATATACCATTGGAAAGATAGTAAAAATATCTTATGGACGACATTTTTGTTTGTTTAGCCATTACCGGCGAATGAGATTTATTTTTAAGATTTTTTAAAATAAACCGTTTTTATAAAAACCTCCGAATATATTAACTTATTAATATATTCTCAAGATTAAAAACTTTTGAGATGTAGTTCAAATTTTATGACTTCAAACACCGAAGATATTAGAAGTCAAACCTAATTTTTTTGCAGATGGTACAAAAGATACAACTTTGACTCTAGCCAACAATTATACTGAATTAACTCATCGGGAATCGAACATATTTTGAGAGTAAACACATTTTAAACCTATTGTCGGTATTGAGATTTTTCATTTCCCAAGTAAAAAAAAATGATATGGAGGCATATAAAGTTATATTTAATTATATATAATCTTTTATGTAATTAGATATAATTATATCCGAAAAATGAGAACGTCTTATTGTATCGAATTGTATACAATTTGGTACAATTTGATACAATTCGATACAATATGATACAACTGTATCCGAATTTTGTCCTCATCCAATTACATAAAATTATATCCTTTTGTATAAAATGATATAAAATGTTATAAAAGTGGACATAGTTTGATACAATTATACTTAAATATTAACCCTATATTTTTACCATAATATATATGACCATATCTAACAATATACAAAATTATATTTTTAAATAAAAAAAGATATACAATATCTGGAGATCATACTTAAGGGATTACAAGTAATTGTAATTGAAAATTTTCAATTACAAATTACTAGTAATTGTAATTGAAAGTGATTTCAATTACAAATTTCAATTACATTTAGAATTAAAAATTGTTTTTTGTTAAAATTTTGTATAAAAATCTGACTGGGATAGGTTGCATAGGCATGGATGCGTATAAAACAAAACAAACAAAAACAAATTACTCACGCACAAGCATTTCGTGTCTTACTCACGCAGACATGAGTATATTAAAAACTTACTCACAATCAGAAAATTCTCAAGCAAAACAGTAAAAATTACTAAAAACATATGATGCAAAAAATAAACTCACACACGAATCATGCACGGGTTATATATTCGACGTACGAATTATATATTCTCACGCTCACGGGCGAATTACTTTGGTATAGTAATTATTACTCACGATCACTTGTGAATAACTTCACTCACGATCGTGAGTGATCCAATCCCTAGTAATTACTAAATCTAAAACTAGTTCAAAATCATTTTTAATATGGAACCACATTTAATACAATACGGTTTTAAAAGGACCTTATACATATATTTTTATATAAAATCACTTTGAAAAAATTGCTAATGTGGGATGATATATAATTATAGATGATTTTATAAAGAACGTTATATCGTTATATATAAAAGAAATCATGAAATATTGTAGATATGAAACCATACTAAGTAATATATGGGTTCATATGCGTCAATATATAATCATATATAACACCTATTATATAATATTTCTTAAATGGCTCCATATATAGTTTTATATTATTATGTATAAAATATGTATGTACGTATATGTAATTATATCTTTTATATATTACTTTGTGTACTTATATATAGCACATACACTTATATGTAGGCCAGTATGTAATAATATAAAATCACATATGTCTCAATATTAAAACCTTTGAGGAAAAAATATTTAATATATAACTATATAAAAGTCTATATGCTTCAATTTAAAAGCATATGTGGCCATATCTAACTATAATTTACTATATGTAATTACATAAAATTATATATGATTATATCAAAACTTTTTTACTCGGGTTGTCAAAATTTAGCCATACTTTGAAATAAAAAAAATCTCACGATTTTGGCCTCTAATATCTTCGGTGTTTGAAGTGATAAAAACTTGATATATATATCAAATGAAAGCTTTTCGTCTTGATAACATACTAATAAGCACAATTTTTGTTCTTATGTAGGTTTTTTTATGGAATAAAAACATTAAAAAAATAAAAAAATTAAAATTCCTACGCCAAATCATAATGGGTCAACAAAAAAATGCTATCCTAAAGATATTTTTATTACCTTTCCAATGGTGTACATATTGTTCCAACCCTATCATAAATGAAGAATATATAGTTAAGTTCATTTTTAAACTTTAAATCGAAGTAACTCCCCATACAGGCTTTTCGGTGAAAAAAATATTTCTTCGGGCCCCCAAAAGAGAGTTATATCAGTAGTAAAAATTTAGAATCAATCGGTGAGGTGCCTCTAAAGCCAACATACGTCCAAATTATTCAATCGAATCAAAATTGAATCAACACAAATAGGAACAAATCTTATCTCACTTTATTCAATGTCCAATCATTGATTTAAAGGCATTATGAATTATTCAGTAATTTATAAAATGAATCCAATTTTATGCATATAAATTCAAAAAAAGAATTGTCTCTTTCAAGGTCTGGGTGTGTATGTATGTATTTTTTTTCTTATTCAGTAACAACAACAACAACACACAGTTAATATATTTTTTCATGTTAATATGGAAAATTCTAGAGGTGCTTTTACATTTTCATTCATAACTTTTAAACGTCTGGACCAACAGACAGACGGATTCGGCTATATCGGTTTCGCTATTGATAACGATCAAGAATATATATTTTTTTTATGTCCCAGATTTTTTTTTCGATAAGTTACAAACGGAATGACAAAATGATATATACCCTCCTGCACAGTGGGATGGAGGATATAAAAATATAATTCTTTTTTGTGAAGAATTTTTTTTTTACTTTTAATTGGTGAAAAAGAGCTTCCTTTGCACTCGTTCAAAAAAATTTTGAAGTGGGAGTACTCCTCTCCTATGACAACTCAATGGTAAAATCATTAGTGTTTATGTTAAAAACACTAGATTGGTGGTGCCCACAAAGAGAAATGAGAATGCATTAGTTATGTTACAAAAAAAAGAATATGTATTGGTACCCCTTGCACGGAACAAAATGACTTGGTTTTGTTTGTTGGGTTGTGTTACTATTAATGTTCTTGTGTTAAATTTTAGCAATGAGCGAATGAAAAAAGAAATAAACATAAAAGCAATCAATAGGTAATAATAAAAAAAATATTCTTTAAGAAAATAGGTGGACGTGTTCTTTGCGAATAATTTATTGTGTAAAAATAATAGATAAATAATGTTATAAATATTAATAAATTAAAAAAAACAAAATAATTTATATTCTTATTAAATACAACAAAGTTAAAAATCTCTGCGTTGTAATTGTTTTTAATATAAACAATTACAATGCAGAGATTTTTAAACTTTATAAAATTATATACCATACATATATTTTAATTTTATTGGTTGTTGCAAAATATTATCTGTGTACTTATTTTGTCAAACAAAGCGAAATAAACCTACTTTGTTGACAGCAGCCATGCAACTAATGATTTTATTTTATATTTTTATGCTCTCTCTGTTTTGTTTCGTTGACGTTCTGGTCAAGGTTGCCAACACTTGAACTGAAAAAATGGCTAGATTACGAAGAAAAAATGGCTAGAAATGGCTAAAATTGGAAAATAATGCTAAAACCCCATAATTTTATTATAAATCAGGGATTACTAAGAGTTCTAACACGAATTTCATGAAAGTAGCCTTTAAATTTTAATGTTTTTCGGATTTCTAAAACATTTTCATTCAAATTTTACAAAAACATGATTTTAAATCGAATGTAAAAATTTCATGTGTCTGTGAACCCAAATAAAAGTTTCAAAAATTGAAAATTTTGTACTCAAATTTTGAAAATCATAAAAATTCAAACAGTTTTATGTGAAATTAACTGTAAAACATTAAAAGAAAAAATGGCTAGGGCAAAATAAAATGGCTAAATCTTCCGGCTAGATCCAATCTAGCCATTTTTTAATGGCTAGATGAAATTAAAATGGCTAGATCTAGCCGGAAAATGGCTAAATTGGCAACCTTGGTTCTGGTTGTGTACGTGTAAAAATCCGATTAATCTTCGTCGTTCTAACAAGTGTTTGGGCGACACTGATCTAGATCATCAATTGTAGTGCTTTATCTACTGCTTCGGCATCTTTTTTTTGCTGGGATATCAAAAAGCAATCAAATTACTGACTAAATCTTTAAGTTTCTAATCATCGTTTAAATTAACCCTTTAGTGCATAATGTCTCTTTATAGGAGCTGGATTTGTTGTACTTTGCGCAACGAAATTACTAAATAAAAATTCGAATGCTATGATTTGTTATACATGTTTTTGTTGTCAGAATAGTATTAGATCTCCTATAACTCGTTGAGTCTTCAAATTTTTGTTGCCGATTCCGCAACACCGCGGATCAATTCAAAAAATATAAAAAAAAGTGTTCCCATTGTTTTTAATTCTATTTATATAATTCAAAAACACCAAAACAGAATTTAAAGAAAGTTGAGTTTGTAATGAGTTCTTGTGGAACCAGTTTTGGAATAGATGGATTTGTTTCTTACAAAAAAAAAAATTAAAAGCTCAATCTGCTTTCAGTTTAGGAAAAATTTGTCGTTATACTTTTTTTAATTTATGGTGCGGATCTTTATAATTTATAAAAAACCATAATATGGCCCTCGGTGACAAATCCGTGCCCACCCCTGGCATATATGTTTCCTTCCGTTGACACTTGGTAGCATTGCGTGAAATTACATTTAAAAGATAGCAGATACTCACACTTATTCCACTATGCTCAGTTTTTGTTTTAACACACCCACATACATCCGTTCATATATTCATAGAGATATAAAACAAGGAGTATGAAGCAAGTTTTGTGTGTGTGAAACTGACGTACGTATTTCGCCACCAACTTAATGCCAGTCAACGCTTGTAAGCTTGTCACTTTGAATTTCTAAGCAATCTGTTTGCCTTGGTCATGTGTATGAAGGATTAAAATTTAAGCGTGGATTAAAATAAAAAAGAATGTAATTGCTTTACAAATGTTTTTACAAAAAAAAAAAGTGCCTCAAGAAAAAAATTGTCGCATAAATACTAGTGTTTCCAATGATTTGACTTAGGCGGTTATCTGGTTAATACATTATTCGAAAAATCCCTAAAATTGATTAACCGGTTACTCGGATCGGTTAATCGAGAAAATTGGCAATTAATCAATTAATAGTTTAATGAAAAACTACACTGCCTGACAAAATATTGACTTTTAAAAATTAATGGAGATCTGACCATCAATTCTATATATTTCAGACATGCTGATTACAATGGTACAGATTTTTCGTAAATGTCTTTAAAGTTTGGCGGTCCATTCAGTTTAAAAATATAAAAAATTTTCCAAATTCAATTAATACACTCACAATATGTTTTCCATAACCGATTGAGGTTTGTTTGAAAAGTAATAGGTAAAGTTTGTTTTCAATTTAAGAATTAATTAAAATACATTCAGGCATGTCACAGACTTCAATTTCACTTGAAAGTGAAACTGAAAACGCAAATTGCTTCTCCAGAAGTAAATGGTATATTTTAGAGATGGGTGAATTTTGACTCACGCTCACGCACGCTCACGAAAGAAAAATAATAATCACGCACGACTCACGCAAGAACATTTTTTTATAATCACGCTCACTCACGCTCACATGATTAATTTTAATTTGAATCACGCTCACGAAGTACTCACGCTCACGAAATACTCACAAAAAATATTAAATTTGTTTTTATCCATGGATGGTAACCGAAACGATGCGGTTATCGGTAAGGGTAACGCTATTTTAGATTATTTCGGTAACGGTATTTTAAGGGTAACACAAAAAAAGAAAAAATGTCCCACTTGACAGCCTGCTCAAACTGCTGGAACTAGGAAGCTGAAATTCCCTGTCGATGGATTTTCGGAAATTCCTACCCAGAGGGGCACAAATAGTAAAAGTTGGCTAGAAACCTGAAATGTAAAACATATGTTCCTTGGAGTATGGGCTCACTTATCGGGAAGGTGCTTTGTGGAATTTTGGACAGGGACATTGCAAAAATGGGGATTAATGAAGCGAAAAGTGCCGCTTAAAGGCCTGCCCAAACTGCTGGAGGTAGGAAGTTGAAATTTGGTATTAAAGTTCCGCCTCTATTGTAGACATCCGCTAAGATGAGATTTTTTGAAATTTCCACAGGTAGGGTCAAAAACAGGAAAAGTCTCCCCCTTAACGGCCTGGCCAAACTGCTGGAACTAGGGAGCTTAAATTCGGTATTTGGGTTCCTTCTCCAACGTAGACGTCCCCTAAGACGGTATTTTTGGAAACTCATACTGGGAGGAGTAAAAAGGGAAAAAACTTCCCGAGTTGGCTAAACTGCTGGATATAGAGACCTAAAATTATGTATGTAATAGGTTCCTCCTCCAACGCAGACGTTTTCGGAATTTTTGGGAAATTCCTACCGGGAGGGGTAAAAACGGAATAATTCGAGTGGAATTGAAACACTACACAAGTGGAACGAAATGGATATAAACGTTGAACGAGTGGAATTGAAATTATAGACAATGGAAATGGATTGGAATAGGGAACGAAAAGGAATAGACTATAGAACGAAATGGAATGAGGAGCGAGATGGCATAGAGTGGAATTGAAACACTACAGTTAAAAGAGGAATGGAACGGAGCAAGTGCAAAGAAATGGAATGTAAAGAGAAGCGACTGATATCAATATCGATATACAAGACAGTAGGAACGAAATGAAATGAAACGGGGAACGAGTGGAATTGGAATAACAGATAATGGGAACGAAATGCAATGGAATGTTGAACGAAATGGAATCTTGGAAGGAGTTGCATTGGAACACTGAAATTGTTAAACAAAATGGAATGTAATTTGAATGACTCAAACTGCCGGAGTTTGGTACTTGAAATTTCGCATGCGATTGAGGCAGATTATATATATTTGGGATTTGTACTGGGAGGAACAAAAAGGGGTGAGGAACCCCTTTTAATTACCTATTCAAACACTATCCAAACACTATCAAACACAAAAGGGAAGAAACCCTAGAAAAATAATGGAGCTTAGATATTCTGATATTTAAACTGCAGGTAACGAAGCACCGGTGGAAGAAACCGACGCAGTAAATTTTCCAACTGAATTTGTGAATTTACTTGAATTGCCAGGTCTACCTTTACATAAACTGGAATTAAAAAAAACTTCAATGCACGCTAACAATGTAGATACGTAGCTTTGCCCGCTATCTTTAATATTATAAATCGCTTGCCAACCCTGCTTTACATTATTTATTTTTATTCATAACACAAATGAATAAAACTACTTACGGGTATATCTACCTAACTTCGCACTTTACCAAATTATCTTGACATACACACGTATATTGCAATTTCCCAGCAAAACTTTCTATTACCTGGTAATAAGGTTTGTAAGAAGAAATTAAGGTATGTAACCTCTTACTTTGCTATTCCAACAGCTATTATTTTAACAAGGGCATGTCATTGGAGGTATGTACTTTCCAAAAGAGGGCTAGGTAACAACATAAGAACATGTTACTTTAATGTTACATGTTAGGAGTTACGTAACCACTTACATAACCGATACTGAGCACAATACTACTTATATAACAGCTTAAAGTAAGGCCAAACAAATGTGTTACATACAGGTCTGAAATAACACATTAAAATTATGCGCTTACTTACTGTATAAAAATATATACTTACTTCTTACAAAAAAAATTAAAATAAGACGTTATCGTGTTGGTTTTTTATAAATGCTAAAACGAAGCATATTCATATTTAATTAATATTTACTCAGATTAATATAAAAATAACAAAAAACATAAAAGATATTTCAGTCAATATGTAAAAAACATATAAACTATTTGTATCGAATATTTTAAATAGAAAATAACACTCATGTATCGCATTACAAATAACTACTTATTTTGAGGTATTTGAATATACCATCGGTAATAAGTGGCTATTTCTATTAAGTGATCACGTATCACATTAAAAGTAATTCCTTAGTTTACGGTTTTAAAATATCCCATCTGTAATAAGTCGCTGCTATTATTTAGAACTCATGTTGTGTATTACAAGTAACTCTTTTCTTTGAGGTGTTTAAATATATCATTGGTAATAAGTTGCTATTACTACCCAGTAGTTATGCAGCACATTATACGTTAGACATTACATTTTAGTTATGAAGTAATGCAATGGTAAGGGGTAAGGTATTACCAGGTAATGTGTTCTGTAATACCAACATATTACCAAGGTTTTGCTGGGTTGTAATGGATTCATTAATAACAATCCACTTTCATGAGAAAAAGTGATCAAATATTTATTTATTTTAAACCCATTGTTGTGTCAGAAAAAAAAGTGATCAAATATTTATTTATTTTAAACCCATTGTTGTGTCAGAATTATTTATTTGTGGTGGCTGGGTGAAGGCTTTTATTATAAAAAATGTACTTTAAATAAACAAACGAATTTACCCCCTCAACGACGAATACGACCTATCGACGCCGATGGCTTGAACAACAGACAATTAGTTGTTACATGCTCACGTGTTGGTATACTAAATGATTTATTTATATAAAAATGAAGAGGCAAAAAATAGTGTTTGTACTTAAACATTACAATAAATTTACCTTAATAATTATTTTATCTTAATAACAAATATTGTGTTTTATTTTATCTAAAAGAAATTTAATTCTAAACTTTAAGGCACGCTAACAACATAGCGGGCTTCGCCCGCTATCTTTAATATTATAAATCGCTTACAAACCCTACTTTAAATATTTTTTTTATTTTCATTCAAAACACAAATGAACAAAACTATTTACGGGTCCATCTACCTATGTGCGCACTTTACCAAATTATCTTGACATACACACCTATATTGTCAAGAATTATTGTTGTGTCAAAGTTTTTATTATAAAAAACTGTATTTAAAAAAAGCAAATTTTAAGAAAATCATCAACCACAAATACGACTTATCTATAATAAATTTACCTTAACAATTATTTTACCTTAGCAACAAATATTTTGTTTTATTTTATATAAAAGAAATTTAATTCTAACCTTTACGGCACGCTAACAACGTAGCGGGCTGCGCCCGCTAGTATTTTATATAATCATTTACGATTTTATAGAATTATATATTGTTGAGTATTGTCATATGTAACACCAAGTATAATTTTATATGATTATATAAAAATATATTTAGTTATATAAAATTATATTAACCAGATCCACCATTTTGCGGATCTAATAATATATTTTGATATATAATCCTATTAACCCAGCTATGATTTGATTCGGAAAATGGTGGATCTGGCTAATATAATTTTATATAATTAAATATCTTTTGATATAATTATATAAAAATATACATTTCACAATACTCGATGAGATATAATTGTATAAAATCATAAATGATTATATAAAAATAATTTTTACTAGAGCATTTTTTTTTAGATTAAAAATATCTAAACATTTACACCTCAATTCATAAACGCTTTGTAAAGTTATAGGATGTTTTCAAAATAAAATTTTCATATAAAATTTGTTCAATAAACCTACTACAATTTTACAAAGCTTTTATGAATTTAAGGGTTCAAATTTAAAAAAAGAGGCGTTGCCATCGAAAAAAATTTTAAAAATATTTCTTACCAACAGGCGAACCGTACAAAAATAAAATAAAAAAACGCGCTTTGCGACCTCTAAATAATTTTTTTAAAAAGCCAAGAAAATTGTCATAAAAAATGTTTCACCGAAAGGAAAATTTGTGGGGGTGGGATTTAAAAAATTCATAAAGAAATTTTTGGCATCCTCAGAAACAAGTTTGTGGGTTATCTATAGAAAAAAAGAAACTCCAAAGCCAAAGAAAACTCAGAATCTGGGGGTTTTTCGTTAGGAAAAATTTGAGCAGTTTTGTATAGAAAAAGCAATAAAAATCTGAGGCTATAAAAATTCTGGAAATCTGACAGTTTTTCTTTACTAAAGAGAAACAACCAGATTTTGACTATTTTTTCTAATAGATTACATAATGAAAATTTTTGTTATACAATAAACCCACAGATTATAACAACTATTACCTAAAGAAAAACTCGGTTTCTTAACCCTTTGACGACCATAGGCAAGTATGCTTGCCCAAGGGTTTTTCGCATTTATAATTGCCCAGACAAAAGATAGAGTAAATATTTCCAAAGCTGATTTGTAGAGGAGAAATGGGGGAACAAAAATGTAGTAGGCAGTAAATCCCTACCTAGTCCCGTTTTATTCTTTATTTAAGGGGTGAAAAGCACAAACTTTGACAAGCGAAATGAAGGGCAAGCAAGGGGTCTATTTATTAGGCCAATTTTTTTTAACATATCCATAATTTAGTTCCAGATCACGAAAATAAAATAATAATAAAAATCGCTTTGTCCATTCGTCAAATGGCAAACATTTTTGGCAAGCGAAATGAGGGGTAAGGAGGGGTTCTACGGAACCAATTTTTCTTGACATAACTATTAATAGGTCAGAGATTATGAAAATTGCAAAATTTTCAAAATCGTCCTCAAAGGGTTAAGGCACATGTACACGCGAGATAAAATTGGTAGAAATAGAGAAAAAAAGCAACCCTAAATATCTTAAATCATTTACAATTAAGCCATTTTTTGCATGTTTTTGTTGTGTTTTTGCTCTATCTCTAGCAGTTTCCTTAAGTCCTTAGAATTCGAGGGTTATTTTGTGACAAAAATTACTCATATTTATACACCCAAAAAGAATCTTAGTTGTTTATAATGAATATTTTAACTATCTTATATGTGAAATACCCCTAACTAATATATAGTTGAATTGGTTTAGTTGGTGTCAACTAAGTTTTTTTTAATATCAATAATGACTATGAGTTTGGTTAATAGCAACGATTTACTAGGTGGAATTAAACAAACTTTAATTATAGTAGCTACCAACTACTTCCATTTTATAAATAGTTAACAGTAACTCCATAATTTGTTGTGTACCTTCATTGTAAGCTAAAATTAAAAACAATATTTTGCATTAATATTTTTATTAATAAAAACAAAAAATACATTTAATTTATATAAAATTAAAAATGCATGCATTTGCCACGTAATTCGCAAATTCTGCAAGCTGCTCTAATGCATAACATTTTTTTTTTATCTGTAGACTAGGGTTTAGGGTTCGGGAATTCCCGGGAAATCCCGGGAAAAGTTTGCCGGGAATTCCCGGGAAAATAATATATTTTTCATGGGAAAACGGGAAATTTTAAAAATATTAAATTTTTTAAATTGTTTTTGTTTCGAATAGGATTTTTTAATTTTAGTCATAAAAAACATTTTAAATACCACAACAAAAATGTCATTGTTAAATTCTTTTAAAAGGGAATACATTTATTTGACACACAAATAAAATCTTTGACAAGTAATTAGGAGCATTTCAACTAATAAAGATTTTTCGCATAACTTATTCAAAATTTAAGTAGTAAAACCTAAAAACTTGGTAAAATGTTTAAAAGAAATATGAAAAAAAGCTTTGTTTCTTACAAATAATCCCCCTTACTATATAAATTTTTCAAATGTATAATTTAGGTAAAGTCGACTTTAGTTAAAATATTGGGTGACAGTATACCTTGACTTGGTTTATTTTTGAAGCAATCTGATTGGTTAATTTATTTTCAACCAATCAAAATATTTGAAAATATAAATATTTTTGTAAGGTTTTCATACACAAAATGAACAAAACCGTTTGATTAAAAATAAAGTCGATACTCTTTTATATTAAGGGCCAATAATTTTATAAGTAGCGTTTTCATTAATAAATGTGAAAAGAAAAGACTGGTTAACGGTGGTATCTAAATTTGGTTATTCGACATCTAAATTTGGTGCACACAAAAAAAAAAAAATGATGGTCATGCAACTTCTCTTGAAGAAAACAACAACAAGAATAGCTAAAATAGCTAAAATTAGAAAAGTACCCGAAGAAAAAAGTGTAAGCTGAATAGGCATTAAAGGTTTTATGGTAGGGCAAACATTTCCTGAAATGGTATCCAAATTAACCGCAGTCAATCCGCACCATAACTAGATTTTCATTTATTCGAGAAAGTTTTTTATAAATTTCTACACCCACACATGCTTCTTCCACACATTGCAAAAACTGGCTTTTGCTAGTTATGTCATTTTAAAAATTTGTGTGAAGTCTTCATCTGTAAAACGTAAGAAAATTTTGAGATATTTTGTAATTAAAGCCATAAATATATTTACTTACATATACACATATTTTATTTTTTGTTATTAAAAGAAATAATATTTTGAAGTTTACAAGTTTACCTAAAAACAATTTTTTCGACTTTGTTCATAGTTGTTCATAATTAAGATAGTTGATTTTTATAAAATATAAATTCACTGTGGATTTTATTGACTATGCCACTACGTATTTTTTTCGGTGTACAATCATGTAAAAGATATCGTGATGAAAGAAATATCGAGCAATATTTCTAACAATAGGAGATTTACTATAATCTTAGATGAATGGACAAGAATATCACAACAATGTATAAATGAAAATAATTCATTTTATAACCTGGGTTTGGTTTATATATCACGAAGATGTAATGCAGATGAAATAAGAAGAATTGTAGAAATAAGACTAGAAGAGTTTTATTTGTGTTTGGAAAATAACATTGTGGCCACCATATCTAATGGGCCAAGTGTGATGAAACGGTTTGTTTCCGACAGTCCAGTAGTAGGTGCTTTCTGCTGGGATCATGCAATTCATTTGGCAGTGCTGCGAGTAATTTATGTGAAATCAAATGTTCAACATTCTGATATTTTTTACTTTGAATTCTCACTACACAGACTGCATTTGTACTGAAATAGTTTTTTTTTTAACAAAAATTACTTATATAGGTTGTTTTCATTAACTATTTTGTTCAAAATCAAAGTTTTTCATTCCCGTTTCCCGGGAAATAAAAAAGTCCGGGAAATCCCAAACCCTAGTGTAGACTGCCGTTGGACTAGCTTAAGGGTTTTGTATTTCAAAGGTCAGCATCTCTGAATATTAATTTAGCT
Source organism: Leucophora obtusa (assembly GCA_949987735.1). Taxonomy (NCBI): domain Eukaryota; kingdom Metazoa; phylum Arthropoda; class Insecta; order Diptera; family Anthomyiidae; genus Leucophora; species Leucophora obtusa. Next base: position 170,151,448 of record OX465295.1, on the reverse strand, counting down.
TGATTTGCCATTTGTTGCATTTCTTAATTGTTTAACTTTCCTTACTGAAAATGAAGAAAAGCATCCCATTATTTTCAAAGAAGATTGAAACAAATACAATACTATTAACTTACCGCATCCAAATACATTTTAAAAAGTTTTAATTTACATTTATTTGAAAATTAATACATTTTTTGGAAATAAAAAATGTTGACTTGTATTTCTTCATGAATAATAAAAAAAATATTTGTCAATTTCAAATAAGTTTAAATGTTATTCACAGGGTAACTTTTTTTCAACTAAACATAGAGTTGGTTATAATTATAATAGTTATTTTAAGTTTTGTCCAACTCAACTACTGATTTCGTTAACTATTTAACTAAGGAATTTTATCGGTGTAGGAATAAGTCCTCAGAATCTGAGGCTAAAGGAAAAATGATTTCTATAGAAAAAGTTCTATTATTCTAAAGAATTTTCTTTAGAAAAACTTCCTTAGAAGCTTTTTAGGTTTACTTACAGAAAATTCTTAGATTCTGGGGACCTTTTCTACAGAAAAACCCTCAGATGATATAGTTGGTTATAGAAAATCAAACAGAATCTGAACAGATTCTAAGGATTTTTCCATACAGAAAATACCTTTAGATACTGAGGAATTTTCCTATATAAAACCGTAATTTTGTGAGGACTTTTTTCTATAGGAACCCCGTCAGATTCTGAGGACGTTTTTCTATAGAAAAGGCCACATTTTCTGAGTAATCTTTTTCTTTACAAAACTATTTACAACCTGGTATTTCTTACTTAAAAAAACCCTCACTTTCTGACGAATTTTGTTATAATTCCCCCAGATGCTTAAGACTTTTTCTATCAAAAACCCTCAGATTTTGTAGCCTTTTATTTTATAGTGAAGTAGTATGTAGTAGTATGTAATTTCCATTAAGAACTATTTTCTAAAATTTGCATGTACAAAAATATGTTTTAATAAATTAATTACGATTTAATAAAATAAAAAAATTTATATTATTAAGGGGCTTTTTGCAATAAAAAAAACTAATACCAAAGGTATATTACCAATATGAATGTATATCTTGACTACGTTGAAATTTGTAATACACCATTGTTTCTCAGTTGATTTAACAAAAATTATAAGTGATTTTTCGAACATAAAAGTCAAATAGAAACTACCTATTTTTTATGGTATTATTGCCGTAAAACAAAGTAAACTCTATGTTGCCTTTGTAAATAGGTGATATCACCCCATAGTATAACTATAAATATTACCTATAGTTTTTTTTTGTGTGTATATTCAATACACTCTATCGGAAGATTTTTCGAAAATGACTTTTTGATGGCAAACTCTTCACTGATGACGGCTACATCTCTGAAAAAAATTTCAGAAAGAAAAAATGTATTTTAGTATCCTCTTTTCATTATTTGTTATTTGTCTATCGGTTATAAGACTTTATTTTTTTGAATGCAATAAGGTCTATCGGAACATTTTGGAAATCGACTTAATAAAAATATAATATTACTACATATATTGAACAAAATTGTACCCTACAGTATAATATAGAACAGTGCCTAATATATTAAGCTCATTTAAATGTTTTGTTTATTCATCCGCGGCTCCAGGGGGGGGGGGGGGGTGGGAATAGGGAAATTTCCCCACCCCCCTCAGCGAAATCGAAAAAGAAAAAAAAAAGAAAAAAAAAAAGAAAAAAACAGGAAAAAGAGGGAAAAAGGAGAGAAAAAGAAGAGAAAAAACGAAAAAGAGGGAAAAAGGAGAGAAAAAAAAAGAGGAGAAAAAAGGATAAAGTGAATGAAATACAAATTTGTTATGAATAATAATATGAAATATAAAATTTTTTCCTTATTTTCATTTAACCAGTCGTCATTTAAAAAATCTCAATAGATATTTTAACAAATTCATTAAAAAACTGATAATTATTATAAAAAAATTAACGTTTGTGGAGAAATGTTGTTAAAAGATCTAAATTTCAAATTAGATTTTCAAAATTGTATGTAGATCAATTTCGTTTGAAATTTTTCTAATTTCAAATGACAAAAAGAAATTTCATTTTAAAATATCGCATTTTTTAATACAAAATTCCAATTTTAAACGAAAATTTTTTAAATAAAAATAAACGCCCTTACTATTTAAATTTTCCAAATGTATATTTTTGTTGACTTTAGTTAAAATTTTGGGTGGCAGCATGCTTGGACCTAGTTTATTTTTGGAGCATTCTGATTGGTTAATTTATTTTCAACCAATTAAAATATTTGAAAATGTAAATATTTCTTTAGGATTTTCATACACAAAATGAATAAAGCCGTTTAAATATAAAGTCGACTTTAAAACTAAAATACTGTTTGATAGTAAAGCACCGTAAGTTGTTCGGATTTCACGTGAAAAAATTGTTATACTCCTCCATATAAAAAAAATGATAATTTTCCACGACAATGAATTTCACGTGAAAACTGAGTAGAGATTGTTTTCACGAAAATTTAATGTACAATACTATTATTTTTCTTGGGGAAAAATCACATTTTTTGTATATTGTGATTGTTTCTTTGATATAAAATTGAAAAATTGTTCATTTTTATAATTTAAATTAAAATTTGAGTAAAATTAAAGTTCGAGTAAAATTTTTCTACGTGAAAAACCACTTACGGTGCTTTTGGGAAAAAGACTAAATTTTATTTTGAATTTTTTTGATTAAAATTGCAGAACTGAACTTCTAATGAAATTTTCTAAATTTGAAGTGGTAAATGCTACTATATTTTAGAATTTTCTCATTATGAAATAAAAAATCGATATTTCTCTTAAAATTTTATCAATATTGTAAGAAAACAATTAATCACCGTTATTTTTGTTCAGATTTAAGATCAAATTTGACAAATTCCAAATAGAATTCACAATTAATTTCACTTGAAATTCTCCAAATTTCATTCGGAAAGATATTGTGGAGTTCTTTTTTAGGTCTTTCCAAAGGATCGTATTGAACTTATTCCAGTCTGTCTTTCGGAAATCCTGAGTATACATGTTGATTTCGTGGAGTACATAGTTATGTTCCTGAAATAATTTCTTTTGAAATACTCAATTTTTGATTGCCTGCGAGTAATTGGCTAGCGTTAGATCCTATACTTCCTCCCAACCTGCAAAGTGTTTTAACTTTAAAATACGGAATGTTGGTGTAGCGTCAAAGCAAAATTGGCCAGTAATTATTTTTGTTAATAACGATATCTGACTCCCACAGCTATACCAAAATCGATATGAAAATTAAATTATACAAAGTTTTCCAAATGTTGATCACGAACCCCTGAGCGTCCCTAATCGCATCCTAGGAGGTCTGCGAAACATTCCGAAAAAATAATTAAAAAACAAGAATTTTTTAAATATTAGAACTTTTTAGTTAAAATTTATAACTGAAATATAAAAAATCAACTCTAATAAATAAAGTGAATATAAAAATAATGAAAATAATTTCAAAACTTTTCAGGAAATATTAGCTTTTTTATTGTTGTTAAAAAGTAATCTCTGAGTTAAATCCTTGTAATCATCTCAATCAAATTTTGAGGACTTTTCAGACTCCGGCGACGTTTTTCGTAAAATTTTTATATTGAAATTTTGCAGCTGTAGTAAAAGTAGTACTTGTAGTAAGTAAACAAACACGCTTATGTTGTTCCTCATTACTTTATTTTTGTCTTTACGAAATCTTATACTGGCACCCTTATTGGGTCTTTTTTCATAAAAATGCTGAAAATCTCATTTTTTTTTTTTATTTAATACTATACTATAACTCAGGAACCAAAAGGAGTACCAAACTGATATTTGACAGTGTCATTGATAAAAAACTAAGAACTAATACAAAAATTTTTTTGTTTAATTATTCCCGTTTTTTTTTGTTTACTTACACAGGAAAAAATGTATAACCGTTACAAAAGACTCGTTATTTTAAGTTGAGTGTGCGCCTTTACTTTTTGAGTAAAGTTCAGTAAAATGAGAGTAAGGACAAAATCCCGTATCTAAATAACGAAATTGCTGAATAGTACAGGAACGCACAATATCACTTTTCTAACCCAAAACTTAATTTAAAAGGAAAAAAATTAAAATGCGTATAGTTCTAGTCTAAAAAATTGTACAGATACAGAAAGGTTAAATATTAAAAGTAAATTACATTCATTATTATTTTGATTACCAATGGAGTGCGACATTCCAATATGATCTTAGAATAATTTCAAAGCGCAACAATATCAAGCCCAATGGTTCCAACGCAAAAACCATTCCCATAATATAATCTTATACTGATAGAAAAAATCCGGAAAAAATAACAAACAAAACAAGGTACTCAAAATTAGTTAAAATGGGCCCTGCTTTTGAAATTAGTAAATCCTTTTTGCTAAATATTATTAAGATAAGTACAGAAAAAATGCAACTGTTAAATATACGAAATTTTAGTAATATTTGAGTAAAATTTCGTTTACCTTGCTAATATTGGCTAAAAAATGTTGCTGATTATTAGTAGACAAAAAGCAGTAAAAAAAATTGGTATATATTCAAAAGTTAATTTATCTTTAAATTTAATTGAGTTTATTACAAATAATGGTCTCTCCTGCTACAATAAACAGAAATATTTGCTAGAAAATAGTAGATTGCTTTCTGCAGTGTAGTTTTTATTCGCATTAAGAAAATAAAAAACTAATAATTTAAAATTGTTTGTGATGGTTTAGTCGACTAATATCCGAGTAACTTTGTAAATTTAAGAAATTTGTTATTCATATTATTTACTTATTATTATATTATTTATTTTAAATTTATAAATGGCTTATAACATAGATTTTTCATACAAAATTCATTTTATAAATGTGTTATAAGGTTTTCAAATTATTATGTATAGGCACTCTAATGTTTAGCAACAAACAGATTCTGCTAGATTCAGCTGTTTTTTTAGCAAAAATGTTTAAAAACTTTTATATAAGTGTATGAACAACTGAAAAATTTCTCGAATGAGCGAGTGAACTAGAAGAACACACTAGTTCAAAAATAAAATATATTGAAATCAACTGGAGCTATAATTCCAAATTCTAGTCATTTTTATTCCGATTGTTTGTTTGTACAAAATGTTTTATTTTGTGTGGAAATTTCCGGGTGTCCTCACATTTTTACTCATAATTTCTAAACCGATTTCGATATTTTTTTTTAGGATAGACTAGCACTCAGGGGATTCCCCTACTAATCAGTGTTGCCAGGTTTATTAGGCACAAAACCGTCGAAAATTTTGGAAAATATCGTCAAAATCGTCATAGCGTTTTGAAAAATCGTCAAAAAATTGTTTGAGATCGTCAAAATAAAATCTATTTGTGTTACAAGGACTCAAAAACTTAATAATAAGCATTTTAAAAATTATGCTTTTTAATCATTTCGTGCTTGTTTGATTTAACATATTTAGTGTAATGTTTATTATAAACATCATCGAAATTTGTCATATCTTGAAATAGTTGCTTCAAAAAAAAGAAATACCAACAAAAATTTCAGATTTTAAAATATTTAAAATGTATTTCACAGGCATTCTTCTCCATGAAAAAAATTCAGATTCGTTCCAGTTTTATTACAGAAGCTTCACACAATAATTATCATTATTATTATTATTTTTCCTATAAGTTTTGTACATTTTAAAATACGTATATTAAAAAAAATTGACAGTTTCGCAATAAATAAAAAATGATGGTGTACTTGAACGGATTTTTATATTTTTTGTAGATATAATATTAATTAGAATTTCAATATGAACGCTTAATCTCAAATAATAGAAATAATCTGATTTTGCAGCGGTTTTTTAATTTGTTCCCACATTAATTTGTTTGCACTTCTGCATACTTTTAAAAACTAAAAACTTTGTACATTTCTTGCTGTATTTCATATTAAATAAAAATCGTAATTTTTAAGGAAAAATCGTCAAATCATCAGTTGGCTATTTTTGATAAAAAAAATCGTCAAAATGACGATAAACCGTCAAACCTGGCAACACTGGTACTAATGCGAGTGCATTGTGTTAGAATTAGGAAAATAGAAGAGATTTCGACATTTTTAGCACCAAACTGCTAATAACAAACAATTTGAATAAAAAGCAACTGATAGTGCGTCTTTGTAACGAGAACGTTCTTAAAATAGACATATGTTTCGAGAGGCCATCAAACTCAAATCAGAGCTAGATTTACAAAACCCTTTGAGGGTTTTGTTTTAGCAAGAGTGTACTTTCATTTCACGTTGGAAACATTGATGCTGACAGCGATGATCATTTTGCAAGATCTTCTAAAACCGCAGAATCTATTTTTGTTAAATATACTGCAAGAAGCTTATTGGGACAAATCAGATTTTATACATGTATTTAATTTACAGTCACTTCCAGAATAAATTTCTTGTTTCTCCTAAAGTACGCTTTTTCATGGACAGTTAATAACACTGCATGACAAAATCTTGACTTTTAAAAATTAATAGCGCTCTGACCATCAATTCTATATTGCAATGGCGTACTTTATTTTTCCATCAATGGTACAGATTTTTCGATAAATGTCTAAAGTTTGGCGGTTTTCCATTTATTATACCCTACACCACTACGTGGTCAGGGTATTATAAGATTGTGCTGATGTTTGTAACACCAAAAAATATTGGTCCTAGACCCACCTTATAGTATACCGATCGGCTCAGAAATTTTTTTCTTTCGATGTCCCTCTGTCCGTTCGTCCGTCCGTCTGTCTGTCTGTCCATGCATTATTGTGCGCACTCTACAGGTCTCAAATATTAAGATATTTTTATGAAACTTGGTACACCGACTTATGCCGGCCCAAGGACGAAGCCTGTTGATTTTGGTTAACACCGGTCCATATTTGGTTACAAACTGCAGGTCGCAAATATTAAGATATTTTAATGAAATTTGGTTCGCTGACTCACTTTATAGAACATTTTGACACAAGTCCCATTTTAACCCATTCGAATCCAAACATTAGTTGGCTTTTAACCAGACTGGTGTAGGGTATTGTATAGTCGGCATGCCCGACTTTAACCTTTTTACTCGTTTTTTATATACAAAAATTTTAAAATGCAATCAAAATACATTTTTTGTGGTGAAATGTAGGCACAGGACCTGTATTCATATTTAGGCTTAAAATTTGATGCATAAAACTTGATATTAAAACCTGTTCGCGTTTTAGATGGATTTTTACGATTTATGAGGTTTTAGCGAATTGAATAGCTGAAAGCAAAATTGGCCTTAATAAATGATATGGCTTAGTAAAGAAGCAAATAAAAGGAAAATATTTCAACAAAAATAATGTATTCATCTATATGGTGAGTTATAACCGATCACGCTACTCACATCACTAAGAACATATGTTCATAAAACATATGTTATATTTAACGAAAGAACCCTTTTTCATTTGTAAACAAATAACAGCTGTTGAATTTAACTTAACGAAAATAAAGATGTAAATGAAATCCTAGACTATAAGTACCGTTAGTTTAGTTTATAAGAAGGACAAAATTGTAAATAAAGTAAAGTTTTAAATCAGAACTCAGCCGAGCAGTTGGCTATTAGTTTTTAATTTAGCACTTAATTGTGCTTTGCCTTGGCGCACTTTAGTGCCGGCAATCTAAGCCAGTGGCGTTTGAAACGCCGGCTAAAAAACCCTAGGTAGGGAAATAAATTTAAAACACAACATTACATGGCGATCCTGCCAAATTTGGTCTATATGTCAACTAAAAATAAATCACCTACAATACCAGCTACGGAGAAGCCCAAACGAAGAAGAGCGGGAAGAATAGTTAAGCTAAGGAAGAAATTAGCTGATCTGAAGAGGCGAGTGTCAGCCGAGATTCCACCACCTTGGGAACAGGTGTGTGAATTATGGCAACAGATTGATGCCATAACTGAGCAGTTAAAAACACACACACTTATTACAAAATAAAAATTAAATTTTCTTAAGAATTATTGTATCACTAGATACAAAATATAATTATTAATTTAAAAGGAGAACTTGAAAAAGAAAAAGACTTGAAGAAAAAAAATGACAACACAAAAATAATCAGCTGTTATATGAATGTAAAATATAATAGTGTTATATTTTTTTGAGTAATCGGTACCCATATAGTGAAAATTGACACAGGGTGCACACAAAATATTAAAACTAAAGAAAAGCTTTTTTTGTTTATAAGGCATTGTTTTACTCAAGGTACATAAAATCTAGGGTGAAAATTATAATGTACCAATCTCTAATTAGACCAATTATAACATACGGGTGTCCAATTTGGTTTAATGTTTCACCATCGTACATGGAAAAGTTTAGGGTTTTCGAAAGAAAATGTTTAAGGGCTTGCAATTCTTTATATAGATCTCAACGAAGCAATTTTGTTAAGTATGTATCAAACAAAAAATTATATAATACATCAAACATTATAAGAATAGATAATTTTATTATAAATTTAATTAGAAATAACATTTTAAGATGTACATTATGTAAAGAAAATAATTTAATAATGGCACCTTATTACACAAATGAAGAATATATAAAGACAGCATTGCAAAATGGATTCGTACCCCCTGAGGCATTTTTATACCTAGATAAAATAAATCTCATGCAAAACGATAATGGTATACCAATTTTTTATCATAATTATAGAAGAGCCAATGTTAAGGCAGTTAACTATAATGAAGCAATTAATCCTTCGAATATTAGACATGATACTAGTATTGCAAACAGAGATTTTTGTAGAGCACAAAGATCGAAAACCAAAAATTTTGGTGGATAACTTAATATCGCAGTTATACTTTTTTTCGTTTTTTACCCCTTTGACCATAATTTTAATAGCTGCCAATATAAATGTGATGTTTTTAAATAATTTTTTCATTACAATTGAACTTTAGAAATAATATATTCTTCATTTGAAAGTATGTCATTAAATCCATTATTTGAAAATCAAAAAATATGAATATATATATTTATTATACTCGAGAGCTCGTTTCTGGGACTTTGTATATATCAATTTATAGAATATTGTTAACTAGTGTTTATTATAGTTTAAATTTGTTAAATATTGTGAATTAATAAACAAAAAAAAAAAAAAAAAAAAAAAATATTAAAACTAAACGAAATATTGTAGAGTTGTATTTTTTCCAATAATCGGTACCCATATGGTACAAATTAAGTACAAGGTACACACAAAATATTGAAGTAAACAAAAATAAGTTATATTTTTTGAATATTTTTTTACATACATATTTATTAAATATTTTTTTAAGAATTAAGGTAAATGGAATCAATAAATGAATGTATTGACGAGTTAAAACAGCTTAAATCAAATATAAAGAAAAGTAAAAATAGAGTTTACGAAGAGTCTTACAAAGTAAAAAAAATTGAAAGATTAGCAATTTTAGAGCAAACTGTACAGAAATTTTGTGAGGATAGCGACAACGACGATACCAAAAAACTAGAAATAGAATTTGGAGATTTACATAAAGAATTAAAAGAGACAATAGAAAATTTAAACGTAAAGACCGAAAAGATTGAACAAGTTTGGCAAAGATATAGTTTTCCAAAAATGGCTAGTTTCGATATTTCTATGGTGGGTAAAAACCTACATATTTTTAAAGGTTCATTCAAAGATTTGGAAGATTTTATTTTACAGGCAGAATTACTACATGACCTGTTAAAAGAAGAAGATAAATCGATATTTATTAAATTCGTTTATAATTTCAAGCTAACGGCGCAAGTGCGTAGCATTTTAGGTCGTTCCAATCGGCCAACAACATTTATCGAATTGAAAACAGCATTAGAAAAAGCTTTTCCAAATCCAAGAACACTACAACAGGTTCTGACAGAGTTGGGAACTACTGTACAGAGTAATAGTACTATATCTGATTTTAGGGAAAAAATTGCCGAACTTTCTAACCAATTGAGTAATTTTGAAATTGGAGGTTTAACAAACCCCACTCAGGATACTAAAGATGCCATATACAAAATGGGTGACAGCGTTGCACTCAATATTTTTATGAAAGGTGTTAATATTGAATACCAACCACTTCTTTTGGCAAATATGCCAACAAGTTTTAATGAGGCGGTAGAAAGGTGCATGACGGCAGAGAAAAATTTAGGTTTTGATAAAAAGAATCATTCGAAACACTAAAGGAAAGACTTATGAGTCCACCAATACTTCAATACCCAGATTTTAACAAACCATTTTGTTTAACAACAGATGCGTCAAGCTATGCTCTTGGTGCAGTTTTATCGCAAGGTGAAATTGGCTCAGACTTACCAATCTCATATGCAAGCAAATCACTATCGAAACATGACATAAACAAACCAACAATAGAAAAAGAGTTACTAGCTATTCATTGGGGTATTAATTTTTTTAGACCATACCTGTATGGTAGGAAGTTTATTGTGGTCACTGACCACAGACCATTAGTTTCTCTGTTTGCACACCAAAACCCATCATCAAAAATGACAAGAATTCGAATGGATTTATCCGACTACAATTTTGAAATAAGATACAAGAAAGGGAAAATTAATACAAATGCTGATGCATTATCAAGAATTGTCCTTAATAGTGACACGTTGAAAGCTATGATCCCGGATAGGGATGAAGCAAACAAAAAGGTTTTGGTAATAACCAGAAATATGGAAAAACAATTAGAAAATATAAATAATCCTGACATTACCAATACAAAGTGCACGTCCGAGCAAAAGCCTGATCAACTTTTTGTCTGGGACTGTACATCATTATCGGATTTAAAAAAAATAAGAAAACTTAAGTTTGAAATAAATAAAAATTTTAAAAATATTTTAATTGATACATCAAATTATGAAATTATAGCAAAATGCAGTGATAATCCATCGAGCACAAAGTTGACTTTGGAGAAACTCATATCAAAAATGCATAATATAGGAATAAACGAGCAAGCTCTCAGCAAAAATAATGAAATATTTAATACTATGGCCATAGAAGAATTTAAAAAATTATATAACAATTTACAATTAAAAGCAAAAACTAATTTAAAAATACTGCTATACAATGAAACAAAAAGAATAATTTGCAAAGAAACACAGATAAAACTGATTGAAGAATATCACAATTCATTACACGGAGGGCACTTAGGTGTCAGAAAAACAGCTATGAAACTAAAACAACGCTACATATGGAAGAATATGAGCAAAATGATAAAACAATAGGTGTGTTTCTTTACTTTTTGGGTAAAGTTCGGTAAAATGAGAGTAAGCACAAAATCCTCTCACAAAATGACAAAATTACCCAATAGTACAGGAACGCAAAAAACCACTTTTCTAGCCCAAAAACTTATTTCAAAGGATAATGTTAAACAGTGATGGGACTTGAAAAATTTTGTTTTCTGCCAAGTGTGTGACTAAAATGTGCCAAATGGGCCTTTATTGTGCCAAAACTCAATTTTCACTTAGAAACCGTGTTTTCAACTTTCATTTTGTAAATGCATTCTTATGGAATTATTTTGAATTCTTATGGAATTAATTATATTTGAATGAATTAAAATTTTCTTTCAATTAAAAGGTGAATGATAAATTACATTCATCCGATACTTATTAAAGATTTGGGAATGCAGCCAATGAATGAATTCTTTAGAAATGGTTGCACGGAATGGTATACATATAAACATTTTCTAAAACTGAATTTTTTTATGAATTAAACATAAATTAATTCTTTCGAAGCTCTGAGATAAATTTATAGCATTCGAATTTTTAAAATTCTATGGATTAAGCACCGTAAGTTGTTCAGTTTTCTCGTGAAAAAACTGTTATATTCCATACAAAAAAAAATAATTTTTAACGACAATGAGTTTCACGTGAAAATTGTGCAAACTTAGTTTTCACGCAAATTTAATGTACAAGACTATTATTTTTCTGGTGAAAAAGTGACATTTTATGTTAATTGTGATTGTGGATTTGTTATAAAATTAAAATATTGTTAATTTTTTTAACTTAAATTGCAATTTAAAGCATTTAAAGTCTGAGAGAAAATTTTTCATGTGAAAAACAACTTACGGTGCTTTATTCGGTACTAATATCTTCGATGCCATTTTTTAGTTTTGCTTTATTCGAAAAGGTATTTTAATACCAATAAATGCTTAGAAACTAAAAATTAAAGAATTTTTATTTTTTAAATTCATTTTCTATTAAATTTTGTAGATAACCAAAATGTGCCCAAATAGTATCGGTTGTGCTATTGTACCAATCAATCTTAGATTGTGCCAAAAATCCCATCACTGATGTGAAAATACGTATAATTTCAGTTTGCAAATCGGCCCAAATAGACATATTTATTCGCATTTAAAAGTTGTTTTTGATTTTATTCAATTAATTTTAACAAAAAACCAAGTTTCTTTTGCTTATTTCTTTATTTAATTACAATTTTTAATTTAATTTCACAATTGTTTTTTGTTTATATTTGCATCAGCTGTTTTACCAAAGTTTACCCGAAGAAAAAGTCTGGGTAAATTTTGGTAAAAAGAGAAGCACTAATACACTCTCATTAGCGCTCTCATTTACCCAATTCTCGAGTACGGGAACGCTTTTGGGTAAATTTCGGTAACTTTGGGTAAATTTCGGTAACATTGGGAACGTACGGGAACACACTGAATATGTATCAAATTGCAAACAATGCAAGATAAACAAACTAACTAAACATACGAAAGAAAAATTTACTTTAACAGACACTCCAAATACCAGCTTTGAAGTAGTATCCATCGATACGGTAGGTCCTTTGCGGTTGTCAAACTATAACCGATACATACTGACAATTCAATGTGAATTGACAAAATACGTAGTGGCATATCCTATGGAGACCAAAGAGGCGAAAACAGTGGCAAAAACATTGGTAGAACAGTTTATTTTAAAATACGGTAACTTTAAAATTTTAAAGTCAGATAAAGGTACTGAATTTAAAAACCAATTAATGTCAGAAATTTGTAGACTTTTGGATATTAAACAAATTTTTAGCGCACCTTACCATCATGAGACTTTGGGCTCGATAGAGAGAAATTATAGAGTACTTAATGAATTTTTGTTAAATTTTTGTAAAGATAATGAATGGGACTATTGGATCCCTTATTTCACGTTTGCATACAATACAACACCACATGTAGATACAAACTACACACCATACGAATTAGTATTTGGAAAACTACTATATCTGCCAAACGATGAGGTTAGACGAGACGAACAATTTTATAACACGGAAAATTACACAAACGAACTTAAACAACGGCTTAAATTTTCACTACAAAAAACAAAAGAATACCTAAAAATAGCTAAAGAAGGTAGAGTACGAAACGATACGAACATAAACCCACTTACCATTGAGACAGGAAATCTTGTACTAGTGAGGACAGTTAATAGAAAGAAAAATCAGGCACCATATCATGGGCCATATGAAATAATAGAGAGACAAGGAGTAAATTCTATTTTGGATATAGGCGGTAAGCTAAGAAAATTTCATAACAATATGTTAAAAAGATACAACAGAAAAAAAAAAAAAATGAATATGAATATGTCTTAAAAATGTAAAAATAATTTAATAATTTAAAAATTTTATTATAAATTTTATTTTGATTGTAAAAATAATTTAAGCTATTAAAAATAATTTTTTTATATAAATATACAAAAATCATTTTTTCAATAGAGGGTGAGGGTGTGGTGAGTTATAACCGATCACGCTACTCACATCACTAAGAACATATGTTCATAAAACATATGTTATATTTAACGAAAGAACCCTTTTTCATTTGTAAACAAATAACAGCTGTTGAATTTAACTTAACGAAAATAAAGATGTAAATGAAATCCTAGACTATAAGTACCGTTAGTTTAGTTTATAAGAAGGACAAAATTGTAAATAAAGTTAAGTTTTAAATCAGAACTCAGCCGAGCAGTTGGCTATTAGTTTTTAATTTAGCACTTAATTGTGCTTTGCCTTGGCGCTCTTTAGTGCCGGCAATCTAAGCCAGTGGCGTTTGAAACGCCGGCTAAAAAACCCTAGGTAGGGAAATAAATTTAAAACACAACATTGCAGCGGCCTATACGTTAAAATCGCGATTTTTCAAAAATTTTGTATGGCAGCATAGCTTTCCAAGATGTTCCCAAAGTCCAACTTTTAGTACAATATGGGATCACCTCTAAAAACAGTTTTTACAAAATTTCACTTTATTTATTAGAAGTTGATTTCAAGCAAAAAAGTTTCCATTTGCAAAAGTTATGGCAATAAATACATTTTTTACTAAGGTTAGTATCGTACTAAAGACACTTTAGTATCTTTAAATGCTAAAATGCTACTTTAGTATCTTAAAATGTCTTTAGTACGATAATAACCTTAGTAAAAAATTTATTTATTGCCTTAACTTTTGCAAATGAAAACTTTTTTGCTTGAAATTTTGCAACATTGAAGCCACATTTTATAATTCTTTTCCCAGTAAATGAGAGGATTGCACTCTATTTATTCTCTAGGCTTTTTGATTATGCCTAGCATACAGAACTATTCAAGATTTTTACAAAAAAAAGACCATAAACAAAAACAGTTTCCATGGGCACCAAATAGTATAAACATTTTTTTAAAAAACAGTTTTCGCAATTGGATTTCGAGTATACTTTATTTACGAAAACTTAAGAAACTTGGCCATTTGCTATTTGATTTAAACAAAAAATAAATATTTTTTATTACATTTTTTTAAAAACTTTGTTGCTTTCGACGTATTTTGTTACGTTTCAAAATTTGTCAAATCATTTCGGGGGGCTCGAGTCCCCAAGCCCCCCCCCCTAGCTTCTTGCCTGCTTTTGGATATTGACTTCCCTATTTTCTATAACGATCTTTGGTGTAATTATACCCTATACCACTACGTGGAGAGGGTATAATAAGTTTGTACTGATGTTTATAACACCAAAAAGTATTGGACCCAGACCCCCCTTATAGTATACCGATCGTCTCAGAATCACTTTTTATTTCGACTTAACGATGTCCGTCTGTCCATCCATTCTTGTGCGCACTCTACAGGTCGCAAATATTAAGATATTTTGATGAAATTTGGTATACCGACTTACTTCGGCCCAAGGACTGATTTCGGTTAAAGGACTGATTTTGGTTAAAATCGGTCCATGTTTAGACCTATTCCTCATATAAAGGTCCCCCCCCCCCACAAAATGGCTTGTTTACACGCTCCCAGGGACAAAGCCTATTGATTCTAGATATGATCGGTCCATATTTGGACCTATCGCCCATATGGGCTATATTTCCTATTTTCTCATCTTTTATCATTTTATAGAAAATTTTGACACAAGTTCATTTTAACCTATTCGAATTTCGGATCTAAACCTTAGTTGGCTTTTAAACAGACTGTTGTAGGGTATTATATAGCCGGCATGCCCGACTTTAACTTTTTTACTCGTTTTAGTCTACCAACCTTTTTTAGGATGTTAATTATGTACCTGAAATGGTGGACTAAAATAACATCCCAGGAAAATTTTTTACAATCGGTAGCCAACCACACTTGTTCTACAACTGGTTCCACTGCAACCGATTCTATAGAACTGGTTCCGGAACCAATTCCTGGGATCCTATACGGAAGATGTGACTGACGTAGAATCAGTTCTATAACTAGTTTCAGAACTGATTCTAGGGCAACCGGTTCTACTTTGGAGCTATAGAAGTGGTTGCTTTTGGGCCAATTTCAAACAAAAATAATCGGTGTTAGAATCGACAGGGGTTGTGAATGAAAAGTAGCTATTTTACAACCAATTCTTTGGAACAGAAAATTTTCTTGGGATGTTTGTCTTATTTAAGTAAATTAATTGCAGGATTTTTTTTTAGAATTGTACCAAAATATTTACAAATCTGCTCTCACTTAGATCTTTGTATCAGGGACGTCTATTAAATCCACCCTATCAAAAATTTTCATTCAAATGTTTTTTGAGAACAAACTATTTAGTAAAAATTAATAATACTGTAACCAATAAACCATTCGATGCAATGTTATTCGCTTTTCCAGCATTAGACCCGGTCGAGCCAAAAATGATCCAACAGTTGCACAATTAAGTTCACTAAAGTATTTACAAGTGGTGAAATTATGTTTAAAGTGAACTTTAATGATGAATACAATAGCTTACCTACCCAAATTAAAGAATACACAGGATATACTGAACCAAAACCCTTACATATAGGTCAACTCCCAATTCAGCGTAGTAAATGGAAACATCTACGAGATTTAAAGCCTGTTATACCACCAGAATATCATTAATTTTATGATAATTTAGCTCAGATGATGTCAAAAAGCAAGGAATTAAGAAATGTCCAATTCTAATAATTTTTATAAATAAATCGTTATGCTCGAAGTCAATTTTAACCGAAAATTGTTCCGTTTGACATGGAATGACTCATATATTAAAAAAATGTTAAACAAAACGTTCGCACTTTAATAAAATTGCAAATTATATCATAAAAAATCAAATTTTTATTACTTTGCAATACGCTCTATCGGCACGAAAATATTAGAAAATTTCAGTTGCAAATTTACTTACATTAAATAATGTAAAATGTTGTATTTTTTATATGTAAAGTTCGGTAGTCATATTTAACAAATATTGTGGAAGATAGATTACTTCATATTTAAGGAATTTAGAAATAAAACAGTTTTTTTCTTCTGCTGAAATCGTCTTTTTTTCCGATAAAGCATACTGAATAGGCTCTCGATATGTATTTAGAAAAACTTTAAGAGTTATGCGCAAATAAACTTTGAACTAATTTTAGTCCATTTTAGGGCTAAAAGCTCCGGGTGACTGGCCTCTTTTAATCTGAGAGTATAAATTTTACGCCCAATCTACCAGAAAGTGCGTGGGGAGGTGAACAAATAACACTTATGGGTGCTCTATTGAGCGCCAGGCTGAATAAGCACGCAATTAACTCTTAAACACATTTTAAGTTTTATTTATAGAGTTAAAATTTTCAACAAAAATATTTGTCATGAAATTCTACTATAAGTCTCTGAAGACATGAAAGTTGAAAATTTAAGTTCAATGCCAGAAATAAGTCAAAACTTAAAATGTGTTTAAGGTTTAATTTCGTACTTATACAGAAATGGCGCTCAAATGCCCACAAACCTGGATTTTAGGAGGAAACCATGTGAATCTTCTATTTCATGTAATACACTATGTGGAACATTTCTGTGGAACCTTTTAACCCTCTAACCCTTCAACTTACGGTTCTTTTTGTCCCTTTTAAAAACGGGGCCAAAAGAGTCCCTTTAATTGAAGAGTTAGAGGGTTGAATAGTTCCACAAAACTGTACCTCGTATTGTTTAACATAAGTTCGCTGAACACATCCTATACCCAAAATGGAAGATTCGCATGGTTTCCTAGTGCACATATATAATAAATCTGTAACTCAGAATCAGTTTTTGGGCTTTCTGTCATGGAATGGATGAAATATTTAGAAAAAACTTATTTTGCTTTTAATACATGCTAAATTTCCTATTACATGATGAAGAGTATACGTATTTACAGATCTCCAAAATTAAATGAGACATTCAAAATTTAGTTTTGACACACATTTTGATGTTTACAACTTAAAACACCACTAACGGTCATTAGAGGTTTAAAAGTTAGTATAAAGAAAATGTTTGCATTTTCATTTTGTAAACAACAACTATGTAACTTAATCACCAGAAGCTTCTAGTTTAAAAGTTATAGACGGATAAATCCATGAACCTTTTTTAGGTTAATTTTGAGGACATAAATATAAACGGCCTGGCCGGTTCACATCGCAGAAATTAAATTTTTGCACTATTTTATTTTTTACTCTCAACCTATCCGAAAAAAGAGGGGAGCTGGGAATTTAAAACTTTTGCACATATGGGTGCTCTAATGTGAATATATTGTATGTTGTCATGGATAGCTATATAATTACATCCCAGGAAAATTTTTTACAACCAGTTGCCAACAACACCAATTCTGAAGCTGGTTCCACTGCAACCGATTCCATGGAACTGGTTCCGGAACCGATTCCACGGAAATCACATGAAAGGTATGAAAGATATAGAACCAATTCTACAACTAGTTCCAGAACAGTTTCTAAGGGCAACCGGTTCCACTTTGGGGCTGTAGGAGCGGTTGTTTTTGGGACAATTTCAAACAAAAATCATCGGTGTTAGAATTGACAGTAGAAATAGAAATTCTGTTGAAATTTACCCAACTTACCCAGCAAAATCTTTCATTACCAAATAAGTGGTTATATAACGAAACTAAAATTTTTTACAACTTAGAATTCGGCGTCAGTACTAGTTATTTTTGAAGCCGTTTTTATAAGTAGTCTAGCTTACGCGCGACTACTTATTTATTTATAAAGATAATGTGAATTTGTGAACTACTTATTTTTTAACCACTAATAAGTATATAATTAAGTCGTATTATTTAACAACTTGTAACCACATATTTTTTAACTGGGTATAAGCACACGAATAACTACTTATTTTGGTAACTACTTATTTTATATACTTTTGTAATTTAGCGGGTAAGCGGGTGCACAAATTTTGTGCGTTTTTTCATGCAGCGAATATGGACAACTTCTTACAAAAACGACCTTGTCGAACAAAAACAATGAGTTTTGACACCGAATTATAAACAGTAGACCCTAATTCTACTGCTTATTATTTAGATAGTAGTAATGAGCACCCATTACTGAGATTTTGCTGGGAAGTTCATTTATTTAAACAAAAATTTGAAATTGTAAAATTTTTAAAATTGTACTAAAGGGATCGCGGTAGTACCACGGTACCAACGGAGGTCAAAATGTACCAAAAAAAAGTACAATTGTACCATGTTTTCCATCCCTGGTGCCGACCACTGATCTAAATACAGATCAGGGATGGGAAATTAGATTTTTATTTCGGTATCAAAAAAGTGTTTGAAGAGTACTTTTTCGATCCCAAGAGTACTAAAAAATATATTGAGCTCCTTCCAATTAATGACAAAAAATACAAAAACTCTCCATTTATGCTTGTTAGCGCAATTTCGATATAACTCGAATAGTAGCCCAAAAAGATTTTGACCTAATATTTTTCTATATTTTGCTTTTAAGTGCATACTTTTTGCATATATAATGATTTTTATTGTATTTGTTTTTTTGTGTTTTGTACACCTTCCCAGCAAAACCTTTCATTACCATGTAATGAGTTTTAGGTATTGAAATCTTAAGTGTTCACTAGTTACCTTTTAATTACTAAACTACTTATTTTAACATGGTGATGTCATTGGAGGAAAGTCATTACACTGATGTTACCTGTAAGTAGTTTATCAGCTGTTCTATAAATAGATGTTGAATATAGATTTAAAAAAATATAAAAATTTAAAAACCAATAGGAGCTGACAAGTATTGATCAGCGTACCCCACGATTGTCAGGCAAACACTCTAACCATTAGACCACGACATCACTATGATTTTTATTGCTTTAACTTATGTACACATTTATTGTGGCAACTGTTATACATGTCTATTTTTCACAAAACTTGTTGTTATTAAATACTGCTTAATGAACATCAACATTTCTATAAATAGATTCAGTTTAAAAGTAATTCAACGGGTAATGAGATATGAGATCTAAGTAATGCATGTAGTAATGACCAGTCATTACCAAGGTTTTGCTGGGTTGATATAGAACGTACCAAAATAAGAAACATACTGTTGTCAACAACTCCAACTTTGATATTGGATTTTAGTTTAAAGCGACGCTTTCGAGCAGTGATGTTAAGCTGCCTACACACTAGGGAACATACTTAAAAAAAGAGAGCATTTTTTGTGAATGTGTGAGTGCGTTTGTGTGTGTGTGCGTGTTGAGAGCGTGCATTTCGTGTTTACAAAATTTTTTGATATTTTTTGTTCCCTCAACCATGTTCCCTAGTGTGTAGGCAGCTTTAGATAGTGACCAAAAAAACTTGGTATAGATGTCGCTAAAAGCTGGTATTTGAAACAAAAAGTTGGTATACTCACACAACATATGTTTAATATGATATTATACCAAGGAGAACAAAGGGGATCTTGCTCCCATTCAGAGCGATAGTTTTGCTTCCGGTGTTTTTGTTTTTCACGTAGAGTAACCCCACTACTGACACGAATTTTTTTAGACGTTGAAGGGCCATCAGAATCGTCATTTTCTTTTTCTTCATATGTTGAAGAAATGATAATCTGCAATAACGGGTGAGTGCCCTTTTAACAAAAATTTCCTCACAAAAGAAAAAAATCTACGTTCAAAGAACATAACGACAAAAAATGGGATATAAGTCACAATTAAGTCGGTACGCTACAACTACAAATATACTTTGTATGATATAAAAATATATTAGAGGTTTTCATATAAACTCGTGAATTCCTTGTAAACCTTTTATAAATACAAACCATATGTTTTATGTATGGACTTTGATATTAAACTCATAAACATACCAGGTTTACACCGATTACGAATAGAATACAAGTTTATATGAAAACCCCTATTGTTTTTCTTTTAAACAAAATGTATAAAAAATTAGATTGTAGCCTGTCGCCACACTTGTGAACAGTATATCAAGTCTTGTGGCGGGTAAAATGTCAGTAAAACAGCTGTTTTCGTTCTTCCTTTACGCTTTTAATAAAATAATAAAATTCAAATCATTAGTTATAGAAGCTGGTATAATTGCGTACCAACACAATTTTCAGTTGGTACATGGTACAAGACCCTGAAAAATGGTATGTGTACCAATAAATTGGTACGTCTAACATTACTGCTTTCGAGTAATAAATATGTAAATCGATAATTTTTTTGTTTTTAGTGCATATTCACTTCTTAGTGCATATTTTTCGCACTTATTTTATGCATGAAAGTCGCTGCACTGTGTGTTTCTATTTAATTTTCGAATTACGACTGATAAATTTCAATTAAACTCGGACTGTTATTTTAAAAAATGCCTTTATTTGGTTCCGATTTGTTCACTCCCATTATACAAAAGTACACTGATAGAATTTTCGTTCATACTATTAATGAATCGATTTCATTAATCTGAATTCATTTCATTTTCAGTTCATTTATTTTATAATCTTAAAGCTAGTTAAGGCCAAGCGATTACAGAAAAATGTTCATAGAATTAATGAAAAATTTATTAATTTAATGAATTTTTTCATTATATATTTTCAACTAACCCGTAAGATATGCTATAATTTTTTTAAGGGTTTTGAATTTGCTAATTACTAAAATACCTATATGTTCCAGTAATAAATACTAGGGTTGCAAACTGAAATTATTTAAATATAAAAGTTCAAATAATGACATCATTTTGTTTTGGCTATTTACATCTATCGATAATGCGGTAATGTTTGCATTCTGATGATTGCGGGTTCAAGTCGAGTTCAGGGAGATGTCGAAAACGTGATAAAAACAAAAAAGAAATATATGTACAATAGGGTGGGGCGATTTGAACATCTTAATGGGCGCTTCGCGTTTCTGATTCTTGGTATTGTACTGAGCAAAAAAGTCCACTACGACATATCAAAACAATAATTTTCGAGGTTCCCGAATTTCAATTTTTTGCAATTTTCTAATAAATGCTAGATTAGCGCCATCTTGCGGTGGCTTTTTGAAACAACTAATGAAGTTGTAAACAATATTACATTACAACCTTTCCAGAAAGGTATTACTTTGAAAATCGGATAAAAAATGTGGCAACTAGAGGTAAAAGTATATAAGTAAAATTATTTTCTGCTTGTTTTCATCAACATCATCATCATCATTATCATCATTTTATCATCAAGCAGAAAATAATTTCGAAAACTCGAAATTATTTTTCGAAGGCACAATATCAAAAAATTTTTGTCCATACAAATTGCCCTAATGTACAAATATAAATTTATAAAAAATAAATAAAAAAAGTAACACAAAAAAAATATATTTTTTTCAATTAGTTTTCATTTAATGAAAACGTTTCAATGATTTAATGAACGCGTTCTTTGGGGACTTTCCAATGAAAAAATCATTGGATTAATGAACAAATTCATTAATACTATGCTCAAAATTCTATCAGTGTACGCTCAATTTAAGACCATCTAGAGTCATTTTAATTTAAATGTTATTTGTGGTTAAGGTTAAAGACCAACTTCACTACCCTAAGCAAGAGTAAAATTTCCATCAAAACAACTCTAAATAGTGTTAAAATGAGCATTTTTTATTTAGCTGACCTTAGAATTTTTCCTCAAAAATGCTTTTTTGCTCAAAAAAATATTTTTTCTCTTAAGCAAGTTTCGATTTTACGTGAAAAAACTGTTATACTACATATAAAAAAAATAATTTTTCACGACAATGAGTTTCACGTGAAAAATGTGTAGACTTTGTATTCACGCAAATTTAATGTAAAATACTATTATTTTTCTGGTGAAAAAGTGACATTTTGTGTTTATTGTTATTGTGGCTTTGTTAGAAAAATAAAAAATTGTTAATTTTTGTAACTTAAATTGTAATTTGAGGCATATAAAGTTGGAGTGAAATTTTCCCACGTAAAACAACTTACGGTGCTTTAACTTTGAACTTTTTTTAACTGTTGTTTTTCCAAGTTTTTTTACTTTATGTTTTGCTTTTTTGCAATATTGTTTTGCGTTTTTTTTTTCTTCTCTAGTTATGTCGATGCCAGAGTATCAAATGCGACCCGGGAGTACTACGGTACTTTTTTGAATCAAATAGTATCAAAAAAGTACGATCATATCAACTTTCCCATCCCTGCAGGCACGGATACAAGGGGGGCTATAGGGGCTGAAGCCCCCTTGGGGCCCAAATAATTTTATTTTCCAAATAATGCTATAAGGGACAAAACGATTAATTTTTTAAGCAGACATTTTAGAACTTCACATTAAAAAATTATTTTAAATGTTGAGATTTTGTGTTGATTCTTGGATTCAAGAACGAATTTCTTTGCTCAGAAAACATGACGGACTCTACATTTTTCCAAGAGATAATTCTCAAAATTTTTTTTATAATGAGCTTGTTTTTATAGAATTATTATTGAAACTGTTAACCATTTTTTGCAATTTAACAAATTTTTTGATTCATTTTACTTAAAAACTAATATTTAGGGCCAGTTTTATTGTCAAAACAAAGATCGATCTCAAACGAAATTACTTACTTCTGAAAACAAGAGGAGAAACAATCGTGATTAGTTCTGACTATAGAGTTGGCCCTTATATTTAAAATTAAAACAAAAGTTTTTTTTGTTTTGAAATTTAAGTGCACTACTATTAAAATCTCTTAAATGAACTTCTTGATTAATTTTTTAAATTTTATGTTCTTATGATCACCATCTCAGCCGTAAGTAATGCTCAGACACACCTTCAAATGTCGGAAAAAATGTCACTTAAGTATTTGGTCTTATTTAAGTATTTACTATAATATCGGCTCGCAGATTTTTTGATATGAAAATTATACTGTTAGACAAATGGTAGGGGTCAGTGATCGGGAAGGGTTCAAACTACCGGGGAAAGTTATATCGGTAAAAAAGAAGTTATACGTGTCCCGGCGTTTCGCTGGGTCAACCCTAGGAATCGAGATATATCGATTTGACCTTTGGTGGTCTTTTTTTTGACATAACTCGAGAACCACTAGTCCGATTTTGCTCAAACAATTTTAAAAAAATTAAAAATTACAATTCCTTTAATCTGTTCATATAACGTTTTTCTATATACTCAACAGTTTTGCCGGTAAAAATAAATGTATGAAGAAAAAAATATTTTTTGCCTAAAATATTAAAAAAAAGTAATAAACAAAAGGTTATTGATTTTTATGGTAGCGGTAACAAACATTTATTTTTACCGGCAAAACTGTTGAGTATATAGAAAAACGTTATATGAACAGATTAAAGGAATTGTAATTTTTAATTTTTTTAAAATTGTTTGAGCAAAATCGGACTAGTGGTTCTCGAGTTATGTCAAAAAAAAGATATATCTCGATTCCTAGAGGTGACCCAGCGAAACGCCGGAACACGTATAAATTGTTTTTGACCGATATAACATTTCCCGTTGGTTTCATCCCATCCCGATTTTGACTGTCGCATAGTGTTATCATATTCAAAATTTTTTTAATTTTTACTGTAGAAAAATTTTACATTTAAAAAACCAATTTGTTAATTCTAAGATAATAAAAAAATGTCAGATTTGGAGTCATATTTTCATTAAAAAAATTCACAAATCTAACAAAAAAAATATTTATAATGCTTTTCCGTATTATTTCGAAGAAATTGTAGACAAATTGAACATCATTGCATATTCTCTAGTGTTTTAATTTTTTGTAATTTGTGAAAATTGTATCATCTTTCTTTAATTTGAAAAATTATTTAAAACAGAAAGTGATATTAATTTATGATCTACAGTCAAGCCGGAAAAAAAACAAACATTCAGTTTTTTTTTATTCGAAGTAAACTGGTGTTTTTAAAAGCTTTTAGTTTCTGATTAAAAATTTGTATCGAATTTGACAAGTTTTTATAGAATTAAATCCAAATAAAAAGCAGTTTTTAAAAACTACTATTTTGTTTGGATAATTGTAAATGTAGCATTAAAAATATGTTAGTTTTGATTTAGTACACAAATAAAAAAAATATCTTAATTGAAAAAAACTCATTATTTTTAATCTACACTGTGAGAATTATCTGCAGGATATTAATGAGTTTTTGCATAAAACCGATGAAATTTCATTGGAATTTGTACATTGAATCTTTTCATTGAATTAATAGAATTTTTCACAAAATGTTGTGAAAATTTTCATTTTATTTATTAAAAGTTCATACACTCAATGAAAAAGTTTCATAAAATATATGAAGCCTTTTTAATCAATTCTAAGAAATTTTTCATTTTTTTTGTGAATAAAACTTCATAAGTTTAATAAAAAATCTAATTTAAATTCGTCGAGCATAATTCTCTCTCTGTAGAGGTAATAAGTGTTTTTTTAGGGAGTTACCGCGATTGACATGCCCTTGATAAAATAATACGTTTTATAATAGAAAAGTAAGAGGTTACATATCTTAACTTCTTCTTACAAAACTCATTACTGGGTAATAGTAGGAAGTTTTGTTGTGACTTGGATTTATGGCGACGTTTGCCGTTTGCAGAGCTCTACCACATATCCGAATTTCATTAGGGTTGGAAGGAACCCATCGGGATTGTTTCCTTATTAGTTGTTTACTTTTGTAAAATTTTAAATATTTTTTCAAGATGTTCGTATTGAAAACCTTTCAAATGTTAGGGCATTCTTCTTATAAAATTATTTTTTATTTAAAAGTTTCAATAATTATGCCCAGTTTTATAGTGGAGCAAATATTAATATTATCTTATATATTTTGTTCTCAAGGCTTTGTTTTCTTAAATATTTCTTAAATAAGAAATTTTCAAAGACTCTAGTTCTGACTATAAAACTGCCCGTTAAGCACTTCTTCTAAATTAAACCTATTAGATTAGGAAAAATTGTTGTACTTATTCGAAAAACTCTTTGACACTGAAACATTTTTTATATTCTAGGTTTGATATGAAAGGGGTAGGATTTGGAATAATTTTTCTTATAAAACTTTAACAGGCACTGCAAAACATTTTATAATTTAGTGCACATTCCTATAATCATATTCTGAGAATTTTTTCATATCAGAATCTCTATTGTGTTTCCCATGAAAATATTAATTAATTTTTAAATGATTTTTACAAAACAGAACATTAAAATCTTGTAATTATTTCAGTAAAGAAAACTCACTAAACATCCAAAAAATGTCGAAATGGCGTTGAGCAGATTTTTCCGAACCCCTTTTTTGGTACTTTTTGGAACAAACCTATGCTAAAACATGTATTAAAACTTCTACTTCTAGCAAGAAGTGTATAAGACTAGGAGATGCAATCGGATATCAGACAGAACATTATGACGTTGTCAGACAGTGTATCGAAAAATGAGGAAAAAGTGAAAGTTAATTGCCAAAAACTAAAAATTAAAAAAATTTTTAAAAAAAGTTAGAATAAATAAAAATAATAAGCATAAATTATTGCACTTTTTTATTTCTGATATTACAAATATTTTGCTTACTTTTTTCTCATAATTTAAAGCCTTATTTGCCTCTTTATTCACATTTTAAATATTTTTTCTGTGTAAATTCCCTTTGTGCTACCGTAATTGATACAATTGTAATTGTAATACAGTAATTGACGCAATTGTTTTGTCAGATGTCAGGTTCGTTGTGCGATCCGATAGCAAATGGGACCCTTCTTAGATGCAAGAAATCAAAAAATATCTATAGATAGGACTACCGTATAAGATACGAAATGTTTAGCTCCCCCCCCCCCCCCCCCTTGAAGGAATCCTGGATCCGCGCCTGCATCCCTGATACAGATATTTCCATATAAAATAACTATTTAAAACAGTGAAGCCCAAACCAGGATGGCCAGACTTGGGGTTTTGTCCCCAAATTTGGGGATATTTTGTTGGTCTTGGGGACAAACATTTTCATTTGGGGACGGGGGTTTTTTGGGGATTTGAAAAATGATTTGGGGATATTTACAACCTTTCGTAAATTTTGGAGATTATATTAAGTTTGAATAATTTTCAGAAAACATTAGTCAAGTTTTTTCACATAATGCATTAAACACATAGACGACTGCGGCTACACGACTACAAATGCTGCTGGCTGCAATTGTAGTCGTGTAGTCAGCGACTTAGTTTTTTTGAAAACGACAGCAACATAGTAAACAGTTGATCCTAAAAATTTGACGTTTTGATAAATATTAATCTTTTTTGGTTTGTCTTTCTAAAATAATGGCTGAGGAATATTTTGTTAATTTTGTAAGATTCATATTTTTTCATAAAACATTACAATAAAATTATTTTCAAATATAAATTAATGAAACATTCAAACAATTGTCAAATATAAACAGCTGTTTCTTCAGTGTTCCCATAACGGTGATTTTCTAGTCAGAACTAGCGATTTGATATCGCCTCTAGCGGGAAAAATTGTCCTGTTTCACATATTTTGTTATATTGTCAACACTATTTTTGTTTTGTAGCCAACAAAAATAGAAATTATCCTAAGTTGACTACAGCGGCAAAAGTAGTCGTGTAGCCGTGTAGCTGTGTCGGTGTCAAAATAATCGTTTTCATATAAACGTGTGTATTTTATTTTTGACAGGCTGTAGTCGTGTAGCTGCAGTCGTCTATGTATTCAATGCATAATTTCAACGGAAAGTACAAATTTTCTCCTTTATTCAATTTCCGTAACAATTCAATGCTTTCTAACACGAATAAATATTTTATGCCTGAGATTTTAATAGGATTAATGTCCAAGTATCTAAAATATTGAAAAAGATAATTTTATGAATTAGTTAATAATTGATTATCACTTTGAATCAAAGATTTAAATTATATAAAGTTGGGATGAGATTTATTCAAATTTGAATTAAATCAATTTTGATTCGATTAAATTTTTCGTTTTATGATATGATTTAGAGATGGGCACGTGAGCAGAATTTTTCGTGATTCACGTGAATCACGCATGATTACGAGTGAGTGTGAGTAAAACCTTAATTTACTCACTTGAACGTGAGTGAGTGTGAGTAGATTAAAAATGTTCGTAAGTGAGTGTGCGTGAGTAAAATTTTTGCGTGAGTGAGTGTGCATGAGTCGAATTTTAACGACTCACGCTTTTTATTGGGCTTTTTCTTCATACTTTCGGTAATTGTTTTAGGCGACTTTACATTTTTAGGTATTTTTAATACAAAATAAATGGCAAAATTTCATACTCGTCTAGGGTTTCCCGGAATAAGGGAATGAAAATCGAAAAGTATCAGTTTTTGGCAATATTTTTTTTTATTTTGATTTGTATTATCAATATAGAATACGTTTTATTAAGAACGTCAACTTTAAGGATGAAGGAAGGGAAATATTTTAATTAATGAATTTTGGTTTAAATGTCTACTTTTTTAAGACATTTAGTTCTCTTATCAAGCCATTAAAATCTATGATATACCTCCTGCCAACTTACTTTAGGTCTTATCAGGTTTCACGCTAAAATATAATTCTGCCAAAGTCCATATTTTTGCTTTTAGTATCAAACTTAAAGCGTTAAAAAATTTGTAATATTTCCTTTCGATTTTCATTTTAAAGGATTCATTAGACCCATATTTGAATGTTTGAATGGGGAAAATCGGCATTATAGAGTTTCAAAAAGCTAACCATTCGTAATTTTTTAAAGTTATACTGAAATTTATTAGGTTATAAAAAGTGTTTTAAATAATAATGTTCACGCCAGTGAACAATGGCAACCCTAAACTACCCACGGCCCCTAGATGTCAGTAACATCAGATGTTGGCATGCGCAACTGCAGCCAACTTTACTTTGATGCTGGTTGACAGTTTTTAATATATGGCGGCACACACAGCAATAAAAAGTTGACATTGATAAGTGCGCAAATCAACAAGGCAAATCATCCTTATCATAAGAATTTGAACTCTAAAAACCAAAAAGTTAAAGTGAATTGTGTAATATAAACTTAACCCTAAATAATTACCCAAAGTTATAATGAAATAGAGCGAATTTATTTTATAACGTTTGATAAAAATATAGTGGTTTTATTTTTAAAAGTGTTTGGTAAGGTACCCTCAAGTTATTTCTTCTCGAATGTTAAGGTTTTTGACTTTAATAATGTTGCAATTATTGTCAGATTGAATAGACACGTAAATATTAATAGGCATATCTAAAACATACCCAATTTATCGCTTGCCAATGTCATTTGTTCCATTAATACTTCTAAATTATCCTTATATGCCAAAGTCCTCTAAAAAGCGGTCTTCAGATCTAAAAAAAATTTCTGGCTAAAGAACAATTTTTATAAAATCAATTACGTCAATAGAAAACATAATTTACTTCTTTTGTTGTACAACATACGATTTTGAAGAGAGACCCAGCATAATCTCAGCAATGGGTACTTATTAATAATACCTAAATAATAAGCAGTATAATTATTGTCTACTACACAGAACCAAATTTATTCATAAATTGTATAAATAGCATTCATTGCATTCAATTCATAACATGTATGAACAATTTTCTATCATTTATGAAAGAATTAATTTACAAAAAATAAAAATTTTAAACAAGTTAGTTTGAAATCAAAATAGAAAAAAATTGTCAATTTCATTTATTTTTTTTAATAACAAATTTTTAAAAATATCAAAAACCGCTAATTATGGGAAATTTTGCATTTGTTTTAACACTATTATTGAAAAGGTTTGTACAAAATTGTTTTTCTAACAAAAATATTTTACTGCAATAATGGCTTTTTTATATTTCAAGATAACTGCAAATTTTGTAATGGTATCAATAAACACCCACGGAAATCGCGGTGTTGAACATACTTTATTTCCTATCAGTCAGTTTCCGTTAACCATTTATACATAAGTGCAATTAGCGTTATAATTGTATCATCTAATTATTTCCTATGTTCCGCGATTAATGTGCGTAATGGTTTTTATGCTTGCCTGGGACGTGATAGTATATTAACGATTAATATTTGTGTTATATTATTTAATTTATTGTAGTTCCTTATTAATCCTTGTTAAATCGCCAATATAAACGTTTTTTTTTTAGAAAAATATAATTTTGTGTACTTTTAATTCATTCCAGGAATAAAGATGTTCATATAATGTGGGGAAAGTCGATAGGTTTTCAAAATTACACAAAATAATTTTATAAAAAAGTTCCTAACATGTATGAACAAATTCATACAGTGAACGAAAAAGTTTTGGGAAAAAAATTCCATGTTAGATTCATACAGTTTAGTAAAAAAATTATTACATGTATGAATTATTTTTTCCTGTGTACATATAATTCAGTGTCAAAACTTATTATTTTTATTCGACAAGGTCGTTTTTCTTAGTATTTGTCTACATATATTCGCTGCATTACAAAAAAATAAAAAAAAATTCATTACCATTATATAAGAGTAATTGTAATGAAAAAAATTTTCATTACTTTTGTTAACATTACTTTCACACTATGTTAAATATTTTTCTGTTTTCGTAACTTTTCATTTGATATTTGGGTATGCCAATTCCTCGCTTCTAGCCAAAACAGCAAATAAGCCAAAATTTTGGGCTTTGAAGCTGTCGAATGCCCCATTAGTGCTTCTCAATCACATTTTTTAATACGAAAATTAAATGGAAGAAAAAACATCGGTTGCCATTTCATAAATTAATGATAATGATTTCCTTCCCCACACTTAAAATAATACGTCAGTAGAAAAATCTGCCAAACGGGTTTGGAATCGATTTGACTAATTTTTAACAAATTTTTAATTGAAACACTGATTTCAACAAGGATTTAAAGTATCTTCCTTTAACACTAAAAATTCTCAGTAGTTTAATTAATTTTGAGTATTCATTTTCAAAATTATTTATAACTAATTTTTTAGAACCTATTCGTTAAATTTTACACAATTTATTATTAAAATATAATTTCATGTTTCTGTAGATGGCGCCACCAGTGTATCCGAAATTTTAAAGATGACGCTATTTCTTTCCCTCTCGATTTTTTTAAATTTGACGAAAATTTCGGCTACACCTTGCTACGTAATAGCCCCGTGAAAATTTTATTGCTATCCAAAAATGGCCTTTGGTAGGGCCTTCGGCCCTTAGAAAATAAAAACAAATTCCTTTTAATAAAATGGCGCATATCTCGAAAACTAATCGAGATAGAGAACAATGGATAAAATGTTTGCTCCTTTGGAGCATCCTTACGTACCCTTAGATGATATGGACCAGGTCCGGGGAGGGCCCCGAGACCATATAATTTCAATAAATTTTGCGATTAGTATAATTACAAATAAAACTGTAGTTTCACTAATTTTTTATTTAAATTTAGATATGTCAAATTAAACCAAAAATATGTTAAAATCAACAAATTTTATATTAAGCCAAAAAACAGAAATAAATTTTTTTGAAAGTAACAAACTTTTCTGTTCAGCCAAGAGACAGACGTATTCTTTTGACAGACAGGCATATTATTATTTATTAAAAAAATTACGATTATAATCTATTTTGGCATAAAAAGGGTTTTGAATTTTTCGCAAAACTGGTATCAAAAGTTGTGTGACAACAATCTTGCTGAAACAGAAGCATTTAAGTTCATCATTGCATTCCCAAGATGCAAATTTTGACCTTTTTGCCAAAATATGCCTGAAAAATTCATCCTTAATGGGCCTATTAATATTGTATGCTCTATGGAATAATATCCCACCAAAATCTTCCATTACCCAATAAGTGGTTAAATAATGACACTTACATTTTTTATTACTTATAATTCGGCCTCAGTACTAGTAATTTTTGTTAAGGGGGTTAAATATTGTAACAACAGAATTTTAAGGGGCATATTTAAACGGTTGTCAATAATTCAAATAACAATATTTTACTATATTATTTTTTTTATTTAAAACACATATTATTGTTGTATTTTTAAAAATATTCACCTTTACTATAAAAAAGAAAAAATCGATTTTAAATCACAAAAGCCGACTATTATTTTAATTTTCGTACCATACAAAATATTTAAAATAGGCCTTAAAATTCTGTTTTAAATTTGAAGTTTTCATTTGTTTTTATTTTATATTTATTTATTTTGTTTTTATTGTTTTCAAATTTTGTTTACATTTGTTTACAAAATTTCCTTTTTATTTTTGAATTTTTTGTTTTGGTTTTCAATAAAAATAAACAAAGTTTTTTAATGTATATGTTTGGCATTATTTTATAAGTTCTATTTTAAATATTTTGTATAGTACGGTTAAAACAAAACATTTGCTTTAAAATAAAGTCGACTTTAACAAAAATATATCTTTGAAAAATATTGATAGTAAGGCTGATTAGTTTTAAATTTCTCCAACCAAAATCGCCAGGGTTTCCACTTCATTATTAGCCTTTTTTAAAAAAGGCAAAATCGGCTGCTACTGTACAGCATTCATTAATTATTGGAAAATAAAAATGTAAAGTGATTCTTAATACCAGATAAATTCTCTAGTCCTTGTCGTGGTCCGATTTTTATTTTTTAAATTTTTTTTTAACAAAGTTTCCACACAAACTTGAAAATTCCAAAAAAGGCAAGAAAAAACAATTTTACTGGGGAATATAAAATTTATTTGACTGAACTTCAAAAAAGGGCCAGGATAAGGACTACAGGTTTTTGTTGACTACGAAAGAAAAAAACCGGATCGAAATCGGTTAACACACCTTGGCTGTACAATGGCAGCCGATTTTGAACTCGTGGTTGCGAAGTCTAAAGTTAATTTTAAACTAAGAAAACAGCAAAATTTAAAAAAATTGTAAATGAAGAAAAGTTATATCTCCTAGCTTACTACATGTCCACCAAATTTGGGACGAATCGGTTAATGGGTATTTGATATATTAAACCTAATAGTCTTAAAAACGATGGTAGATATATAATTATACATAATGCTACTCATATTATTTTGTAAAAATGCTATAATTTTGTACAGTTTTTATTTTATTACGTATTTTTTTCCCATTTTTATATAAATTGATTACTTTTATCACTTACCCAGCAAAATATTGGTAATGACACCTCATTACTATCTGCATTACCAAAAATGATACATCATTACCTTTTGCATTATTTTGTAATATAAAATTATAACTTCCTAATAACGGCCTATTATATTCATTGCTTTTAAATATAAAATAATGACGTACTCGTAATAGTTTAAATAAGTACTTTTTACACAGTTAAATTTTTTACATCTTTATTTATTATATGTAAATATGTTTTATGTTTAAATTTTTATGACGAGTCCTAAAATTACACACTAGAAAAAACTTAAGTTTTTCTGAATGTATTTCCTTAAGCTAATAGTATTTATGTAATTCCTTATTTTTAAGAATCAAGTTAACACTCGGATAACCACTTATAATTCAACTTTTTGTAAGCATGTGTGTAACCACTTATTATTCAAAATCTCATAACTACTTACTCCTCATTTTTTCGTAAGCGAGCGGGTAAGCGTGACTACTTATAAAAAAGACCACGCCAAATAAAAACGAGTAAAAAGGTTAAAGTCGGGCATGCCGACTATACAATACCCTACACCAGTCTGGTGTATTGTTTGGATCCGAAATTCGAATGGGTTAAAATGGGACTTATGTCAAAAATTTCTATAATGTGAGTCAGCGCACCAAATTTAATTAAAATATCTTAATATTTGCGACCTGCAGTTTGTAACCAAGCCAATTTTGGGGGGACCCTTATATGGGCACTAGTTCTAAACATGGACCGATGTTCACCAAAATCAATAGGCTTCGTCCTTGGGCCAACATAGGTCTATGTACCAAATTTCATCAAAATATCTTAATATTTGCGACCTGCAGCGTATAAACAATATAATTTTGGGGGGACCCTTATATGGGCACTAGTTCTAAACATGGACCGATGTTCGCCAAAATCAATAGGCTTCGTCCTTGGGCCAACATAGGTCTATGTACCAAATTTCATCAAAATATCTTAATATTTGCGACCTGCAGCGTATAAACAGTATAATTTTGGTAGGACCCTTATATGGGCACTAGGTCTAAACATAGACCGATGTTCACCAAAATCAATAGGCTGCGTTATTGGGTCAATATAGGTCTGTGTACCAAATTTCATCAAAATATCTTAATATTTGCGACTTGCAGCGTATAAAAATTATAATTTTGGTAGGACCCTTATATGGGCACTAGGTCTAAACATGGACCGATGTTCACCAAAATCAATAGGCTGCGTTATTGGGCCAATGTAGGTCTGTGTACCAAATTTCATCAAAATATCTTAATATTTACGACCTGCAGCGTATAAACAGTATAATTTTAGTAGGACCCTTATATGGGCACTAGGTCTAAACATGGACCGATGTTCACCAAAATCAATAGGCTGCGTTATTGGGCCAATATAGGACTGTGTACCAAATTTCATCAAAATATCTTAATATTTACGACCTGCAGCGTATAAATAGTATAATTTTGGTAGGACCCTTATATGGGCACTAGG
Organism: Leucophora obtusa; assembly: GCA_949987735.1. Classification (NCBI taxonomy): domain Eukaryota; kingdom Metazoa; phylum Arthropoda; class Insecta; order Diptera; family Anthomyiidae; genus Leucophora; species Leucophora obtusa. The sequence continues at coordinate 170,117,345 of OX465295.1, read as the reverse complement.
TCTAAACATGGACCGATGTTCACCAAAATCAATAGGCTGCGTTATTGGGCCAATGTAAGTCTGTGTACCAAATTTCATCAAAATATCTTAATATTTACGACCTGCAGCGTATAAACAGTATAATTTTGGTAGGACCCTTATATGGGCACTAGGTCTAAACATGGACCGATGTGCACCAAAATCAATAGGCTGCGTTACTGGGCTAACATAGGTCTGTGTACCAAATTTCGTCAAAATATCTTAATATTTACGACCTGCAGCGTATAAACAATATAATTTTGGTAGGACACTTATATGGGCACTAGGTCTAAACATAGACCGATGTTCAAAAAAATCAAACTTGTTCGTCCTTGGGCCAACATAGGTCTGCGTACCAAATTTCATCAAAATATCTTAATAGCTGCGACCTGTAGAGTGCGCACAAGATTGCATGGACAGACAGACAGACGGACGGACGGACAGACGGACATCGTTAAATCGAAATAAAAAAAAATTCTGATCCGATCGGTATACTATAAGGTGGGTCTACGACTAATATTTTTTGGTGTTACAAACATCAGCACAAACTTATAATACCCTGACCACATAGTGGTGTAGGGTATAATAATGAGTTTGGACGCCAAAAAATAAGTTGTTCGGAGCTATGAATTTCTATTAAAGGGTTTTTCAATAAGAGCGCTACAAAAGTAAAAAAGTTTAAATAAAACAAAAACGGTTTTGGATATTAATGAAATTCTTTATTCCTGTGAAAGTACGTTCGATGCCAGTATGTATGGAAATCGATCTCTTTTGCATGGCCACCACGGGCATGCTTGCAGAAGTCCAGACGCTGAACCCAATTTTCGACGGTTTTCAAGCATAAATCGGCCGATACTGCTGCAATTTCACGTTCGATATTCGTACAAAGTTCATCAATCGTCGATGGCTTGTTGGCATAGACCATAGATTTGACGTAGCCCCACGCTCAATTGTTGATCTGCTAGGAAGATTATGACGACCACAAATTGGACGTAGCGCTCTTAACGTTGAGGCCACTGACTCCGAATTTCGGTAGTAAATTTTAATAATTTCGACTCGTTGTTAGCTCGTATGTCTTTCCATCATGAAATGGCAAACCTTACTGAAGAGAAATGTCAAAAGAGCGGCAAGAAATATGGCGTCGTTTGCTGTCCCTGTCTTTCTACTTTTGTAGCGTCCCTGTTGAACAACCCTTTATATAACCACTTATTTGGTAATGAAAGATTTTGCTGGGTATATTAAGCCATCGGCAGCTGCCCCATATGACGTGTCTTCAACATCCACCAAGGAATCGTCATTGGCTTTTCTCTGAAAACTGAATGCAATTTTACATCTTTTGATGTAGTTTTTATCTTTTTATTCTGCCCTGTTATAATATATATGATTTCTAATAAAAATAAGTTAATAAAAATGAAAACAAAAAGTGTTACACAAATTTACCACATAGAGTTTTACTTTGGGACTAAAACATATTTTACAAAAAAATATGTGAAAATTTAATTTCTTCGAATTTTTTATTGAAATTTTCGAGAAAAGTATGCTCCGTCCAAAGAAAATATAAAAAAATTTCGAAAACAAAAACTTTCCTAGAGTCAATAACTCCCTTAAACGAAGTCGTTTTTATAAGCAGCCTAGCTTACGCGCGACTTAGTACTTACCCGAGTAAAAAAAATTGATCTCGCGCAATATCTATTTATATCCAATTTGATATTGTTTAAGATCTGCTGTAATATCTAGCTGATCCAATTAGATCTCAAAATTGGGTGTATCCAATCATATCGTATTAGATCCCATTGTATATATGGGGATAAACTAAGATCAAGTTATATCTCAAAATTGGGAGGTCCAGTGATATCTTTGGGGATAAACCTAGACCTATTTTGATCCGAAAATTGGCGGATCCAGCTATATATTTGCGGATATTTTTAGATCTAATTTGATCCGAAAAATGGCGGATCCAATTAGATCCAGCTATATATTTGGGGATAAACTTAGATCTAATTTGATCTCAATTTTGGCAGATCAAATTAGATCCCGCAATATATTTGTGGATAAACGTATATCTAATTTGATCCGAAAAAGTGGCAGATCGAATTAGATGTAGCTATATATTTGGGGATAAACTTAGATCTAATTTGATCCAAAAAATGGCACATCGAATAAGATCCAGCAATATATTTGTGGATAAACTTAGATATAAATTGATCTGAAAAATGGCAGATCAAATTAGATCCAGCAATATATTTGTGGATTAACTTAGATCTAAATTTATCCGTAAAATGGCAGATCGATTTAGATCCAGCAATATATTTTGGGATTAAGTAAGACCTAATTTGATCCGAAAAATGGCAGATCGAATTAGATCTAGCAATATATTTGTGGATAAACTAAAATCTAATTTGATCCGAAAAAGTGGCAATATATTTGTGGATAAACTTATATCTAATTTGATCCGAAAAATGGAAGATCGAATTAGATCAAGCAATATATTTGGGGATTAAGTAAGATCTAAATTTATCCAAAAAATTACAGATAAAATTAGATCCAGTAATATACTTCGGGATTGCGTAAGATCTTAACTTTTCCGATAAATTGCAGATCGAATTAAATCCAGTGATATATTTGGGGATTTGGTAGGATCCTAATTTATCCCATAAATTGCAGATCGAATTAGAAACAGCAATATATTTGGAGATTGACATCTAAAACTATCCAGAAAAATGACAGCTAAAATTAGATCCCGCATTATATTTGGGTACTACGTAAGATCTCCATTTATTTGGGATTAAATAAGATCCCAGACAGATATTGACAATAGTTCAAAAAAATAATACACTGGAAGAGCACTGATTTTATAAAAATTACAATATTTTGTTAAAATAAGGTTTAAACTCAGAAGGTCTCGAGTTCGATACCTTTCACGGCTATGCATTTTTTTTTATAAAAATGCGCATTCTCGTTGCTGGTCTTATCGAAATTTTTTCAATAATTTTTATTCTTTGTAATTTACTTGTAAAAATGGTATCATCTTTCTTTGATTTGAAAATAATTTAAACAGAAAGTGATATTAATTTATGATCTTGAGTCAAACTAAAATAACATTCATTTACTTAAAAATAACAGATCAACTTAAAACATTTCCCCCATTCAAAAGAATTTCTTTTTATAAAATTATAATTTTATTTTCTATAAATGTTTTTATAAAATTATATTTTTTTTATTAAATTTAATTTTTTTTAAAAAATAATTTTATTTACATATTTTTAACGCTCTACACCATTTCCAATTGTATCAATTGTTTTTAAGATTTATCAATTGTATTTCAGAAATAATCAATTGAATTTCAGTTTTATCAATTGTATTTCAGAACTTATCAATTATTTTTCAGATTTATGAATTGTATTTCAGAACTAGTCAATTGAATTTCAGTTTTATCAATTGTATTTCAGAAATTATTAATTGTATTTCCGAAATTCACAACTGTATTTCAGAAATTATCAAACTGTATTTCAGAAATTATCAATTGTATTTCAGAAATAATGAAATGTAATTTAGAAATTTTTCTCTATTAACTATGATAAACCATCAACAAGTTCTGAAATAGATTTTATTATTTCTGAAATACAATTAATAAATTTCTGAAATACATTCCATAATTTCTAAAATACATTTAAAATTTCTGAAATACAATTAATGGCTTCTGAAATATAGTTAATATTGTAGTTGCTGATGAGTTACCATATATGATGGCACCATATATGACAATATATTGTTTAAATGGCATGAATATGGAGCTTTATATGGTAATATATAACTTAGATTCATCCATATACCATTTGATCCGAAAAATGTCCCGATAAAATTGTATCAGTTCTTATTTGTATCAGTTGTTATCTAATTGCATCAGTTTAGACCTGACCTGATTAAATTATGTGTTAATCAGATGAAATTGTATCAGATTTTTGACCTGATACAATTTTATTGGTTTATATTACATGGTATCAGTTTAGGTCCGAATAGATATATTTGTATACAAAATTATATAGTTATATCCCAATTTTGACCTGATATCAGTTTAAAACTTTGATACAATTGTATAAGGTAAATGTCGGATACAATTATATTTTATTTATATAAAATTGAACCAATTACGATCATACCGATAAAATTGTATCAGGTCAAAAATCTGATACAATTTCATCTGATTAACACATAATTTAATCAGGTCAGATCTAAACTGATACATTTAGATAAAAATTGATAAACAATTGATAAAAATATATCGGGCCATTCTTCGGATGAAACTGTATATTTATACAGATATAACTTAATCACATATATGACTACATGTAACTATTTTTCCTCGGGTTGTTTAAATGATACGATATATCAAAGTATATGGTACTATATATGGTAGCATATATTATCATATCTGCATCTGTATTAAAAATGTCGTTCATCAGGTACCATATATGAGCATATGTTGTTGAAATGGCACCATATATGACAATATATGGTTTAAATGGCACCATATATGCTAATATATTGCTTAAATAACACCATATATAAATATATATCGCACTATATATAGTACCATATATTATCATATCTGGAACTGAATTAAAGATTTTGTTTATGAGGTACCATATGTGACCATATATTGTTGAAATGGCACCATATAAGATAATATATGGTTTAAATGGCACCATATATGGTAATATATTGCTTAAATAACACCATATATAAATATATATGGCACTATATATGGTAGCATATATTATTATATGTGGAACTGTATTAAAAATATTGTTCATGAGGTAGCATATATGAGCATATATTGTTGAAATTGCACCATATATGATAATATATGGTTTAAATGGTACCATATATGATAATATATGGTTTGAATGGCAGCATATATGATAATATATGGTTTGAATGGCACCATATATGATAATATATAGCTTAAATAACACCATATATAAATATATATCGCACTATATATAGTACCATATATTATCATATCTGGAACTGAATTAAAGATTTTGTTTATGAGGTACCATATATGACCATATATTGTTTAAATGGCACCATATATGATAATATCTAGTTTAACTGTCACCATATATAATTATATATTGTTTAAATGATACCATATATAATTATATATTGCTAAAATGTCACCATATATATTAAGATATAGTTCTATATATAACTATATATGCAATAAGATCAACCATGTTATGTAATATATAATTATATGTGCCATATCTATATTATGAAGGCCGATATCTAATTAGATGAAATTATATATGGCATAATATAAGGAAAATTTTTCGGAAAAAACGTCATATATAATTATATATGGATATACATAACCACATGTCTAATTACATATTGTAATATATGCCACATATGATTATATATAATTTTTTTTACTCGGGTTAATTTCAAAAATAATGTGATATTGGTAATTATGTACTTAGGAAAGCTTTTTGTTCTAAAGAATCGGTTGTCGAATAGCTACCCAAAAAAATTTTCTGTTCCAAAGAATCGGTTGAAGAATAGCTACTTTTCCTTTACAACCCCTTCTACTTAGTTCTAACACTGATGATTTTTGTTTGAAACTGTCCCAAAAGCAACTGCTTCTATAACTCCAAAGTGCAACCGGTTGCCCTAGAATAAGTTTTGTAACTAGTTATAGAACTGATTCTCCGTCAGTCATACCTTCCATATAACATCCGTGGAACTGCTTACGGAACCAGTCCCATGGAATAGGTTGCAGGGGAACCATTTCTAGAATCCGTGTGGTTGCCAAACGATTGTAAAAAATTTTCCTGGGTACCTTTCCTTTACAACCCCTTCTACTGTCAATTCTAACATCGATGATTTTTGTTTGAAATTGTCTCAAAAGCAACCACTTCTATATTTCCAAAGTGGAACCGGCTGCAATAGAATCAGTTCTAGAACTAGTTCTAGAACTGATTTTACATTAGTCCACGTCATCATAGTTCCGGAACCAGTTCAATGGAATCGGTTTCAGTGGAACCAGTTGCAGAACTAGTGTGGTTTAAACCGATTGTAAAAATTTTTCCAGGGCATTTACAACTCCTGCCCGGGAATTTCCGAAACTCAAACCCTATACAGGGCGCAATTTCGAGTTTAATTTTTCTTAATTTTTGAATATTATTTTTTTATGGGAAGCTTTTGTTTCGTGAATTTGCGTGATTTACGTGAATCACGCGTGAGTATGACTGAAAGTTCAATTTACTCACGTGACCGTGAGTGAGTGTGAGTATTAATTTTTTTATCGTGAGTGATTGTGCGTGATTAGATTTTATTCTCGTGAGCGTGAGTGAGTGTGAGTGAAAATTCACTCACGTACCCATCTCTAATATGATTAGCGGACTATAAATCAAGGCAAACATTTTTGTTTAAATTGATTTGTTAAAATTGAATCAATTAGCTTGATTCTATGAAAAGAATCAACAAAAATCAAACTGATTCTTTGAATAAGTTATTGACTAATTGAAGCAGGAAATAATTGATTCAGATTTAAAAGTCAAATTAAGGAATAATATCTTTAAAGACCTGATTGTGAAGACAAATTTAAAAATTCAAATTTACGAATTCTTTAAAAAATTAGTTAAACATTTTGAAAATTTTAGCAAATTAAATAAACTTGAACCTTTTTTTTTCTAGTTGGGGATTTTTTGTGGATATTTTAAAAATTTTTTGGGGATAACAAAAAAAAGTATCTGGCAAGCCTGGCCCAAACACTTGTTAGAACGACGAAGATTAATCGGCTTTTTATACGTAAACAACACGAACGCCAACGAAACAAAAAACAGAGAACGTAAAAAACAACAAAAAAAACATTTAGTTGCAGGTCGACATTCAACAAAGTAGGCTGATGTCGCTTTGTTTGATGAAATAAGCACACTGCAAATATTTTAGAACAACCTATGAAATTAAAATATATCGATACCAAAGATTGAATACTCTATATCTGCAAAAATACAATTGTTCAGGAGAGCAATAAAACTAATTCACTTGAATATAAGATTTTTTTGAATCAATCTGTCTTCTAGAATATTATTTAAAAATGGCAACTTATTCCTATATATACTTATTTTGAAATTATTTGCGTTATTTACGTCGCTAATGCAGATATAGAGTTCTGAAATAAAATTTTTATATAATTTTATGATAATACTAGCAGATATGTAGTTTTGATAAATATAAAAAATATGCATCATTAGGAACAAATGACCATCTAAATCTCTCTATACTTTTTGTGGAAAACAATAGTATGTTCCTCCAAACATCAACGAACACAAAATTGTTAATCAGGGATGGAAAAGTCCCGTTTTAATGAAATTAATAATCCAAGAACTATTATAAACATATCTTATTCAAAAAATTAATGGTTAGTTTGGAAAAAAAAAATTGCGAAAAAATTTTCCAAAAACGAAAAAGTTTGCATTATTATAATCGTTTGCAAAATGTTAATCGCTGATTAAGTTTCTTAATTCATTTTCTGCGGCACAAATCCTTTCATTCACAATCCGCCATTAGTTGGAATTTTTTTAAAGCGGTGTTTGGTGGTTAGTTTGGAAAAAAATTTTGCGAAAAGGATAATTTTACACCAATATATTCGTTTGCACAATGTCAATAGTTGTTTAGCTCTTCTAAGTCATTTTCTACGCTTTTTCGCATTCCGCCGTTATTTCGCAATTTTTAAGTGAGATTCTTAAAATCTATAATCTAGGGATTGCAAAAAAAGTCAGGAAAAAAAATTACAAAATTCTTTTTTGCAAAAATGAAAAAAATCGTGAAAAATTAAATTTGCAAAAATCAAAATTATTCCATCAATATATTTGTTTGCAGAATGTAAATCGCCGATTAACTTTTTCGCCCTTTTCCGCGATTATTTTGCAAATTTTTTAAGTGTTGTTTTTTTAAATATTTAATCTTGGGAATATGATACCAATTCCACACCAAACTTTGGTTCTTAGTTTGCAAAAAAAAATCGCGAAAATATTTTGCAAAAAGGAAAATTGCATCATTATGTCCGTTTTCAGAATCTTATTCGCCGATTGAGCTTTTAAATTATTTTTTTCTACCATAAAAGCTTTTTTAGCATTCCGATATTATTTTGCAATTTTTTAAGTGCGGTTTTTTTTTAATTTATAATCTAGGGTCTATAATGCACATCTCCTAAAATAAAGTTTGGTGGTTAGTTGGAAAAAAGAAATATTTCCGAAAAAAGATATTCTGAAAAAGCTTTTATGTGTAAGGTACACATAAAAGAATTCAAATAATTTAAATTTATATGCAGATATAGACTTCTGTATTTGAAAATAAATTTGTTTGTAGATATGGGAAAATGTAAAATCTTCAAAAAAGTGGCAAAGAATGGATATTTTGCTTCCAAATTGATAGCATAGATGGATATAATATCAACAACGATTTTGCCATCAAAAACTTATTTTGACCAAAATTGCAGATATAGAGTATTGAATATAGTGTCTCGATATGTATGTATGAATCATTCCAAAGCGAACCGGGACACTTATCGGAAGAAGGTCTCTGGATTTGGAAAAAATTCTGTTTGTAGATCCTCATGACTATCACGAAATTTACTGTTTTTAAATTTTTGTGAAATTCGTCTTATTTCGCTTTTTTTTCGCTGTTTCTAGTTGATTTTTTTCATAAATTTTTGAAAAATACATGATGTTCAAATGATTACGCGTTATTATTATCCGTTATCCCATTGTTATAACATTTTTCCAGATAAAGTTAGATACAACTTAATCCTAAAATATATATGTGACCTTCTCCGAGAAAAGGGACCTTGTGTGTGAAAATTAAGTTTTGAGAAGAACGCATTTAAAGTTTCATAACGCATTATCACTTTGAACACACCTTCAGTTGGGAGATGTGATTTGGTATGGTTAGTTATGATTGGGTGCCTCAACTCATTTCATCTTATTCTACACCCTTTTAGGTACCAGAATCCACTCTTAAGTCCAAACCCGTTTTTTGACACACTAGGTCCCTTTTCTCGGAGAAGGTCACATATACCTAGATCTACTTTTTCGTATAAATTTAGATCCAAGTTTATCCCCAAATATATTGCTGGATCTAATTCGATCTGCCATTTTCCGGTTAAATTTAGATCCAAGTTTATCCCCATATATATTGCTGGATCTAATACGATCTGCCATTTTGCTGATAAATTTAGATCCAAGTTTATCCCCAGATATATTGCTGGATCTAATTGGATCTGCCATTTTTCGGATAAATTTAGATCTAAGTTAATCCACAAATATATTGCTGGATCTAATTCGATGTGCCATTTTTCGGATCAAATTAGATCTAAGTTTATCCCCAAATATATTGCTAGATCTAATTCGATCTGCCACTTTTTCGGATCAAATTAGATCTAAGTTTATCCACAAATATATTGCTGGATCTAATTCGATCTGCCAAAATGGAGATCAAATTAGATCTAAGTTTATCCACAAATATACAGCTGGATCTAATAGGATCCGCCATTTTTCGGATCAAATTAGATCTAAAGATATCCCCAAATATATAGCTGGATCCGCCAATTTTCGGATCAAAATAGATCTAGGTTTATCCCCAAAGATATCATTGGACCTCCCAATTTTGAGATATAACTTGATCTTAGTTTATCCCCATATATATAATGCGATCTAATACAATTTTGAGATCTAATTGGATCAGCTAGATATTACAGCAGATCTTAAACAATATCAAATTGGATATGATTAGATATTGTGCGAGATCAATTTTTTTTACTCGGGAAAGCTAGTTTAGAGCCTCTAATTTTAAAATCAGTTAAAATTTTTTCTACAGGACTCACAGGATAACGCCAGGATACGTTTTACAAATATCTCTCTGATTCAAAAACTAGCCAACAAATTTTCTAGAAATTAAACACAGATTATATACCCAGAGGTAGTAGTGAGCAGAACTACGGGTTGTTCAACATGGACGCTACAAAAGTAGAACGACAGGGACAGCAAACGACGCCATATTTCTTGCCGCTCTTTTGACATTTCTCTTCAGTAAGGTTTGCCATTTCATGATGGAAAGATATACGAGCCAACATCGAGTCGAAATTATTAAAATTTACTACCGAAATTCGGAGTCAGTGGCCTCAACGTTAAGAGCGCTACGTCCAATTTATGGTCGTCATAATCGTCCTAGCAGATCAACAATTGAGCGTGGGGCTACGTCAAATCTATGGTCTATGCCAAGAAGCCAGCGACGATTGATGAACTTCGTACGAATATCGAACGTGAAATTGCAGCAGTATCGGCCAATTTATGCTTGAAAACCGTCGAAAATTGGGTTCAGCGTCTGGACTTCTGCAAGCGTGCCCGTGGTGGCCATGCAAAAGAGATCGATTTCCAAACATACTGGCATCGAACGTACTTTCACAGGAATAAAGAATTTCATTAATATCCAAAACCGTTTTTGTTTTATTTAAACTTTTTTACTTTTGTAGCGCTCTTATTGAAAAACCCTATAATTTCGTCAAAATTTATTGATCTTTAGTGCCGAATTCGCTAAATTTCGTAATTTTCAATAAGCGAAAATCGCCATAACTTTTGAAATAACAACAATTGAGCAACAATTTTCGGTACATAATTTTATTGATAGTGTTATTTACAGCAAAAACGGAAATTATTTGACCACTGGATTTCAAGATACGTCTTCAACCTTTGTTGTGCTATATCGCCTAAATAAAGCAATAAATTAAAATTTTAATATTTGTTCCATAGTAGATTTTCAACGCCAAATATATGGTTTAAATATTATTGTAATCAGAAGAAAGAGCATTATAAGGTTAAGCTTTTATTTAAGGCTTAGTTAGAATTTATAGCTCTTTAAATAAAAAAGTTATGAGGGAAATAAAATGTTTTTTTTCTAGTTTTTAGGAAATTGTAAAAATATTCGTCATGGGAAGAAGAAGAAGAAGAAGAGGCATTACAAAATTTAGACCGACATTACCTTAAAAATAACTCGGACGACTCAGATGAGAATGTTTTAAATGAAGAATCGTCTTTAAACGATCCGCTTTTATGAATTTTTTAGCTTCTTTTTACTCTTAGCCCTTTGACGACCAATGGTTGATATATGTCCCATTTTTATTTTTTGTTATATTTTCCACATTTTCCAAACGATTTTTTTTAAACTGACTTGTATTAATAGAGGAGAGTTTTTTCTTTCAGATTATACCAAATGATTGGCCCCTTATGTTCTTAGCGCCTAATTAATGGACCCCAACTTCTGAAAAATAAGTTTTTTTGTTCATCCATTTTGGATGTCCTTTATCAGATGTTATTGGTTTTGCCAGCCCAAAATTTTAGTATAGCATGAACCTGTGCTTCCTGTTTTCAGAAATTCCAAAATATTGGGATTAATTTTGTTTTCTTGCCTATAGGGCGCAAATTCAGCAAGGGGCATATGTGTCCCATTCAGTGATGCCAAATTTTGCTCATGGTTCCAAAACCAATAAAAGCACTAAAATAGTGCTTTTTATTTTTTAGTCAGTGCTTTTAGTGCTTTTTTAACAATTTTTCATATTTGTGTTTTTGCAATTAATTTGTTCTTAAAAAGGCTACTAATTTTTTAAGTGGAACATTATATGACAACTTTTTTTAGGTTTTAAGGTTCCCTGTAAATCGTCAGCCATTTTATGAGAAATCGCAAGGAAATCGTCACCAGTTAAGTATCATAAAAACAATAGTTTTATCTATTTTTTACTCGAATTTTAATTCATTTTAAATGCTTGACCATATCGCTGTTCTTAAGATATTTCACAGCTTTTATAAATTATTAATTATTATTTTTTACTTCACCTATAAAAAGGTGGTAATTATGCAACGATTTGTTACAGATAAAACATCTCATCATGCGTTATGCGGTTTAAGTTCTCATAAATAATTTATACAGACTTTAAGTTCGTAATTCCGATCTCAGTTTTTAAAACTTTTAGTCGCGTCGTAATTGTTCTATAATTTACAAATAACCCAAACACAGAGTATTTCCGTATTTTTAACCGCGATTTTCTAAAAAATGTGACGTGATTGAGACATTTTAAAAACATATTTAGAATCAGCTTGTCTAATGTAAAAAATGTTGTACCAAAGTTTAAATCCCTGCAAAAAATCATTTTGTGAAGCTGTGTAAATTCAAAATTAACCTAGTTCAACCATGAAAATTGCGAATCACAAAAACGCGATTCGGAAAGAACAATTTGCGGTTTTTAAAACGCTTTTTTATCGTTTTGTGAATTGGATGGTATCATAGCTGCTATCTTCAATTACTTTTATTTGAATTTTACAGAAAAAATTAAATAATTTTTAATTTTTATTTGTTTCCAAAAAATTAAAATTATTTTTAAATTAATTGGTCGTTTTCAAATAAAAATATTAATAACTTTAATATTTATTTGGTATGAGATAGAAATAAATATTTTTTTAATTGTTATTTTTATTTGAGCAGAACTCAAATACTTTTTTTTTAATTGAAACATCTCTTCATCAAATTTCAATTAAAATTTATTTCTTTAAAAATTTTATTATTATATTAAAATATTTTAACTTGTGAAAATATAAAACAAAATTTTCTAATATTTCATTTGCCTTCAAACAAAATAAAAATATATTTTATTCAAATCTAATTCGATTAAAATATTTTGAAATTTTATTTGAACTAAAATCCAATAAAATAAAAAAATATTTTCCTCAAATTTTGTTCAAATAAAATTTTATTTTGGTAACTAAATGTATCAAATAAAAATTTATTTCAACATAAAATGTATCAAATAAAAATTTATTTCAACATAAAATGTATCAATTAAAAATTTTGTTCAACTTTTTTTAAATTATAAATGTTTTAATTAGATCTGTTGTTGAGTTTTTTTTTAATCTAAAAAAATGTTTTGAAAAGTATACACTGCGGTGCAAAATTATAGCCGCATGTACTTTTTAGCAGTTTTGTGCATATACAAAACAAAATTCAGAAATCTGTGTATGCCATCTGAATGACCTTCAAAAATAATGAAAAAAACAACAAACAAATATTTGTTTTTGTTTTTTAAAAAACCATTATAACAAATTCTTTGTTTTTTTGTTGGTGCATAATTATAGCCGCAGTTTAAAAAAACAATTTATTAAGTTAACGGTAAAGCCAGTTTTAGTTTTTTTTCTTTTATTCTTATTTGCTTTGATTATTTATTATTTGCTAATTGCATTTTAGTCTTATTTTCGCAATGCCACGTGGTTGTTATTTGTCCGATATTGAAAAAGGCAAAATTACTGCTTTTCAAGAAGAAGGCATTAGTTTTCGAGGAATTGCTCGGAAAATAAACCGATCTGAAAAGGTGGTACGCAATTTTTTGAAAAATCCTTCAAATTACGGACAAAAGAAAAAAAATGCTGGTAGAAAACCCCAACTCTCAGATCGGAATAAACGCAAGATAATCAGAATCGCTAGCAACTCCACAAAAACTTCCAAGCAAATTGCACAGGAATGTGATTTAAATGTGTCCCGTTGGACTTTAAACCGTGTGCTAAAGCGGTCCTCAGTTATTTGCCGCCAAAAAATGAAGAATGCACCACGATTACTGCCACGGCACAAAAGTGCACGCTTGGATTTTGCAAAAAATAACATGACTACAGACTGGAATAAGGTAAGTCAAATTAAGATATCTCTAGCCAGCACTGATTTGAAAATTTCTTTTTACAGATAACTTTTTCTCATCCGAAAAAGTTATCTCATCCAAAAAAGTTATCTGTAAAAAGAAATTTTCAAATCAGTGCTGGCTAGAGATATCTTAATTTGACTTACCTTATTCCAGTCTGTAGTCATGTTATTTTTTGCAAAATCCAAGCGTGCACTTTTGTGTCGTGGCAGTAATCGTGGTGCATTCTTCATTTTTTGGCGGCAAATAACTGAGGACCGCTTTAGCACACGGTTTAAAGTCCAACGGGACACATTTAAATCACATTCCTGTGCAATTTGCTTGGAAGTTTTTGTGGAGTTGCTAGCGATTCTGATTATCTTGCGTTTATTCCGATCTGAGAGTTGGGGTTTTCTACCAGCATTTTTTTTCTTTTGTCCGTAATTTGAAGGATTTTTCAAAAAATTGCGTACCACCTTTTCAGATCGGTTTATTTTCCGAGCAATTCCTCGAAAACTAATGCCTTCTTCTTGAAAAGCAGTAATTTTGCCTTTTTCAATATCGGACAAATAACAACCACGTGGCATTACGAAAATAAGACTAAAATGCAATTAGCAAATAATAAATAATCAAAGCAAATAAGAATAAAAGAAAAAAAACTAAAACTGGCTTTACCGTTAACTTAATAAATTGTTTTTTTAAACTGCGGCTATAATTATGCACCAACAAAAAACAAAGAATTTGTTATAATGGTTTTTTAAAAAACAAAAACAAATATTTGTTTGTTGTTTTTTTTCATTATTTTTGAAGGTCATTCAGATGGCATACACAGATTTCTGAATTTTGTTTTGTATATGCACAAAACTGCTAAAAAGTACATGCGGCTATAATTTTGCACCGCAGTGTAGCTTTTTGATTTAATGTACATACAGGGTGCCCCAAAAGTAATATCATAATGTGAATGTGCTTTAATTTTTGCAAATGTCGTCAAATATAATAGTGCTTTGACATCTATGTTGTAGACAGATATGAAATTATTTGACAACAAGGAATGGAGCGATACACACCTGATAATTCAACGTTTTATTGTTGCTGCTTACTTAACCAATTTTCGGTCTGTTTTAACCATTGTTTGAATATAAAGGTCAGCATAAACGACTCAAATTCACGCAAAATGTTTGTAGTATTAATATAATTAAAAATTTGTTAACATATTAATTAAAATGTTGATACCCATATTTACCTATTTACAACAAAGACTTTACTTTAAAATTTTTGGTAAAACGCGAATTTCAAAAAAAAAAAAATCTGAAACACGTATTCTCTTAAATAGACTAGAGGTTAAGATGTGTTAATTTGACATTAAAATTACAAACCTATTCATACGAAAAACTTAGAAATTCCTTTTTTTTATAGAATATCTCTTGAAATGGGACATGTCTGGACATTAGACCGTACCACCTACGGCAGTACACCTTCAAATATAAAGTATTTTTGCAAGGCAATTTAAAATTTTTTTTATTTTTTTTACCGAACCTAATTTACAGTCGGATTTTAAAGTGTGATATATCAATTTTTTGCCTCGAGGAGACCAGTGTGGTGCTATAAAAGAAAAATCCAATAAAAAAAATTTAAAAAGGCGACCCCTACGTTCGCCAACAAAAACAATAAAAAAAATCTCTGCTGGATTTATCGAAAAACTTCCTTAGCAAAAGTTTAATGATTTTTTGTGAGCTTTAATTTTCTGATATTAGGGTTGTACGTTAGGATGGTAGCAACTAAAATCTGGTGGGTAAATACTATAACGGGATACTTGAGGTCCCCTCGAGAGAAAAACATCGATGTATCATACGTTAAGATCCGACTGTAAATGCCAAAGATATAACAAAAAATGTAAAAAGTCGATCCCTAAGTTCGGGAAAAAAATTTTTTTTTCGAAACCTCCTTGCAAAAATAATTTAGATTCGACGGTGTATGGCGAACTTTATTTTTGAGGTACGGTCCAGTGGACAATCTTGGCCATGTTGCATTACCGTTAGAGGCGCCTTGAAAAAATATTTGATATGATATCCATATTGTGTATTTATCTATGAAAATTCTTCCAAAAACTAAAAAAAATACCTTTTTTAAAAACGGTCCAGCTCGTGAGATCACACCGGTAGACCGAAAATATTTTGGGAATCATCATAAAACAAACCAAGGTATATTTTGAGATGGGCAGTTTTTTTAATTTTTTTTGTCCATATAATGTGAGTCGCTTTAATATACATATGTATGTGACCTTCTTCGAGAAAAGTGACCTAGTGTGTGAAAATGAAGTTTTGAGAAGAACGCATTTAAAGTTTCAAATTTTAATGTTTGTCTGATTTTTATCGATTTTCTCAAGTTCCCGTTTTTTGACACACTAGGTCCCTTTTCTCGAAGAAGGTCACATATACATATATGTATGTATATCAACCGCGTATCCAATCCGTAACTTTAAGAACATTTAAAAACGCAACCTTATTTTTTCCTCTTACACAAATTCACAAAATGAGTAAATACCTATAAAACTATAAAGCCAAGAATTTAACAAAAATTGTAATTTTTCTGGTTAAATTTATAAAAATAATTGATACATTTTGTATCAATTAAATCCTAGCAACAAAAGTAGTTGAAACATTTTATATCAATTAAATCATAGCAACAAAAGTAGTTGAAACATTTTTGTATCAATTAAAAAATATATTCAAAATATTTCCGTTTCAAATAAAACACAGCAACAAATCTATTTCATGTTTTTCTAGTTCAAATAAAAATATGAAATAAATTTATTAGAAATTTAAGAAAAAATATTTTATTTTTAGGAAACCCAAATAAATAATTTAATTTATTATTTTTTTGCCGAATATTATTTATACTAAAATTATTTAATTTTTATGAAACTCAAATAAAAAAATTTAGAATTTTATTTGAAGATAAAAAAAATAAAATAAAAAATATTTCATTTCTATTCGAACTATGTCAATTAAAATTATTATTTTTTTTATTTAAAAAAGATAAATTTTAAATAACAATAAAAATTTTCCGTTTCATATTTATTTTTTTAAGGAACAGAATTTATTTGAAATTTTTTTATATAAATATAAAATATTTAAAAACTAATTGATATTTAACAAAGAAAAATACAATTACAAAAAAAATGTATTTTTAATTAATACTTTTATTTCCAATAAACAGCTATGGATGGTATTTATAATTAAAGAAAATATGGAAACTTTTGTATGTGAACTGTTTATTTCTGTTTTTAATTTTTAAATTAAAATATACATGTACATTAGGGTTATGACTCATTTTTAACAAAAATTTTACCTATCACCACGTGATAGGCAATACTAAATTAATAATAAAAATCGTGTTTGCAAGCCATTTGGTGAAAAAAAACCTTCCGAACCAAATGCAATTTCTAAAAATAATTTTTGCTCGGAGATTTTGTTTAATTTACATAACGAATTATTTCAAAAATTATTGTAAACGACAAAAAATTTATCCAAAAGTTCCTCCAAAAAGGTTTGGTAATTTTTATCCTAAATAGCTTTTAATAAGCATCGTTTGAGTCTCATTTGTTTAAAACTTCGGAGAAATATTTTAATTAAACTAAAACCACATAGACCAAATTTCTTAATATTTTTTTTAAGGCCTTTTTGACTAGGGCATGTAAAATTTGACATTTGCAAAAAAATCAAAAAATGTTAACCCTATTGTACGTTGCTTTTTTAAACTTTGTATTAATTTTTTTGATTTTTTTTATTAAATTTTACGCTATTTTAAGCGAACAAATAACGCTTCTCACGCTTTTTTGCAAAACATTTGCGCTTTTTACAATCCTAAAGTTGGCAACACTAGTCCCATTGGTCGTCAAAGGTAAACAAAGAAGTTTTATAGTTTTATTTTTTTCATTAATTTAAACAAAAAATTAATAAAATTAATTAAACTCTTCATTCAACCAAACATAAAAAAGATTTATTTGTTTTAAATAAATATATCGTCGCCTAAAATGCAGAAGGTCGTAAAAACAAAAAATTCAAAATCAAGTTTTTGATTGGTTACTTATGATGCACTATACTAAATACTTGTCCCTACAAAAATTTCAGTAGTGTTTTGTCCGTCGTGCTATCGAGTCTTTAATTTGTCGTCGCTGTGTTAGACAGTTTTTTTGTCCTTTTAATTGTTTAATATTTAAAAATAATTATGTCGTCCGTCGCAATAAATACTTACTTATATAATCATCAATATACATAAACCTCTTAAATATTTTAATATACAAAAATTAACTTCAAGTAATAATAAACAAACAAATAAGCACAAAACAAATTAGAAAAATAACACTAACAACAAATAACATAAAATAATATACATACCAGTGATGGTATTTGAGAATTTTCGTTTGGTGCCTCAATGATGCCAAAAAAATGCCAAAAAAGCTTTAAAAGTGCCACAAAAAAAAATTAAGCAACATTTAATGTTTCAAAAAAAATATGTTCAGCTTTTATTTCAAATATTTATACATTTAGTTACTTTAACCCTTAAATGCGTGGTGTACCCATTTGGCAACATACCAGTTTCTTAATAAAAAACGCCACTTGATGCATAAAACTCCATTTTTGGGCATTGGGGCCCTTCCTGCACAAAGTGCTCTTATAAACTATAACTCAGATTTTTTAAACAGTTATAGGAAAAATCTTGGTTTTGCTTCGTATGTTTGTGAAAAATCTAAAACACGCGTTTTTTTTTACAAGAGTGCAATATTCAAAAATGTTTGTTTAAATATTTAAAGTGGTATTATCGCAATAAAATTAATTTTGGCAACAATAAATGTATAATTAATATTTCATATATTTTTTTTGTTTTTTTTCATACACGTTAAAATAACCACAATTTAGCTATTTGGCAAAAAACCATATTTTTCAATAAAAATCAACTTTTTTTTAAATAAATTTTTTTGGTATTTTTCTTGAAATGTACATGCCTTTAGAAATCATATATAAAAAAAATGGTTAAAATTGTAGAGATCATGCATTTAAGGGTTAAGTAAAAAGACAAAAAAAAAATGCGGGCAACTTATCTAAAAAGTAACCCGAGTTTAACATTACCTACCACAAATATTTTCATATAAAAATGCCGTTCTTAACTATAGTAAAGCACTAAACTTACGTTATTTTAAGATAAGTTAGCAGGTCCAAGACTTTCAAAAATTTTACAATTAAATTTGACAATACAATAAATTAAAGTTTTTCTAATTTTTTCCCCGTTGCTTTTATTTTTAAATATCAAAATAATGATTAAATTGTCCCCGAAGAACTGGAAGGTGGTCCAAAAAATTGTAGATATTTTAGTGTAGCATTTGTTTTTTAATTTTGCTACCCCTTCTTAATAGGCGTGGCTTTTAATAAAAAACCAGCGATATCGACCTTTTATCAAATTATATAGAAATTTTCGTAAAAAGTGCCAAAATTCTATGGAGAGTGCCATAGTGCCACAAATGGCACTTCTGTGCCACTTTTACCAACAGTGATACATACATGCATCCATGCAAAATCAACACACGTTACAACAACCATTGCTGAATGCAGTTTGTTTTTAAATAAATTTTTTTTCTGGACAATGACCAAACAAAGGGTTTTTATGCTTGCCTTTACTAGTGTCATTGTTGTTTCCATCTCCTTTTTTAAAAATTTGTGTATAGTGCAAGCAGGGCTGCCAGAATTGCCGATTTTTCGGCATTTTGCCGATTTTTTATTAAAAAATATGCAAAATGCCGATTTGCCGATTTTTGCCCGAAAAATGCCAATTTTTTTTAAAACTCAAAAACACGAAATTTAAATTTTTGGTGATTTACAATGCATTAATAAATAAGAAAATAATTCTATCTTTGACATTTAGAAAGTTCATGTTAATTCATGAATGTTATCGTTAGGTGAAATAGAATGTTAACAAAATATCTTTGCGATCAACAAATTTTCAGCAAAATGGCACCGATTTGTTAATGCTTATTTTTTTCATATTTTGCTGCAAATGCATGTTTTTAAAATATTTTGTTGTATATTGTGGTATAAATACATATTTTTTTGCATTATTTGCTAAAAACGAATATTTTTAACATACTTTTTGGTATTAACTTTAAAACTGTGTTTTTGCCTATACACTGTACAAAAAAAATTATTTTTAAAATTTCTAAATATCATGTTAGGATTTGCACTTTAGGTTCTATTCTGATTTCTAATATTTAAAAATTTTTTTTGATCCCAAATACAAAATATCAAACATAAATCAATTTCTGACGATGATTAATGACAATTTTCTATGTTTAAACTACTTTTAAAGACAAATATGTAATACTAAAACTGAATTGAAATTATCAAAAACGTTGGAAAAATCAATAATAAATGCATATTTTTAAAATTTTAAATGCATATTTTTAAAATTTTAAGAGCATATTTTTCGATTTCAATCATATGTACATACATCTTATGTACATCAAACACGATTATAAATATATTAACAATTATTAATAATAGGCATTTTTTAATCACTGGATTTATTTTTTTAGATTTATTTTATTTTGTTAGAAAATCCACATTTTGTTTTTTAATTTTCTAAATTTAATATTTTTATCCAAATTCTACACTTATTCGCTAAGATAATGTGAAAGAAAAATTAATTAATTTATGTACATAGTATAGGTCAGAATATGTATCATAAAAATATTCATAAAATTACATCTAACATTTTTTTATTATAATTTCATTTATCTCTTAAGCCTTTATTTTTATTTAATTGTTAAACTGAAAACATATTATTTTACACGAAATGTCTTTTTCACATATTTTTTTATGTAAAATAACCTAAATATTACATAAATGAGTATTTTTGAAAGTGCCGATTTTTTGCCGATTTTTTAAAATCAAAGTGCCGAAAATGCCGATTTTTTTGGGAAAAAGTGACGATTTTTCATCAAAATCATCTGGCAACCCTGAGTGCAAGTAGCCTGGTGTTTTGTTTGTTGTTGGTTAGTTAGTGATGAAGGCATAACACTGGTCACTGATTAACCGAATCAACAACAAACCGAATACCCAGCACTTGTACTTACGCAAGGATGATTTGATTTGTAATTTCAATTCATAATAATGACAGGAAAATTCCGAATTGATTTCTGCAATATACATACTTGGACTTAGGGCGAATTTCTTCTCGGTATATGCCCACATTCGTTTTCATCGGCCGGATGTTTTCGCCTTATGTGAGACCCAGGTGTGTGGGGATGCTGATCCACAGGATTTCTACATACCTGGTTATCAACTCGTATCCCTTTTTATTTTTCATCGGTGCCTTGCAATTTACATCCGCAACGATGTTGTGTACCAGTATCAGCAATATTTAAACTGTAATAATGCGGAATTTAACACACTTTGGGTTAAGTTCAAAATCAGGTCACACATCTTGCATTTCGGTTTTTTATACAGAAGCCCAAACATGGAGAGGACAAATACCCTTAATGGCTTCGACGTCCTTTCTGATTCCATTTCTAGAATTCTGGAGAGTTGCCCGAGTAGGGAAATCGTCGTTGCTGGCGATTCACAACTCTTCCTGGCATCGCCATTCAAGCCATACAACTCCCGAGGGCCTTTATTTATGTTGTAGTGGCACGTGCATATATTTATTTATTTTTTATTTTTACCAGAATGGTTAGGGTAGGCACATTTTTACATCGGAAAAACCCCATGTGTTTTAGGCAATTGAGATACAATTTGGCCTATAGTATTTATAATTTAGGTATTTTTCGATTTTTAATTAAATCCTGCCGACTTGTCTATAAGGTTGAACGTTTTTTTTTTGTATAGGGTTTTCTAAATAATTTTACACGAATCGGAAAAACACAATTTCCAGATTTAAATTTTCAACAAGTGAATTTACTGAAGTACAGTTGCTTTACAAATTTTTTTTTTTAATTTTTGTTGTTTTCTACTAGTCTTCAGCAAAATATTTGATTGATTTTAGCAGGGATCTTTCTCATTTCAAATCGACTAATTGTTAGCGAAACTTTGACTGAATTTACTTTTTTTAGCGTATCATTGTGAGAACGCCGTTAGCAAGAGTTTAGGACCACATTAAGGGGTTTTGGGCGAACCTATTGTTAGTTTGTGGTATATTGTTTTTGCACTATTGTAGATTATGTTTTTATATATTTCTCCTGTTTTCCCCTCAGATGCAACAACAAGGTATTTTGAAGTTTTCTTGATTGTTTAAATGTTGTATCTTTGAAATCTAAATTGCTATAATTTCTCACGAATTTGTACACTGCTATCTAGGTGTGAATTACCACGATGCAACAATGAGTGTAGTTAGTTCTTGTTGATTTTAGTCTCCTTATTATGAACTAGCCCTTTTTACTGAAAACTGGAAAACAAACGTTGGTTTGTTTAAAGCGCAAAGTCATGTTCATGAAACCGAACTGTATTCTGGCCAGTAGATATACTTTTCTGCCATTTTGATCTTGCTCAGTCCAGTGATAACGTTCTCCAGTTTTGTTTTTAGTTAAAATTTACAATGTGTGAATTTTAATTTTTGGAAAAAAATTGTAGATTTTTTTTCTTAAGATAATATAAATAAAATTCTTTGATAATTTCTACGGAATTTCATTAAACTCAATGTTTGTATTAGTATGTACTTAATAATTTTGTAAACTGTCCTTTAAGAATATTGGATTCCTGTACTATAATTATAAGATTCACTCTTGTTGTACAGGAAATGGAAAATAAATAAATAAATAAATAAAATAAATTTTTCTAGTCTTTTAGTATATTTTTTGTGTTAAAAAAAAAAACCTTTGAGGTTTTTATTGCAGAAAAACAGCCAAAGAGTTACCTTTTTCTAAAGGTAGAGTTGGCCTGTATGGTTTGATTTCCCTCGTGAAAGCGAGATTTCATTTCAAAAGTTCGGGGACAA
This sequence comes from Leucophora obtusa, assembly GCA_949987735.1. Taxonomy (NCBI): domain Eukaryota; kingdom Metazoa; phylum Arthropoda; class Insecta; order Diptera; family Anthomyiidae; genus Leucophora; species Leucophora obtusa. Next base: position 170,094,619 of record OX465295.1, on the reverse strand, counting down.
TGTTCTCTAAAATTTTCATGGATGCAAATTGGCTAGATTGCTTCCTGTTTCATTTTCCCTCTGGTGCCATCTCTATGGTAAATTCAAATTCAATTCATAATCTCTTTAATCAAATTCTTACAGAAATTCTCGTCTTTATTAGATTTAGCACCTAGTGAATGATATAAAATTAATGGAAAAGTAATTACACTAACAACGATCTTAGTACAAATTGAGTGCTCTTGTCTTTGTTGTTTGAAACAGAAATACAGAATTGGCATTGTTAAGTTGGTTTATGGCAGTCCGGTTTGATAAATGTGCAAAGTAACATCGAGTGAAAATTCCATCGGGCTAATAAGTGAAGTGCCAAAGGAGAAAAGGAATAGGAAATTATTTTCTTTGTGATAAGTGTTAAAAAAAAATCCGCAATATTAATATGAACATTTTAGATGCATGGTATGAAAATTATTAACGATTCCCTTTATAGACACCTGAAACGGAAAATAGTCACAAAAGCAAACATTTTAACTTAAACTATAAATTCTTTGAGTTCTTTGAAAGTTTAATTAAACTTATAAAATATTCAAAATCATAGGACTTGGGTAGACGACATCTAAAGGGAAGAAGAAGGAAAAAAAAACTCATAAAATTCGTTGAAAAAATTTAATTTACAAGAAAAAGTTTTATTTCCTTTTCGGATAGGGGAAAAAAATATTATCAACGAATAGAAGGGAAAAAACCCTATTGTGGCGATCTACGAAGTCCAAATTTGAATTGATGAATTTTATTTATTGCTACTATTAAGTGTCTAAAAGTGTTGTGAATTTTGTCAAAGCCATAAATAAGTTTGTTGCCCAGTGTAAACACATTTTTCCTTTAAAGTTAAATTATTTTTTTTTTGTCTTCCTTCTGAAGTCATTTATTTTCCCTTTTGCATTATTGTTTTTCCGTTATTTAACAAAATCAAGATTCATAAGCAAATTAAATTTTTAAGTAAAGACAAGAAGAGTAATACAAAAACGGGGAAAAAAAGAGTTCGAAATAGTAATTGTGAGGAGGAAAAAAAATCAAAAGCTTTACATGGACCTTGGTTCTGTTATGTCAAAAAAAAAAAGATTTATATTTATTGGCATGTACAAGAATTTTGAAATATTAACTAATTTTACAGGGAAAAAAAAACTAACCATTGTTTCTCAAAAGCTTTAATTGTAAGACACATCTAGTACAAGTGTAAATCAATACTGAGTTATTGTAATTAACAACATACGAGAGAATTTGTCCTCATCTCTAGCCACACCTACTTTGAAAGATCTTTCTAAGGAGGTATCGTTGCTGTTATTAATAATGTAAGTTTTTTTTTAACTCTTATATTTTATGGTGTTTTTTTAAGTTTTTATTCGTAGTTTACATTTATTTTTCATTTTCTGTTTACATTTTCAATTTCGGCAAAGATTTAATTTTTATTCATGGTCATTGAACCCAAAATATTTCTGGTGTTTGACGTGAGCAACTATTTTTGTAATTTATTCTGCCACTTGTGAGTTTATATAACCTTTTTTTTTGGAGAAAATTCTAGCATAAATTTGAGTTGATCAAATTTAAATAGTTTTTTTTTAACATAAACGGAATTTATTAATTCACAGTTTAGGTAATTCACAGTTTAAGTGCTAATGAGATTTCATTGTAACATAGCATGATATTTGAATTTAATCTATATAAAGTTGATAAATGCTAATTTATGTAAGATAGCATGAATTGTGAATAACCTCATTGAATTGATAAATTTTAGTTTATTTGTGTAAAGAACCTGAAAACTTTTGCCGAAATTGAACATATAAACATATTTTAGCACCTAATTAGAGGTAAAAATTAGTTTTTACTTGATTTTTTTACCCCGCATCATACATGCAATTTTTTTTTTTGTGACTTATTTTATTTAATTTTAGTTGTAATTCAATTTTTTTCCGTTACGAGTTAAGCAAATTATCTTCTTCGAATCCAATGACTTTAAGTTTAACTAATTCTTTTAATTTGGAATTTAAATACGCTTTTGAATGAATTTTACTAGTACGTTAATAAATTGAATATGAATCGGTAATTTAAAATCCAATCTGTTTGATTTCTGAAATTTGATCTAAACTGTGGTAGGATTGATGGAATGGGACCAGGAAATTTAATTTTTCTATGGAATTTTCTTGTATGTTCCTGGTCACGGAAGGGAGGGCTTAATCTGTCGGATGCAACATCTATCTTCGACTTGAAAACTTCTGTCAATCACTTTACTTGGCATAGGTATCTCTCTATTATGTAGCTATTTTTCTATAACAGTTTTCTTCCTGTTTCTATATCACATTTTCCTTACCTTTTCTTCGTGTTTTTAATTGATGCACGCAATATAAAAATATTTATAAAGTAGCATTCGTATATTGGACGCAGAGAATTTAGGAATCCCACCCTATCGACGAGCAATAAGGCCGGATGCGAAGCGTGCGCCTTATATACTCTGCTGTACTTACCTCTCCGACATTATAAAACCTATGTTACATGCTAAAATGTTGAGTTGTTTGTCGCGCATAACCCCCTGGCGCAATTAGTGAATGAACCAACGCACATTCCATGCGTTGAAGGTGAACACCAGAATACTCTTGACCTTTTCCTTACTTCTCATTCTGACAAGTATGAAGTAAGAACACTTGCACCTCTCGGCAATTCGGATCATTGTACCATTTCCGCATCTTTTTCGTTCTCCGGACTTCGAAACGTTTCGGCAGCAGCTGCGAAGTGCTCAATTTTTATCTGCGAAATAGCACGTTGGGCTGAGCTCAACGATTTTTTCCGGTATTTTAATTGGAAACTCTGTTTCCTCGACGACAACGTCGATGCCGCGGCGAAAATGGTTGAACAAGTTATATTGCTTGGAATAAAAAATTTCATTCCTTCGAAGCCAATTTCGGCTAAACCAAAAGATAAATGTTGGTTTAACCAGACTTTCAGAAATGCAGTCAGATCAAGAGAGTTAGCGTTCAATAATTGGCGGGATAACAAAAACGCCAATACTGATATGCTTCGCAAACGGGCGAGATACGAGTGTTCCAAAGTACTTAGACGTGAAAAGTTTCTTTACGAACGACGTCTTTGTACTAAAGTTCTTTCTGCTCCTAGGGGTAGTAAGAGCTTTTGATCATTCGTTAAAAGAGTAAAGGATAATGCTAGTTCAGCTATCCCAACTCTTATAAAGGATGACCGTTGATAAAGCTAACCTTTTAGCTGAGATGTTCGCAAGAAATTCATTCCTGCCGGAAAGCGATCAACCATTTCCCGAGCTTGAAAGAGTATCGAGTACTATGCCTAAGATATTCTTTTGAGCTCGAGCAGTTAAAAGGGTTCTTGCTGACCTCAACGTAAATAAGTCAACGGGGCCGGATGGCATACCAGCACTGGTGCTGAAACAGTGCTCTTCGACGCTAGCTCGTCCATTGGCTAACCTTTTTGGAGCTTCTTACCATGCAGAAGTTTTCCCCTGGAAGGTTGCCAATGTCCAGCCAATCCCTAAAAAGGGTGCAGCTAACAACCCTGAAAATTACCGCCCGATCGCAATATGCTCTGCGCTCTCTAAGGCGATGGAGAGTATGGTTAATTACCATCTTGTGAATTATCTAGAGTCTAACTCACTTCTTAATGACCAACAGTGTGGCTTCCGTAGAAATCGTTCAACGGGAGACCTGTTAGCGTTCCTCTCGGAGCGTTGGAGCAGGGCAATCCACCGTTTTGGGAAGAGTAAAGTGGTTGCTCTGGATATTTCAAAGGCCTTTGATCGTGTATGGCACGGGGCGCTTGTATCAAAGCTTATTTCTTTTGGTGTGGGTAATGACTTCGCTCGATTTATTTCGAGCTTTCTCAGAGATCGCACTATTCGTGTTGTTATAGATGGGATCTCATCCAAAGAGTTTCAGCTGAATTCAGGGGTACCGCAGGGTTCTGTTCTTCCTATTTCTTATCTTTCTCAACGACCTCCTTGGTCAAACTTTCAACCCTATCTACTCTTTTGCAGATGACAGCAACATTTGTCATTCATTTTCCTTCAATAGTAGGCCAAGCCTTGAGGAGATTGGGGGCAAAGGGCAAATTATCGTGACCTTTCTACAATCTCAGAGTGGGGTCGTGTGAATAAGGTCGACTTTAATGCACGCAAGCCCCAATGTTGTATGTTGACCCTGTGGGGTTAACACTGCCTTTTGTAAATATGGGTGATATCGATATTGAGGAATCGGATACTCTTGATGTTCTGGGCATGAAAATTCAGTGTGACGTCCGTTGGAATAAGCATGTTTTCCAAGTGTCGTAAGAAGCATTCAAGTGTCTAGGTTTTCTACGTCGGTGCAAGAAGTACTTCACTCCATCCGATTTACTCAATATTTATACCACCTATATCCGACCGAAGATGGAATACAACTCCCAGGAGCTTCGAAGTCTATTCTGTAGCTTTTGGACCGTGTGCGAAGGATGGCGTCGGCGCTTATCAATGCCAGTAGAGTATCCAGCTCTATTGATTCATTGGAGCATCGTCGGAATGTGGGTTGTGTGACTTTGTTCTATCGATAATACCATGGGAAGGGTTCCTCTGAGATAAGTGAACTTATCCCCAGAGCCCGAGTTTTTATTCGTAATACTCGCCTATCAAGTACAGCATATCCATTTGTAGTCGATTGTCCAGTGGATCGCACAACGCATTACAGAGAGAATTCGTTTATCAGTCGCACCAGCCGTATGTGGAATAAACTCCCCGCAGAAGTCATCCCTGTTACTTACAATGTAGAGAAATTCAAATTAAATATTCACAAACACTACTCCCTCTTTCCTCCTCCCCATAACCTATTTTCCTAATACTAACACCATGCACTGAGTTAATAGGGGGCATCCCCTGAGTGTTGGTCCAACAAAAAAAAAAAAAAATCAGCATGGGACATATGTGTCCCATTGGTCGTCAAAGGTAAACAAAGAAGAAGTTTTATAGTTTTATTTTTTCATTAAATTAAACAAAAAATTAATAAAATTAATTAAACTCTTCATTCATTTAGGAAAAAGATATTTGTTTTAAATATATATATCGTCGCCTAAAATGCAGAAGGTCGTAAAAACAAAAAATTCAGAATCAAGTTTTTGTTTGATTATGATGCACTATACTAAATACTTGTCCCTACAAAAATTTAAAGTTATATACAGAAATAAATATATATTCAAGAGAAGAATATATCCTTTAATTCAAAAATGTGTGTAATTCTACAATGTTTTTTGCTTCTCCTCTAAAAAGATAAAAAGTGTTGTTACGCCCTTCTGCAATTCAGGTGACGATATATCGATCGACTTTCGTTTGGTTTCACTCATAGATCTTCCAAATGACGAATTGTAATTATTCTAAATTGGTTGAATTTTAAATGCTCGATCATATGATGGATCATGATGGCTTGGTTGCTGAACATTGTTTGTGAAATCCGAATTTCTTCAAATCGTGGCCGAACTATAACAACCAAGAGGCACAGAGTATACTGGTGATGTTTCATCATTTTCATATGCGTTAAGCAATTCTATAACTTCATCATCTGCTGCATAAAATTGAAGTTGATTATTTATTTTCTTCTTGCAGTTATATATTCAATGTGCAACATTTTCAAATTTTGCTCTCACCCATGGAGGAATCAAAATATATGTGAAGGTAGACACCATTTATAGATGAACTGCATATCCATCACGTCAGATGTCTTTTTAAACGACTTTGAAATACTAATGCATACTAGAATGGCAATATATATTTTTTTTCACTTCTCTCCAAAATGGGCATCAAACAAGAAAGGATAATCTCCCCAGTTCAGTGATAATATAAATTTTGACAAAAAATGACGAAGAAAATATTTTTTAAAATTTTCAGTAGAAAAAAAGAAAAGATTTTTTTAAATGTAGAAATTCTCCTCTTTCATTAGATCCCCATATCAGCATCATGCATTCATGATTGTTGTTACAACAACAACAAAACCCAAAATGCAACTATTTCTTCAAAAACTATAACAAAACACACTATACTCAATACGAGCAGAGTAAGTTACTTGTTCACAAATTTTTACCGTTGACGACCAATGGGATATACATATGTATGTATATGTCCCATGGATTTTTTCGAAGAAGGAGTCGAAAAAAAATATTTTTGACGACACTTTTGTTTAGAAATGTTGGGTCGATTATCACGAATCCGCAAGAAAAAAAAAATTTACAGCAGTTTAAGTTCGGTCGTCAAAGGGTTAAAAAACTCATACCAAACTCCTGAGAATCAACCCCTGAGAATCAAGTTAAACATTTTTTTTTTGGAAAAATATCCCAATAACCATGAATATAAACATGAAGCGAAATATAAGCGTCAGCACGCATACGATATCATTTGTAAACTTTTTGTAAATACTTTGTAAAATTCGAAAATAAACATCTAAATGAAGGAAATTCAAAAGTATTTTTAAATCAATTAAATTGTTTACAAAATTCAGAATTTGCAAATGTTTTTATTTCACACAAGCTGTATAAAAAATGTTATACTTAAAAATTTCGTTTTTCTTGAACAATTTGTAAGTATATTTAAGTACAATAATATGAAGTTTACTTTCGTACAATCAAGCTTGATCTAATTTTTTTTAAACCTTAGTGTATGTTATTTTTAAAAGAATTTTTACAAAACACTTAAAACACAAAGAATCTGTGGACTTAATGACTTTTATATAGTATATCGTTTGAAAAATGTTTTTTTTTGATTAATTGGAAATTTTTTTTATTTTTGAAATAAAAATTAAAAACCAACACTTTGAATGTTTTGTTTTTTAATAAAATTTTTGTATTTTAATATAGCATTTGATATTCAAAAAATAGCAATTGTAATTTTAACTCGAATATTTGTTTTTCAAACCAGAGACATATAATGTAGAGATGCAACATTGATTAAACAAACTGCAGATGTCGCTAGCATGTGGGAAATTTTGTCAAAGGAGGATTTTATTTTGGGAAATTTTGTCAGGGGAGGATTTTTTTATGTTAAATGAGGTTTTACAGAGTTGTTAGGTAAGGTGAATTGGGCCCAAATTAGGGATTTCGACTAGAGATGGGCACGTGAGCAGAATTTTGCGTGGTTCATGTGAATCACGCGTGAGTGTGGGTAAAACCTTAATTTACTCACATTTACGTGAATGAGTGTGAGTATATTAAAAATGTTCGTTAGTGAGTGACCGTGTGCCAAATTTTAACGACTCACGCCTTTTTTTTGGGCTTTTTCAGTAATTGTTTTAGGCGACTTTATATTTTTAGGTATTTTTAATACAAAATAAATGGGAAAATTTTATACTCGTCTAGGGTTTCCCGGGAAACGAAAATGAAAATCGAAAAGTATCAGTTTTTTGGTACTTTTATTTTGATTTGTTTTATTAATATAGAAAGCGTTTAAGTCGTATTTTATTAACAAGGTCAATTTTAAGGATGAAGGAATGGAAATATTTTAATTAATGAATTTTCGTTTAAATTTCTGCCTTTTTAAGACATTTAGTTCTCTTATCAAGTCATAAAAATCTATGATATACTTCCTGCCAACTTACTTTAGGTCTTATCAAATTCCAGGCTAAAATATACTTTGCGAAGTTAAAAATACTTTTATGACTTTTAAGAAATCGCATTGTGCCAAAATCCATATTTTTGCTTTTAGTATCAAACTTAAAGCGTTAAAAAAACTTTGTGTTATTTCCTTTCGTTTTCATTTTAAAAGATTCATTGGATCCATATTTGCGGGGAACATCGGCATTATAGAGTTTCAAAAAGCTCCACCATTCGTAATTTTTTAAAGTTATTAGGTTATAAAAAGTGTTTTAAACACCAAAATATATAATTTTATTTTTTCAGAATTTATAGCTTGTGAAGTTATTTTTTTTTTAAATTAAGTTATTTTTTCTCGAATGTCAAGGTTTTTGACTTAAATAATGTTGCAGTTATAGTCACAACTTTGAATAGGCACGTAAATATTAATAGGCATATCTAAAACATACCCAATTTATTGCTTGCCAATGTTATTTGCTCCATTAATACTTCTAAAATATCCTTCTAATGCCCAAGGCCTGTAAAAAGCGGTCTTCAGATCTTAAAAATTTCTGGCTAAATAACAATTTTTATAAAATCAATTATGTCAATAGAAAACATAATTTACTTCTTTTGTTGTTGAAGAGAGACCCAGCATAATCTCAGCAATGGGTGCTCATTACTAATACCTAAATAATAAGCAGTAGAATTATTGTCTACTATAATTCAGTGTCAAAACTCATTATTTTCACTCGACAAGGTCGTTTTTGTTGGTATTTGTCTATATTCGCTGCAATACAAAAAGATAAAAAAATTGCATTACCATTATAGGGGAATGGGCATTGTAAGTAAAGGTGGAAAGTTCTTGATTGCCACTCACTTGGGAGTGGCCAGGAACGATTCCTTTGTTGCAATGTCTATGCAGCTCACGACCTCCGGCTTTAGGCCAGGTATTCCCTGGGAAATGGCTGTCGAACACCCGTTCAAAGCCAGCAAATGTGAGAAGGCGGCTAAGTAACCTGTTGGTTAAGATAACGTCTCAGGTCAGTAGGAGTTAACTATCTCTGAAACTTAGTTTTTATCGACAGAGTACCCTGAGTTAGGTCAAAGTTTCAGGAAGTAGAACGAAGAAGACAAGCATACCCTTTGAAAAACTCCACGTCAATGCCTGCCTGGAAGGCAGCTGGCAGCCCCAGCACCAGGATCGGATGCGGAAGCCTAATTAGCTACTTCGTCTTAAAACTAAATGATTACCGAAACCGAAACAAATGAAACAAAACGATCTGATTTACCGATGACGACTTTTAGCATGAGAACCCGGACAAGATTTGGAACTTGGAATGTTAGAACGCTAATGGAACCATCGCGGCTAGCTCAACTATGCAAGGAATTTACGAGCTACAATTTACTTTTTTTGGGCATAAGTGAAATGAGATGGCCTGACACAGGCGAAACAACAACAACAAATGGACTTCACTTATTATATTCTGGTAAGGCAGCCAACGAAAATAGAACATCTGGTGTTGGATTTCTCCTATCCAAGGAAGCACATAAAGCTCTTCTTAGCTGGAAACCCTACTCTGACCGCATAATTGCAATAAGACTACATACACGCGCTAGAAACCTCACATGCATCCAATGCTATGCACCCACCGAGGTCTCCGAGGTTGAAGTGAAACAAGAATTTTACAACTTGGATCGTGCGATAATATCCTCAAATCGTGGCGATATTCTGGTGATAATGGGCGACTTCAATGCCCAAACAGGATCGAAGAACCTTGGCCTGGAAAGTATAATGGGAGTGCATGGTTTAGGCAGGAGAACTGAAAACGGAGATCTATTTGTAAATATATGCGCGGAAAACAACCTAGTCATAGGAGGAACTTTGTTCCCACACAAAACAAAACACAAAATAACATGGGTATCACCTGACCATGTTACAGAGAACCAGATAGATCATATAGCTATCTCCAGGAAATGGCGTGGTTCACTGTTGGATGTGTAAAATAAAAGAGGTGCTGATATAGCCAGCGATCACCACCTACTCATCGCAAGTGTGCGTATAAAGATAGCGGCGATAAAAAGGAAAGAACCACGTATATCAAAGAGGTTCGATGTAAACAGACTGAAAATCCCATTGGTCTCATCAAACTATTTAAGTGCCTTGAACGAATCGTTGACATCAACAACTCACGATCAACGAAAAGACTGGCAATTAATAAAGAACACGTTTTCAAATGCAGCCACAGAACATATAGGTCTTAAATCAATAAGACGAAAGGAATGGATATCTGACGAGACATGGCGGATTATAATTGAAAGGAAAAAGCTTAAAGCTGCACTCAATTCTACCGCAACGAAAAATGAAGGGTCAGCTCTTCAAAACCAACATGCTAGTTTAGATCGAGACGTAAAACGCAGTGCTCGTAAAGACAAACGTGCATGGATGAATTCCATAGCCCAAGAAGCTCAAGCTGCAGCTGAGACAAACAGAACGAGTGACTTATACCGTCTCATCAAGAAGCTAACAAATACCAGCACATCAGTCTCCTCCAAACCGGTTAGGGATAACTCCGGCACACTCATCACCTCTAAAGACGAACAACTTGAACTTTGGGCTACACACTACTCTGAAATGTTTTCTTCACGTCCTCAAATAAACCCGGCTATATGCGACTGTATCGATCACGATACACAGCTAAACATCAGCATTACCCCACCAGCAATGTCTGAGATTATACTAGCTATCAAGTCGCTTAAGAAAAACAATAGCCCATGCAGTGATAACATATCCTCAGAGCTCCTAAAGGCAAATCCGAGAATGACCGCGGAACTGATACTACCTCTAATAGAACAAATCTGGGCATCAGAGAGAATTCCAGACGATCTCAGAGAAGGCATTATTGTTAAAATACCTAAGAAAGGTGACTTAACAAATCGTAACAACTGGAGGGGAATCACCTTATTAAGTATGTTAAATAAAGTCTTAGCTCACATTATATGCCAGATAATTGATGCCAGATTTAAGAAAACAACAGGCTGGTTTTTGTCCCAACAAGTCCTGTGTGGACCACATTATTTCACTGAGAATCATCGTAGAGCAGTCAGTTGAATGGAGGTCTCCCCTGTACCTTATTTTCATTGATTTTGAGAAGGCATTTGATACCTTGGCCCATAATGTTATTTGGAATGCTCTTGAATGCAAAGGGGTCCCACTTAAACTCATCCAAATGATTAAATGTCTCTACACAGGGGCAAGCTGCCGAATTCTACATGATGGTATGCTCAGCCGTAAGATTGAAGTTAACACTGGTGTTCGCCAAGGATGTGTGATGTCCCCACTACTCTTCAATATAGTGCTTGATAGCGTGATGAATCAAGCAATGATGGGAAACCGAGGAATCGTATGGGGGCTGCACGAAAGGTTGGAGGATCTTGAATATGCCGATGACATATGCCTCCTTGCTCATAGCTATAGTGACATGGCCGCACAGCTAGAGCGGCTCACCCATGTATCAGAGAAGGCCGGATTGAAAATTAATATCAGGAAAACCAAGGTCAGCGAATTAATTCCGAAAACTTGAACCCCTTCTTGGTAAATGATCATATACTAGACGAAGTAGAAACGTTCTGCTACCTTGGAGCTATTATAAACCAAACTGGTGGATCTAGTGAGGACATTGTTGGTCGAATAAAGAAGGCAACACAATCTTTCGGTCAGCTCACTAAGATATGGAAATCGTCTTCAATATCACGCCGTGTTAAAATTAACATTTTCAACACCAATGTCAAATCAACATTGTTATATGGTTGTGAAACTTGGAATGCTGCTTCCCGAGACATTAATGCTTTGCAAGTTTTCGTAAATAAATGTCTCCGAAGAATTCTACGAATTTTCTGGCCACGAACCATCTCAAACAACAGTCTGTGGGATGAAACACGTCAAATACCACTATGTGTAGAGATACAAAGAAGAAAGTGGAACTGGATTGGACCACACTTCGCAAACCAATGTCCGATATTGCCAGAAATGCTATCCAGTGGAATCCCCAGGGAAGTCGCAGAAGAGGGCGACCAGCGCACACATGGCGGAGGCAAATTGATAGCGAGACGAAGAAAATGAATAAAAGCTGGAGTGAAGTAAAAAATATTGCGATGGACAGATCTTAATGGAAGAAGTTTGTTAAGGCCCTATGCTCCTTATAGGAACGATGGGAATATATATATTATATAAGAGTAATTGTAATGAAAAAATGTTCATTACTTTTGTTAACATTACTTTTACACAATGTTAAATATTTTTCTCTTTTCGTAACTTTTCATTTGATATTTTGGTATGCCGATTCCTTGCTTCTCGCCAAAATAGCAAATAAGCCAAAATTTTGGGGTCTGAAGCTGCCGAATGCCCCATTAGTGCTTCTCAATCACATTTTTTAAATTGAAAATTAAATGGAAGAAAAAACATCGGTTGCCGTTTCATAAATTAATGGTAATGATTTCGGCCCAAAACTAAGAATCCTCCTTCCCTACACTTAAAATAATACGTCAGTAGAATCTGCCAAACGGGTTTGGAATCGATTTGACTAATTTTTAATAAATTTTTAATTGAAACACTGATTTCAACAAGGATTAAATTATATTCATTTAACACAATACTAAAAATTCTCAGTAGACTAACTAATTTTCAATATTAATTTTCAAAATTATTTATAACTACACTTTAAGAACCTATTCCTTAAATTTTACACAACTTATTATTAAAATATAATTTCATGTTTCTGTTATTACCAGGTAGATGGCGCCATTTCTTTCCCTTCCGATTTTTTTTAAATGGCCAATATATCAAAAACTAAGAGAGATAGAGCAAATTTGGCGAAAATTTCGGCTACCCCTTGCTACGTAATAGATCCGTGAAAATTTTATTTCTATCCAAAAATTGCCCTCGGTAGGGCCTTCGGCCCTTAGAAATTAAAAAAATTCCATTTAATAAAAGGGCGTATATCTCGAAAACTAAACTAGATATAGAAAAACGTACAAAATGTTTGCTCCTTTGGAGTATCCTTATGTAGCCTTAGATGATATGGACCAGATCCGGGGAGAGTCCCGAGACCCTATAATTGAATTTGCGATCAATATAATTACAAATAAAACTGTAGTTTCACTAATTTTTAACTTAAATTTAGATTTCCCGATCAAAAAAATTTATATATAGTCGTATATATAGTCGTAATATCTTTTTTTATCTTATAATATGTGAGTATATATGTTGTCATGAATAGCCATATATAATTATATGTTTCTTATGTGGTACCTTATATAACCATATATTTTTATATATTGTCTTTTATAAAATTAGATATCAACCATAATGAGATATGACAGATCTCTTGTCATATATAATTATAAATGATCATATATAACATATTATATGATCACATATGGTGGCATATAAGCCATATATTTTGAGATATAGTAATATATGCCCTGTTATAAAAACTTTTTGGTTGTACGATGTAAGATATTTTTATATATGATTATATATTACATTAAATGATACGCGATATGATTATATTTGATTCCATATATGGTGCAAGATTAACAATATAATTTTAGATATGATTATATATGGTCCCACGTCAGTAATGTTTTCTATGTGTTTAATATATAATTATATATAGTCACATATTACCTGAGCGACCCTACTATCGAATCCCAGCCAGGGCACAAAAACAAATTTTTTTTTTTACTTTTTTAACTCAATTTAATTTACCTGTAAATATTCTTTTAACAGATCTTAAGAAAATTAACCCATTTACTGCCAACAGCACCTGAAAGTTATGTTTACTGCAACTTGGATTTAATAATATTTTAATATGTTACTATATATTGTCATACATAACCCCACACATAATTATATATGTGACTGAGGTACTATTATCGAATCCCAGCTCGGGCACAAAAAAAAATTTTTTTTTTTTACTTTTTTTAACTCAACTTGATTTACTTATAAATATTTTTTTTACAGATCTTAAAAAGGTTAAACCATTTTCTGTCAACAGCATCCGCAAATTATATTTTCAATTAATAGTATTTTAAATATATAATTAGATATCGTAATATATAATAATTTCGTTAAAGTTCTGAATTCGAGTTCTTGCAGAGCGAAATGATTTTTTTTTTTGTAATATTTGTACATACAATTTTGGCAATATTTTAATTTTTGTACTCCTACTTTTAATACAAACAAAACAATTTGTGAAATGTGTTGGAAAAGAGTATTTTTTCCAAAGGATTGCTAACCCGAGTAAAAAAGAGTATATATAACATATATTTTTTAATATTAAAATATATGATAATATAAAATATTGTGTGCGACCTTATATGTTTTTATATGGTGATATATTCGAAATTTTTTTAGAAATTTTCTCATATGCAATCACATTAAATCATATATCAGTATTTGCTTTATTGAAAATTGTATATATAGGAATATATTATTGATAAAACCGGTTTATATTATCCTTTTAATATATTTCATTGACATCATATGCCTTAATAATGATTGTAATAAATAAGGTCGTGAATCATTAGGGCATATGATGTCAATAAAATGTCTTAAAAGGATAATATAAATCAGTTTTTTCGCTCTCCTGAAAACCTGATAAAACCAAAAACATAGCATTTCTTGCAGGCAAGCCGACGATATATTAGTTAATATCAGACCCAAGTTAGAGATGAACTAATATATTCGAGATTAATGTAATATTTGATCAAAAACAATTTTTTATATGCTTTACTCAATTTTTTCATTAAATTAATATTTTCTGAACTTTTTTACTTCTAAAAGTTTTTTTTAATTTAAAAAATCCAATTTAAAAAAATTAACATTTAAAATCATGGCCCGGCTCGTAATGGGTTAATAAGTCTAGCCATGTTGCATATCATTGAAAAGGTATTTCAAGTACCTTCCCAACGATATATATATTTTGTTCTTGTCCGATAAGTTTTGAGTGGAGAAATAAGAAATAATCAATGGCTTATTTCTTATATTGTTGTAGATCATCTTCAGCTCCATAAATCAGGAACTATGAGCCTCCAACAAAAAAGAAGTGCATTGCCGGCTAACCATTAAAATTTTATTTAAAATAAAAAAAGCTTAACATATTTAAAAAAATTTATAAGCCCTAGTAAAAATGAATTTTATATAATCAGATATGATTTTTATATAATCATTTATGATTTTATAGAATTATAACTTGTCGAGTATTGTGAAACATATATTTTTATATGATTAAATCAAAAGATATTTAATTATATAAAATTATATTAACCAGATCCACCATTTTCCGGATCAAATCATGTATGGATTAATATAATTATATAAAAAATATATTATTTGATCCGAAAAATGATGGATCTGGTTAATATAAATTTATATAATTAAATATCTTTTGATATAATCATATAAAAATATATGTTTCACAATACGCGACAAGTTATAATTGTATAAAATCATAAATGATTGTATAAAAATCATATATGAATATATAAAAATCATTTTTACTAGGGAGTCCAAAGAAAATTCCCATATTTGATAAAAAATTATCTAGTCTTTAAAGAATAACAGATTTATACATTAACGTCTTTAATAGTTACTCATTACACTATGCGACAGTCAAAATCGGGATGGGATGAAACCAACGGGAAATGTTATATCGGTCAAAAACAAGTTATACGTGTCCCGGCGTTTCGCTGGGTAACCGCTAGGAATCGAGATATATCTTTTTTTTGACATAACTCGAGAACCACTAGTCCGATTTTGCTCAAACAATTTTAAAAAAATTAAAAATTATAATTCCTTTAATCTGTTCATATAACGTTTTTCTATATACTCAACAGTTTTGCCGGTAAAAATAAATGTTTGTTACCGCTACCATAAAAATCAATAACCTTTTGTTTATTACTTTTTTTTAATATTTTAGGCAAAAAATTTTTTTTTCTTCATACATTTATTTTTACCGGCAAAACTGTTGAGTATATAGAAAAACGTTATATGAACAGATTAAAGGAATTGTAATTTTTATTTTTTTTAAAATTGTTTGAGCAAAATCGGACTAGTGGTTCTCGAGTTATGTCAAAAAAAAGACCAAAGGTCAAATCGATATATCTCTAAATTCTATAACTTTCCCCGGTAGTTTGAACCCTTCCCGATCACTGACCCCTACCATTTGTCTCACAGTGTTATCAATAGTAGCCCTCGGCTGACAGTCAGGCATGTGATGAATATCGAAAACGAAAACGATCTGATTTTCAATGGTAAATATTTTAGGATCTGTACAATACCAATTATATTTTATTTGAAGCCAATTTGATTTTCGCGAAACAAATTATTCTAGATTGAAAAACTGTTCGTTTTCGATTTTCATCACACCCCTGAGTGTGTAGGACTCGAAATCCTGCTGCACTCCAATTCAAAGTTTTTTTTTAACATTTAAATTTAATCATATCGTATTGTATTAACTTATATCCAATTTGATCGGGACAAAATTCGGATATAAGTTTATCATTTGATATAACTTTGTATCCTTGTAAATACAATTATATCCAATATGATACAATTTAATATAACCATTTTTCGGATGAAATTATATCCAGTTACATATTGCAAATATATCCATTCACATATAATTTTATATACACTTTTTTACTCGGGAAGCTTATATATGTCATACCTTATTTAAAATACATTTATATTACCTTTTAAATAACATGTATATTGCTCTTATCCCATTAATAATTTCGCAAATACAGACTGTTGATATTTAGATTTTTGAGCCATATAAATCGGTGCCTTGACCCTTCAACAAACATTTTTTTTATCTTATTCGACAAAAAATTTTCGTCAGTGGAAAACATTTAAGATTTTTAATTTTTGTTTTTTTGAAAGAATGTTATTAATTTATTTTTTCTAAGTCATCTATATATATAAATTAATATAATTATATAGAAGTCAGTAACACGAACAATGTTGTCTCATATAGTCAGTCATATAGTTGTATAGCAGTGTTTGGGTGAGTGAGTTAAGTGGCCGACTACAACGCCAGCAACCTGGGTTCAAATCCTGCCGACGGCATTTTTTTTTGTTTTTTTTAATGAAATAAATATTTTTTTAAATAATAAATGTTTTTTTTAATTTCTTGTTATTTGTTAAATTTTTTTAAAATTTAAATAATTCCAAATATATCATAGGATAAATTTTGATCTCAAATTATCCAATTCGATCTGCCAAAATTAGCTTATCCGTTTGCATCTAATTGGATGTAAATTAATCCCATGGGATATTTTGGGATCTATCAGGATCTTAATTTGATATTATTGGATCTCCCAATTTTGAGATCTATTTGGATCTTATTTAATCCTGTAATATATTTGAGGGATCTGATTGGATATTACTGGATACCCCAATTTTGACATAAACTTGGATAAGATCATATGTCGATCTATATCAAATGAGATATGAATACATATGCTAGATATAATGCATTTTTGATCGGGTTGTTAAATTTAACAAAAAATATGTGAAAATCAACAAATTTTATATTAAGCCAAAAAACAGGAATAAATTTTGTGAAAGTAACAAATTTTTCTGTTCAGCCAACAGACATATTAGCAGTAATGCCAACTTGGTGCTTTAAGCACTATTTATGTTGCTTTTTGATGACCCAAAACGCCAAAATTTTGCTAATGGTGCCAAAACAAAAAAAGCACTAAAATAGTTTTGCTTAGTGTTTTTAATGCTTTTTTAACAATTTTTTAAATTCGTGTTTTTTTTTTGGGTCTGATCTTGAAAATTTGTTAGCAACACTGTGAATATGTGTGAAACAGTACACAGTGAGTGATTCCAACTTGGTGCTTTAAGCACTATTTATGGTCCTTTTTGATGACCCAAAACGCCAAAATTTTGCTCATGGTGCCAAAACAAAAACACTAAAATAGTGCTCTTTTTATTTTTTGGTTAGTACTTTTAGTTCTTTTTTAACATATTTAGAATCAGCTTGTCTAAATTTATAAAAATGCAGTTTAAATCCCTGCAAAAAATTCGTTTTGTAAAGCTGTGTAAATTAAAAATTAACCTAGTTCCAACTTTTGCTTGTTAATTGTTTTCAACCATCAACATATTTTTCCACGCAGCCCTGAGAAGTATTGCGAATAACAAAAACGCGATTCGGAAAGAACAAATTGCTGTTTTTAAGCGCTTTTTTTATAGTTTTGTGAATTGGATGTTATTTTTAATTAAAGAAAATATACACCGAAAAAATTTCTCAGTTGCTGGCTACTAAATTTTCAACTGAGTCTCAGGTGAAATACCCCTTACTGAATATCAGTTACAAAATTTAATTGTAAATAACTAAATAATCAGTTGCAAATTGTATCAACAAATGTAGCTATGAAGTTAGTTAGTTAAAAAGAACGTATTTTTGGTTAATATTTAAAAAAAATTGGCAATTAACCAAGAAATTAAAAATAAACACTGAAATTTCCGGCAATTTTTATAATAATATTTGTTTCGCATAATTTGTTATAATTTTTTATTAATTTTTAATGAAAATGTGATGACAACAATAAAACATTTGAACTAAATCGTCACTGTATGTGGTACGAACAGTGATTATTTTAGTTGAGCTTCTGTTAATTCGTCTTGATACTTTGAAGTCCCAATTTTTTGAATATTTAATAAAGATTTATTCCTCTTGTCTGTAAAAAGTAAAACAAATTAACAAATGTTTGTAAAATATGTACAATAAAACAATAAAAACTTATCTTTAAATATTTTCTTTCATCTTGACTCTTTTTTTGAGATAATATGTTCGAAATTCAACGGAATTGCAATAAACGGGTACCCTTAGTGGACCAAATGCGTTGCTGTTACCAAAATCAGGAAAAAGTTCAAATTTGTTTTTTTTTTTTTTTTTAAATATATGTATGTAATTGACAATATGTAATTTGTATTTACAGGGTAACCGAAAAACTTTTGAAATATTAGTTGATAACGATTATTTCAGTTAATTCAGAAATTTTCGTTTCTAACTGAGAAATTATTTGACTGAGCAACTGAAGAATTGTATCGGTGTAGAAACCTTTGTATGTGAACTGTTTATTTCTGTTTTTAGTTTTTAAATTAAAATATACATGTACATTACTTTTTTAAACTTTGTATAAATTTATTTGATTTTTTTTTTTATTAAAAAGCGTTGTTTTTTTAAGCAAAAAAACAACGCTTTTCACGCTTTTTTGCAAAAAATTTGCGCTTTTTACACTCCAAAAGTTGGCAACACTGCAAAGTTTCGTATTCCTTGCATAGAGTGTTTGAACAGGTAATTAAAGAGGTTCTTCACCCCTTTTTGTTCTTCAGAAGTTTGAGTCATTCCAATTCCATTCAATTTCCCTTCAGTTATCGAATGTTTAAATTTCACTCGTTCCCCGTTCCATTCCTAAGCCCAAATTAATTACTTCGAAGTAATTGCTAAGTTTTATTCATATGATCCAGTATTGCTAGAAAAAACAAAACAGAAGTCAGCGCCATCTGTTACATAAAAACCCGGTATTGCCATTCATCAGGACCATGTGCGACCCCTGTTTCAAATAATAGCAATTTTGTTTCGAAAAAAGCACTTGTAAATAAAAAAAGACAATTATTCAAAAAATAACATTCGTAATTCAAAAAATGTACCTTATTCAAAAATACAAAAAAAGTTGCTCCCGAAATAATTTATTCGCGATAAATTTCTCTTTTAGAAACAAAAATTTCACTTAAAATTTTTTTTGTTATTCGTTCCCTCAATTTTAATTAAAAAAATTGGCAAAAATGCATTTAGCTGGCATATGCAGTATGTACGTAAAAAAATATGACCACTGTTCAATAAAAAAAAAGAAACAAAATTCAAAATTTGTGGAGGCGGGGCCGCATAATCCCACTGCACTATAGGTAATTTAACCCATTTTTGTGGCAAAAAGTCATTTTTCAAACATTCCAGAATGCATTTTTTTTGATGGTATTCAATTAAGAACACATCAAAGCAAATAACGGCAAGTTTTGTTTTTGTAAAAAATTAACAACGACTGCTTAGCAAGTGGTCAAAGTCATTGTTTGTGAGCAAAGTGTTGAACGCAGTATATACAGTGCAATTTGGTCGAATTTTTAAATTTCTTTAAATAGTTAAAAAAATCACAAATTTAAACTTAATATCGAAAACAAAAGTGATAGTAAGTTCTTAATGGTTTAAGAGAAAGAATTTATTAAAAAAAATTTTTTTTTTGGCGAAAAAACTCATATTTCTCACATAACTTTTAATTCAAGTTTTTTTCTTCTGAAAAATGAACTTTGGATAAGCTTTTAAAAAGTTGGCCGAATTTGGCTGAGTTTAAACAATTAGAAACGTGTTAAATGAAGAGTTTTGAGTTTAATTTGTCAATTTCATGTTGCGATTTTTTGCGTTTTTTGAGAAATATCATTTTTGGTAGGCAGCCTTCGCTTGCAAAATAGCGAACTGGCGGAAGTTTATTTGGATAAGCAATTGAAAGAGGAGAAGAATACTACTGTTTACAATTTTATTGTTTGGTAAAGCTGAATGCGGCAATGTTTTGAATGAAAAAGCGGCTTATGGGAAGGGTAAAGTGCGAATTTTTTGTAAGAATATCTCAGTTAGATGGGAGAGTTCTCATAGTAAGAGAAACATATTTAAGATGCAAAGCGAACTATGGCTAAACGCTGAATTTATTTTGGCAATTAAAACTAAGCCAACTGCAGCTTCAATAGGGATTCCAAAGAAAGAGTATCCTGAGAAATCTGAACGAACAAAGAGGAAATTTTAATTAGCTTTATAAAAAAATAAAAATGAAATGAAATTACTTTAGATAATGAAATGTAAAGCAAAACTTTAAATAGCTTTATTGAAAAAAATTTTTTTTCAACAAAAGTTTCCACTTGTTCAATTTTCTCCTATAATATGCCCCAGATTAAAAAAAAAATATTTTTTTATTTTTTTTTTGAGATTTAGGACAAAAAAAGTTTGCATTTTACACAGTAAACATTTTTACCCAAGCAAATCAGAAGAAATTTTAAAACTTACGCCGCCATATTGGATCTGCCATTTTGAATTTGAAAAATTTTACCACAGATTCGAAATCAGCAACCTTGAAAACCCCCGTATACCAATTATCATGTAAATCAGAAGAAATTTTAAAATTTACGCCGCCATATTGGATTCGCCATTTTGAATTTGAGAAATTTTATCTCAGATTCGAAATCAGCAACTTTGAAAACCCCCCGTATACCGATTTTCATGTAAATCTAAAGAAATTTTAAAATTTATGCCGCCATATTGGATCCGCCATTTTGAATTTGAAAAATTTTACTTCAGTTTCGAAATCAGCAACCTTGAAAACCCCCGTATATCAATTTTCGTGTAAATCAGAAGAAATTTTGAAATTTACGCCGCCATATTGGATCCGCCATTTTGAATTTGAAAAATTTTATGTGATTCCGTGATTCCTTAGTTTTTGGCCAGAAAATAGGGTAATTTTACCTATAATGCACTGGGTCAAAAAAAATACGGGAAGCGTATTTACATGCAAGTGTGGGTGCTCAAACGAAATTAAGTTTCCCCTGGATTTCGATAATGAAGTTTTTTTTTTGAGATCCATAAAACTTGTTTCCAGCCAGAGCCATTTTAGTGTATTTTAGATGCCTTAGGGAGAGCTAAAAAATGGACAACTTATTTTATAAAAGAAAAAAATGGTAGTCAAATAAAAGTAAAGTTTCTCACGAATTAAAAAATTATTTGATTTTTGTGATCGATTAAACGTGATCCTAACTGGATCCATTTCTGGACATTTTAAACCCTTCAGGTTTGGTTAAACTTCGTTTTGGTCCAAAAATTGCATAAAATAAAGTGATTTTAGTTGTTACTGGAACTGTTAAGTGTGATATATGTCGCACCGCACGCAAAATTATGAATTTAAATTTTTTATTGTACGTAAACTTTTTTGGCATTCTTTGTAAATATGTATGTAAGCGCCGAAAAAAATTGCAGATAAAAAAAATCCATTTTTAGTGTAGGTTAACTGTTTTTTTCTTTTTTGGAAGTAATAAAGAGTGTTGCCAACTCCTGAAGGCAGGAAAGCACCGTGAGCATTATGAAAACGGGTAAAAAGGGTAAAAATTTACCAAAAATGGAGTAAAAAAGCACGATATTAATTTTTTGAAAAATCTAAATCAAGAATTTAAAAACACATTTTAACTTTGAAAAATCATGTAAAAAGGGTTCAGAAAAGGGGTAAAAAAGCACCAAACTAATATCTCAATATTTTGAAATTTAAATGTAACGAAGTTGCTATTTAAAATTGTACTACAAATATTGTGCAAAAATGTAGTTCTTGTATAGTTCGTATTATTTTTAAATTTTGACAGAAAATTCAAGAAAAATGTAAAAAAAACGAGAACAAATACCAAAAATATAAACTGTAAAAAAGCACTAAAAGCACTGCCAGAAATCTGAAAAAGCACCGTAAATACCCGCTTTTTTTAAACGGGTATTTGTAAAAAATCACCGGGTACGGGAAGGAAAAAAGCACCAAAAAATACCCGAAAAGCACTGAAATGGCAACACTGGTAATAGAACGCCGAAGTAATTTTTATTTTTTGCTTTAACATTGTTCACTTTAGTTTCTTCACAGATCTTGGAATAATATTATCATTTTTGTAATCGTGACGAAATTTATTTAAGTACAATTTCTGCATATATGTAAAAGAAGTTGACAATTTTCGCATTTAAAAAAATATTTTGGCGATTGTTTTCTATTCAAAAATTATTTTAAATGCGTTGTTATCGGGGAGTCTGCCCCAGATCAAGGTTCCACTATAGATTATAAACACTGAGTCTTTATTTTAAATTTTACTTTATTAAATTCTCTTATGTTAAAATTCTTTTTGGTATGGTAACCAAGAGCAAAGTTTTTATTTTACTGTGGCCTCAAATTAAACTATCAAAATGGCCTCTAATGTAATTTCTTTTATATGGCAATCGACTTTAACAAACCGCGTGGAAATCTTTACTTTTCAAAACTAATACAATATTATAAAAAAAATACTCAACACATACATGTACATAAATTTGACATTTGATATAGAAATGTTTAGTAAGCAGTAATAACGAT
Source organism: Leucophora obtusa (assembly GCA_949987735.1). NCBI lineage: Eukaryota > Metazoa > Arthropoda > Insecta > Diptera > Anthomyiidae > Leucophora > Leucophora obtusa. The sequence goes on along the minus strand of OX465295.1, from coordinate 170,071,825 downwards.
AACAATTAACTACGATAAAAAACAGTGGCGGCAACACCCCTCCGCAGTATGGCGAGAAACTGCCTCGAAGCCTTACTCCTCTTTATTCGCCACATCTAAGACCGCTAATTTAGCTGCAGTCCTCTCTAATATACCGCAGGTGGTCATCACTTTGGCTTTACGTACTTGACCGTCTTCGGACAAATAAACTTCGATGATTCTTCCTTTTGGCCACACGTTTCTCGGATTTGCCGGGTCAACTACCACCACCAAATCCCCAACAGCTAATGCCTTAGCTTTTTCAAACCACTTCGTTCTGCAAGTTAAAGTTGGTAAATATTCTGCCACCCACCTCTTCCAAAATTTTTGTGCATACTGCTGTGAACACAACCAACTTTCCCTTAACACTACACCATCATCCTCATATGAAGCGAGAGGTTTTATACCATTGGAATTGCCTAACAAAAAATGGTTAGGTGTGACAGCCTCTTCATTTTCGCTCTCCACGGGCACATATGTTAATGGACGTGAATTAATATTGTTTTCAACTTCGGCCATCATGCTTCGCAACGTTTCATTATTGGGAAATCTTTCTTGTTTTATTTTATAAAAAATCGTTTTTACTGAACGAACCAGCCGTTCCCATGCCCCTCCCATGTGGGGGGCAGATGGCGGATTAAAGTTCCACTTAGTATTTGCAGTTGTAAAACTTCGAACGAATTTATTCTTGTCTACTTCTTTAAGTGCTTCACGCAACTCACGATCGGCTCCTACAAAGTTTGTACCATTATCGCTGAAAAACTCTCTCGGTTGTCCTCGTCGAGCTATAAAGTTCCGTATCGCCATTATGCAGGAGCTTGTGTTGAGTGAGTTCACAATTTCAATATGGATAGCCCTAATAGTCAAACAGGTAAATAAAGCTCCATATCTTTTTTCCTTATGGCGGTTAACCGTGACAAACATAGGACCAAAAAAATCAAGGCCTGTGTAGGTAAAAGTTGCCAAAAAGGCGGCAAGTCGGGCACGAGGTAACTTAGCCATCTGCGGGAACTGTGGCACAGCATTTTTTATTTTGCACATTTGGCACTGTTTTACAACGGATTTACATACAACTCTCAATTTTGGAATGTAATATCTTTGACGTATCTCATTTATTACTGTCTCGTGATTAATATGGTGGTACAAACTGTGATAGTGTAATATTATAAGATTTGTAATACGGCCATATTTTGGCAAAATAGCTGGGTGCTTCAACTCTTCTGGTACATTTGCATTTTCAATCCTTCCGCTCACACGAAGAACTCCATCATTGTCTATATATGGAGACAATTTATATATAAAGCTAGATTTTGTTAATTTTTTATTTTCTTTTAGACATTTTATTTCTTCGTAAAATGATTGTTTTTGGGCTTCTTTTAACAGAAGTACTTCAGCTGCATACAGTTCCTCTTGCGTTAATTCCGTTGCATGGCGAGTTGTAGTTTTATTCTTCAGACGCTGGCAAAATCGAATTACAAATGCGGTAGCTCTTAATATCCTACACCAGCGAGAAAAACGATCAACATTTATAAAAGGTTTTATATTGTGAGTGACTAAATTGTATTGTTTTAATTCGATCTCTGTTGGAGTAAAATCTTCAATATCATTCTGCCACCTATATTCAGGCAATTTTAAAAAATCTGGGCCACGAAACCAACGGCTGGAATCTAATAAATCAGGTTTTTTTGACCATTTTGTCGCCTCGTCTGCTACATTCATTTTACCTGATATCCAAAACCACTCATCCATCTCGGAAATGTCTAAAATCTCACTTACACGGACAGCAACAAACTGATGATATTTCCGGTGATCGGAGCGTATCCAACTTAAAATTGTTCGTGAATCTGACCAAAATATTCTTCGTTTAATGTTAATATTATGGTTTTGCACTATAAAATAAGCAAAACGTGCTCCAATAAGAGCGGCCATTAGCTCTAATCGTGGTATGGAAACCACTTTTAGTGGCGCCACTCGAGTCTTCGATCCAATTAATGACACAACCACGTGGTACCATCAAAAATAGCCATTTTCGCTTGCATCTACAAATGTGTGCAATTGGACATCCATATGATTGTAGTTTGGAAATTTCTGTAGATAACAACGTGGTATATTTATATTTTTTAGATGGGGTAAAAATGACAACCAGTTTTTCCACTTAGCCCTTTGATCGTCCAAAATTGGTTCGTCCCACTGAACACCACTTCTCCAAATTTCCTGCATAATTATTTTTAAATACATAAGAAAATTACCAATGAGCCCCAAAGGATCATAAATGCTCATCAGAACTTTTAAAACTTCACGTTTTGTTGGCTTTTTATTTCCGAGAAAAAGTTCACTGTTTAAAATGGATGGCGAAAGCTTGAATGTTATTATATCATCGATAGGATTCCAAAATATTCCGAGAATCTTTTCTGTTTCTAAACCATCACCGATATTAAGGCAGATAATATTAGATAATTTGTTAGAATTTAGATCATTTAAAACAGTATTACTATTTGAACACCAATTTCTAATGTTAAAACCGGCTTGACTATGAATGTATCGTACATCTTTTGCCAACTTTGTGGCTTCTTCGGGAGTATCCGTAGAGGTAAGAAAATCATCTACATAGTGGTTATATTTTATTGCAGCAGCTGCCAATGGATATGTGTTTTCAAATTTTGAAGCGTTTAGATTTTTTACATATTGAGATATGCAAGGTGCACATGAAGCACCAAAGATCATCACTTTCATAACGTATACATCAGGCACTTTATTCTCATCACAACCACGCCATAGGAAACGTTGTGCATCGCAGTCTTCTTCCCGGATATGAATTTGGTGAAACATTTGCTCTATATCACCGCATACTGCTACATTTTTTTGTCGGAATCGAAAAAGAATTGATGGTAGTGAAGATAGCAAATCTGGCCCTTTAAGCAGCATGGAATTTAATGAAACACCATTCGCTTTTGCAGCCGCGTCCCAGACTATTCTAGTTTTGTTGGGCTTGTTTTTATTAAATACAGGAAAAATTGGTAAATACCATACTTTTTGATTACTGTTTTGATTATCATTGGATTTTTAAATTTTTTGTATATATTGTTTTTCTAAATACTCGGCAATTGTTTTTTCAAATATAATAAATAAGTCTTTATTCCTTTTTAAAGTTTTCTCAAGACATAACAATCGTTTCTTTGCCATATCGTAGCTTTGTGGCAGCTTGATGTTTTCATACCGCCACAGCAAAGCAGTCTCATAATGGCCATCACTTTTTTGTTTGGTGTTGTTTTCCAACAAACTAATTGCCCTTTGTTCATATTTACCAAGTATAGCAGGTGTACTAGATATACCAATCATTCCGAGAGAGTAAAACTTTTTTAATAAACAATTAAGTTTTTTATCATTAGTACGATCGCACTCACAAATATGAAAATTATGCTGAATTTGTTTTGCCTGTTTCGCACCTAAGCTGCCGCACACAAACCATCCGAGGCGAGTGCATAACGCAGTGGGCTCATTATAATTACCTTCCTTAACACGAGTAGGTGTACATAATTTTAAATTATTTAGGCCTACAAGCACAGTTGGCACAGCATCTTCATAATCGTCTATAGGTAAACCTTTCAAATATGGAAATTGTTCGCTTATAATTTTGTAATTCAAGCTTTGACTAGGCAAATCTAATACTTTTACCGTATGACCTTGCATAAAATATTTGGTTTTTTTATTTGGGCCGGAAACTTGTACTGAAATAAGTTGTGCGTGGTCTTCATTTCGCCACATATCGGCAGTCCATTTTAAACACAAAGGGTCTGCTTCGCCTGTTAAATTTAATTCTTTAATAATAGTTTCATTTATTAAGCTTACTGCCGAACCCCCATCTATAAAAACAAATGTTTTTAAACCAAGGTTGGCAACCGAAACGAATAACGGTATAGGTATCGGTATTGGTGTCGATTTTTTATTTGTTTCGGTATCGGTAACGGTATTTTAAACATATCGGTATCGGTATAACCGATACCGAAACATTAATACCGGTATATACCGGTATTATTGAAAAAATTTACAAAAATATAAAAAAAAAAGTTCTTAGTTATGAAAAACTCAATTTTATTAAATTTTTATAAAGGATAACTATAGTTTATGGATATGTTTTTATAATATGAACAAAAAACAATAAGTTATTAAAAATTTCTAAGTGTTTTATTTTTTAAACACAAACATTTTTTAAATCTATTATTCACTACAAATATTTTATATTTGTATTGAGATCATATAATAAAATAAAAAAAAATAAGTTTATAAAATTAATCTCTAAAAGAAACTGTTAATTCAATTAAAGGTTTAAGAAACCAGTTTATATATTAAATTTTTTTTACAAATTTGTAAATTTGTGGACCTTTGTTCCTAATGGAACCATAGGACATAATATATATATATAAATTTGTCACAAGTTAGAGAATATTTATGAAGTTAAATAAATTAAAAACAATGTTGCCAATGCAAATTAAAGGCTGATAACCGCACTTTGAATTTGTAACACGATTTTCTATTAACAATGAATAAAGAAGTTTAATTGTTTAACAATTTTGGAAATTTTATATTAAAAAAATTTGTATTTTTGCTAAAAACGCGAAAAAAATTTTTTTTTTAAAACCGATTCCATACCGGTACGACACCGGTATTAAGGGAAAAGGTTTTTGAATACCGGTATTTTTTGAAATCAAGAATTTCGGTATTGGTATCGGTATCGGTTGTCAATTTGAAAGGGTTTTGAAACGGATAACGGTATTATAACGGTATCGGTTGCCAACCTTGTTTTAAACACTTGTTGTTTTTAATATATATATTTATGGGCAGAATTTTAAACAAAATTGTATTTTTGGCACCACTGTGTGCAGCGTGTAAATTAATGTTTGTGTTTGCAGTTTCGATTTCTTTTGTTACGTTTGCTTCTTTTTTATCAACTTCTGATCTATGCAGCAGAGAATTGTGTTTAATTTGACAACCTTCTTTTCCACACACAATGCTGCTATTGCAAATACCATAGTGACGACGTAAACACAATTTGCAGAGATTATGTTTTCTTACTAAATTCCATCTCTCATTTCTATCTGCAACTAAGAATTTTTTACACTTTTCAACACTGCTACAATTATCAAAACATCCCTACGGGAAATTATAACAAACTGTCACCGAACTGGCCCCTTTATATGAAATAGACTGGTCACTTTTACATGGCGTTGTCATAGGAGGTGCAAATTGACCCCTTGTGACATGTCACAAGACAAATGCTAGGACAGGTCCCTGAAATTGAGAGTTCAGTAACCTGTCCTAGCATTTGTCTTGTGACATGTCACAAGGGGTCAATTTGCACCTCCTATGACAACGCCATGTAAAAGTGACCAGTCTATTTCATATAAAGGGGCCAGTTCGGTGACAGTTTGTTAAAATTTCCCGTAGGGATACTACACATTCTATTTTACTTTGCTGAACATTATGTGTATAAACATGTGCATTTCTTGTTTTGCGTGTTAAATTCTCTGTCGACGTCGACGTACTGCTGTTGATTTCTATATTTACGCTGCTTGCTGAAATGCCTACGTCATAAATCCAGTTTGCAAATTCTGTCAAATTTACCTTTTTGTTACTTTTCATCAAATTTGTTTTGTATGAGCCCCAGTTCAATTGAAAATAAGATGGCAATTTTATAATTAATTTCTGCAATAAAGAAGAATTATTAAGCTCGTCTAATAAACCACAAGCATTAATTGTTGTTTCCAAGCCTTTTACTTCAACGGCGAAGGAGGTAATTGTATCTAATTTATTGGTGCTGATGGCAGGCAATGATTTTATTTTATTTTTTATAGAGTTCAATATTTTCTCTGGTTGGCCGTATAGTAATTGCAACGTTGATATTGCAGCTGGCATACAAGACGGGTGTAATAAAATATGCTGAACAGATCGAAGTGCTTCTCCACGAAGTGCCTTCTGCAGCCGGACCAAATTTTCTGCATCTGATAATCCACAAACAGCAGTGGACCATTCAAAAGTAGAGCTAAAGAGTGGCCATTCTTCAGGTATGCCAGTAAATGTTGGCAGATCTTTTGGCACCGTTTGACGAGCATTTATTTGTTGGTGTGTAAGGTTGTTTTGAGTGGCGTTAATGCTTGGCCTTGAAGTAAACGATGGTTGCGTAGAAAAAGATGGTTCATTGAAAACAAACCAGTATTTGCATTGCTACTTATATTTTCTATGGTTGAATTCGAATTATTATTTGGTGCTTTATTAATAAACGTTGTCGTATTTGAGTTTACATTGTTGTTTGACGAAGTTATTGTTGTGAAATTTGGCTGAGTTGCTGTTGTATAGACGGGGTTTGTACTTACATTTTGACCGTATGTGGGTGACAAATGAGATGACGATGGCAATGTTGTTGTTACGGTTTGTTGGGGAAATGCAAAATATGTTGTTTCATTTAAAACTGTTCGATCTTCACCCACTGTTGCTATTAAATTTATTCGTTCTTCGACAGACGTTCGTGGGTGAACAGTGTCGGGGTGATTATTTAACCATTGATGTATGGAGTTAGTAATTGATTGTGCATCATCCTCTTCCATAGCCTGCTCGAGAATTTGATATTTCCTTCTAATGAATTCTCTTTCAAGCTGCGTCTCTTCCTGCAAACGTTGAAGTTCCAAGAGTTGTCTACGGGAACGTGATGCTCGGGATGAGTTTGTAGAGCAGCTACGAACAGAACGAGGGGAGTGTGTTGCTGTTTGTTGTGACTCTGAACAATTTTGACAAAGCCATGTTGATTGGGGTTGGTTGATACCGATGTTGGCACATAATAAATGAAAACTAAGCCTGCATTTTTTTGCAGTTTATTGTGTTATTATCTGGTGGCTTGTTGCAGATGTGGCAGTTTGTTGAGGGCTGCGTCGTTGGGTTACTTACTTGGTGGGAATTTGGTAGTTGACCCTGTAAAATAGAATTAGTATCCATTTTTTGTTAGGACTTACAGTATATCAGCCAAATGTGTTGTGGTTTCTTAAGGCTTATTCAAGTCATATAATCAGGCAATTTGTAGATAAAGACATCAATTAATTTTATTTAGGAATAAAATAATGCCACAAAAAGAATTTTAAAGTTGTTATCGGGGAGTCTGCCCCAGCTCAAGGTTCCACTATAGATTATAAACACAGTGTCTTTATTTTAAATTTTACTTTATTAAATTCTCTTATGTTAAAATTCTTTTTGGTATGGTAACCAAGAGCAAAGTTTTTATTTTACTGTGGCCTCAAATTAAACTATCAAAATGGCCTCTAATGTAATTTCTTTTATATGGCAATCGACTTTAACAAACCGCGTGGAAATCTTTACTTTTCAAAACTAATACAATATTATAAAAAAAATACTCAACACATACATGTACATAAATTTGACATTTGATATAGAAATGTTTAGTAAGCAGTAATAACGATAACAATTAACTACGATAAAAAAACAGTGGCGGCAACAGCGTTTTTGTACAAAAAACTTTTTCTTGCGAAAAATTCGACAAACAAAATTTTTGTTTGGTTTTTTCGTATAGTAATAATGTATTTTTTTATAAAAAAATATCAAAATCCAGAAATATGACCATGGTCGACTTTAGTGTTCAGTACAGAACTTGCTTCACTTAAGATTAATATATGCCCTTAATGATTCATAAAAGTTAAATTTTAGCCTATAAATTTAATTACAATTAAAGTTCTCGCAGTCACAAAGCATAATATTCGAAATTCTTTCACATTTTTTGAACAAAAATATTTTAGTTTAAACATCTGTCGTTTATACCGAATTTTATTTTCTTATTCTTTTTTCTAAATTAGAAAATATTATTTAGCGTGTTTTTTAATCACCTGGACTTAGAATTTCTCATACAAAAAGGGAATTTATTAAATCCAAAAAAAGCTGGATTTAATAAATCCACAAATATATGAAACAGCCTATTAATTTAATGTCAGAAAAAAATACGAATGAAAATTGAAAGAGAAACAAAAAAATTTAAAAATTAACAAATAAAAGGTTTTTATTAAATTTTTTTATGAAATATGTTTTGAAAAAAAACTACACCCCTCCAAATACATATTTTTCATCTTGGACATGGAGAAATAGCTGAAATAGAAATGGCAATTTTTCACTCAACTGCAAGTAATTTAATTAAATCCAATTAGTGAATCAAGTGGGAGATTTTCTAACATCATAATTATTATCCACCAAAGGTTTTGTGCGATTTCCTTTTATGCTGAAAAAGTTTTAAACAAAAGAGTTGAAAAACTCTTGAAAGTTACAAGCAAAATTAGGGTAAATTAGGGTAGTTTTTAATTGAGTAAAGCACATTAGCAGTATAAATATTAAAATTTAAGATGTTCGCCTGATTAAATTCGTTGCCTCGAAAATGCTGATACCATCAAAAATATTATATATTAGGTATTAATAAAATGGTTTAAATCCCGAGTTACATGGAATCGCCCAGTTCCGTAGATTTGCCCATATGTATGTAAAAGAACAAGTGGATTCAAAACAGAATAATTGGATAAACTGTTCGTTGTTCGTAATAAATAAAAAGTGTGCATACTATTCTATTTAGTAAAGGTTTACAACACGTTTATAATGCATTTACATTTCAGTATTTTTAAAAATATTTTATATGTCTACATTCATATTACTTTATAAAATTTGTTTGTTTACAAAGCATTTGTGAATTTATCCCTAAAGGTTATAAAAGATTTGCTTTTTAATATTTTCTAATCATGAAAATCATTTACAAAAGGTTTATTTTTATATACAAAATATATATCTTTTTCTTTACTTTATAATTAATTATAACTTTTACAAAAGATTTATTTTTAATATATTTCTAATGTTTACAAAAAGCAACAATTGTAAGTATTTCAACTGATGTGCAAATCATTTTATTATAATTAAATACACAAGCTTTCATTTGTTGTCTGGTATCGCTTATAGAACGATTACGAAACGTCGTTTTGTAAATGCAAATTTTAATTTTTTTGGAAACTTTTTGTAAATGCTTACTGGGTTTTTTACCAAAAAAATTTTAAATTCATGTTTTTCACGTAGTATGTAAAAAAGTAAAGTTTGTCCGCAAATATCTTTGGTGTGTGAATGATAAAAACTTGATATTTATCGTAAATGAAAGCTTTAAGTCTTGACAATATATGTATGAAATAAAATTTTTATTCTTATAAAGGCGTTTTTATGAAATAACGTTTCTACAAAAAAAAAAAAAAAAATGGAAATTCTTTCGCCGGGCCGTAATGGGTTAATAATAATTTAAAAATCCATCTAAAAGACATTTCTAAAAGAACTTTACAATGGTGTATATATTGTCCCAATTCGACCATTGATGACGAAGATATAGCCAAGTATATTTTCAAAGTTTGCACATAGACGTTTCCGCGAAAAACAAATATATCGTAGCACTCCCAAAAGAGTTCTATCAGTGGTTCAAATATAGAGTCAATCGGTAAGGTCCCCTAAACTCAATTTTAACCTGTAGTATGTGTGTGGAGAAAAAACAAACTAATTTTAACCTTTAAAATAAAAAAGATTAGTAATTTTTTTTGCTAGTTATAGCTAATCGGGTTTCAAAATTTAGTAAAATTAAATTTGTAGTATAGCAACTCAAATTAGTAAAAAATTCTGTAATTTGTAAAATGAGAATAATTTATTTTACTAAAAAGCAACTCTATACTAAAAATTAGTAAAATACTATTATAATAAAACTGGAAACTAAAAATTAGTAAAATACTATTATAATAAAACTGGAAACCGTTTTACTAATTTTTATACTAACTTTTTTGTTTTAGTGTAGTAGTTAATAGTATCTACTAGAGGCGTATGAAATTTTTGCAAATCATTAATTTTTTTTTTGTAAGGATCTAAATTCTGATATCCTGTAAATAAGTACAAATAAGCAAAATTGTAAATTTTTGTTATATTTAGTATTAAAGTCAAATCTGGCATCAGCGCATGCAAGAGAATGTTTTGTTAAACATTCATTCAGCCCTCTAGTATCTACCCAACAAAACTTTGATAGTGGCTGCGATATACTCATGCATTACCTTTTAGTTATAGCGCGTTACCTTCTATAAACGCAAAGTAATGATTAAAATAGTTTTGAAAACCCATTTTTAGACACACTACTTTGTGTTTTTTTTATAAGCATGAAGGTAAGGTATATATTTTTTAACACTACGAATGAAAATACGAATCACAATAATTCATTTATTTTTAAGCACGCAAATGTTATATCTGTCGGTAGCTCAGAGGGTAGAGTTCTTGGCTAACAATCAGAGATTCCAGATCTGAATGCCAGCAGGACGACGTGTATATATTTCATAAATAAATATTTGTAATACATTTTTTTTTAAATAAAATTTTTTTTTATCAAAACCTGCCCAGCCAACATATTTCTGAGCGCTCAGAAACTATGACTCATATATGACTCTAAAATATGATAATTTTCTGAGCGCTTAAATTTTAGAGTCATAAATTAAACATAATAGAGTCTTATTTATGAGAGTATTGAAAAAATTTTAAAATTTTTTTCAATACTCATAAATGACTCAAAAATTAATCATAAATAAATCATAAATGGCTCAGAAAATTATAAATTTTCCAGCAATGCTCATAATTCGGAGTCTTTTATGAGTCCTAAAAGTGCGCTCAGAAAGAGGCTTCATGGGTGAAGGAAAACACCTTCATATAGCTGTGATTTCAGAAGGTCTAGAGGCTCTTTTATGAGTCTTTTCGGACTCTAATTGTACACTGGGTGTTTTTAGAGGCATTACTTGAACATCCTCGTAATCACATAATAATCACTATGGCAAGGAATTTCATTCACTTTAAAATAGAAAATATGCGGCTAAAAAAGACAAATGTGCATTAACCCTTAGACGACCATAGGAAAATATGCTTGCTAAAGGGGTTTTCGCACTTATAATTGCCCAGACAAAAGATCGAGTAAATAATATGGCCATTAAATTTTTAATGCAGCCAACTTGACAAAACGAATGATGCAGAAGTTCTTATTTTTGAGGCTACTTTCACGTGCAATTCTCAGAATTGAGTCCTAAAATCATGTGTTGTACTGTGATATAGAAAAAGTACTAAAAATCCGCCTTGAGCTAAAAAATTCGTATGGCCATTAAATTTGTAATGCAGCCAACTTGACAAAACGAATGATGCAGAAGTTCTTATTTTTGGGGCTACTGTCACGTGCAATTCTCAGAATTGAGTCCCACATCAATGAGCTGAAAAATGTTGTATTGTGTAGGTCAGAGAAGAATGTTTATTTTTAAAAATAATGAGAAAAAAACAGAGACCCAAAATAACTGTTATATTTCTTAAAAAGTCACCACCCAAATTTATTTAATTATAACATTTCAATAATGCACTATATTTTATAAATCATATTGCACAAAAAAATCACAAAGTTTAGCAAAGATTTTAATTTTTTCAATTTTTATATTTTACTCTATAAATTTCTGTTGTTTTTTGATTTTTATTTTAAAACTTTTTATAAAAGTTACAGAATGATTTTTTTGAAAAAATTAAGCACCAACTTTTTTATTTGATAATAAAATTAAAATTAAAAATTGACCTAAATTGAATGCCGGAAGTTGCTGGAATATACATATTTACTCACTTTAAATCACTGTTCAATATTTTATTAACACTAGTTGACATTATCAGGATATTATAATTGTTGAATTCATTGGTTCTATGGCTTTTGATTTATATTCTTAATTGTTATTTTTTGATAAAGAAAAAAAATCAGAAAATAACTTTTATTATTTTTGAAAAAATAAAAATCGTTTTTGGATTGTTTTTGTTTGAATTAAAAATATAAATCAAACAGAACAAATAAACAGAAAATTAAAAATATTCAAACAAGAAATAATTGTAAAACAATCAGTTTTTTGAATAAAAGTTATAACTGTTACGTCCCTGGAAAAAAATAATATTTTGATTGAATCCAGATATGAAAACGTATAAATTTTTTATATTTTTCTACAAATTAAAAAATAAAAACTGTTCCTAAAAATGAAAAATATGAACAAATATGCATTAAAAAGCTCAAAATATGCATTATTGTCAAAATATCCAAAAATATGCAACTACAAATCGATGCCACTTTGTCCTAAATTTGATGATTCAGATAAATATTTAGTCCATATCAGTTTTGGACTATCGAGGAAAAACATGCGTTTGCATGGAATTCCTTGCCCTAGTAATCACTTATGTACTTTATCGCCTCCTACCCATACTTTACCTTTGGGCTCATCGCCTGTGAAATTCATCAGTAGCAACTAGGGTTTGGGATTTCCCGGACTTTTTTATTTCCCGGGAAACGGGAATAAAAAATTTATTCCCGGGAATACCAGGAATCCTGGGAAATATTTATGAACCAAATTGTTAATGAAAACCACCTATATAAGAAATATTTGTTAAAAAAACACTATTTCAGTACAAATTCAGTCTGTGTAGTGAGAATTCAAAGAAAAAATATCAGAATGTTGAACATTTGGTTTCACATAAATTACTCTAAGCACTGCCAAATGAATTGCATGATTCCAGCAGAAAGCACCCACATTCGGCCCATTAGATATGGTGGCCACAATGTTATTTACCAAATACTAATAAAACTATTCTAGCCTTATTTCTACAATTCTTCTTAATTCATCAGCATTACATCTTCCTGACATATAAACCAACCGCAGGTTATAAAATGAATTACTTCCGTTTATACATATGTTCAAATATCTCTTTTGTGATATTCTTGTCCATTCATCTAGGTTATAGTAAATATCCTATTGTCAGAAATATTGCTCAATATTTCTTTTATCATGATATCTTTTACATGATTATAGTAATTTAATATAATGTTCTTTACATCGGTTTCGTTTTTTGGCAATTATTATTTGTTCCTTTTACTCCTGCAAGGAGCATAGGGCCGCAACAAGATTATCCCAATACGTTCGATCTGATGCACGGTGTTTGATTTCATTCCAACGAAGGTGTAAGTTGGATATTTCGGTTTCAATTTGCCGTTTCCAGGTGAGTGGATAACACAGGGTGAGTTCCTAAACGTCAAAACACATTGCAGTGTTTGCGGTTTTACTACTGTTTCGATACAAAGCAAACAAGTGTGTTGCTTACTTTGTAATAAAAACATGTCAACAAAGCATCAACAACATTTGTGATGCACAGTTTGCTTTTTATATGCGCATCAATTGCGTTTACGAATGCATGACTTTGTTCAGTTGCATTGCAAATGACGTTTTGGAACTCAGCCACACTATATACAATAACACCTCCAGAAAGCTCCTCTGGGAGGAGCTCCGTACACCAGAACTGGTTTATAATAGGCGTGAGGAAATGGGCACTCGTTGTTGCGTCAATTTTCAACAACTCTGGGAATATATTGTCTACACCAGGCGATTTGTTGTTCTTTAATACTCTCTTTGCTGCGCAAATTTCAATAATATTGGGGCAATCGGTGGAGATATTTGTGTTTATAGTGTGTGATTCACAGTTGCATATTGTCTGCTGTGTTGGTAGAGACGGCGATAGCATAGTCGAATAGAACTCTTCCCAAAGTTTCAGTTGTTGTTGTTTGGATGTAATGAGTTCTCCACAGGCTTCGTAATGCACGCACATGTGCGCACATGCACATGTGCAAAAATTGATGTGCAGACAAAAGATGCACATGTGCATGTGCAAATTTTTGTTTATACTTCGCACATGCACATGTGCATGTGCGAATTTGACTTCATATTTCGCACATGCACATGTGCGAAAATACTTTGCACTTCGCACATCAAGATGTGCAAGTGCAGATACTATTCGCACATGCACATCTCCATGTGCGATGTGCGAATACAAATTCGCACATGCAAATGTGCGAGTGCAAATGCAAGTGCATATGCACGTGCATTAAAAAAACAGCTAACATTAGAAAAAAATCGCTAATATTGTCGAAAATCGCAAATATATAAAAAAAATCGATAATAATTTAAAAAAAAATGCAAAAATGGATACAAAATCGCCAAAATTGAAAAAAAAATCGCCGAAATTAAAAAAGAACTGTCCAGATTTTCAAAAAATCGCCAAAAATTAAAAAAAAAATTGACAAATATGAAAAAATCGCCGAATTTAAAAAAATCTTTAAAATTTAAAAAAATTGCATAATTAAAAAAAAAAAAATTTCAAATTTTAAAAAAATCGCCGAAATTTAAAAAAATCGCCGATATTGGAAAAAATCAGAAAAAATCGTCAAAATTTGAAAAATCGTCAAAAATTTGAAAAAATCTGCAAAATTTAAAAAAATTGCCAAAATTGAAAAAATCGTTAAAAATTGGAAAAAAAATCGCCAAAATTTTAAAAAATCGTCAAAATTTGAAAAAAAAATTCCAAAATTTGAAAAAACACTAAATTCGAAAAAAAGTAAAAATTTGAAAAATTTGACAATCTTCAAAAATTAAAAAAAATCGCCAAAATTTTAAAAAATTTCCAAAATTGGAAAAATCCCAAAAAGTGGAAAAAAATCGTCAAAATTTGAAAAATCGTCAAAAATTGGAAAAAATCGTCAAAAAAAAATTTACCCGTGTAAAAAAGATCAGATCTGGCCAGATCTCAGCACATCTTACCAGATCTAATTAGATCTCAAAATTGGGGACAAATTTGAGATCTAATTAGATCTGATCAGATCTAGGCATATCTGGCCAGATCTTCGTAGATCTTACCAGATCTAATCAGATCTCAAAATTGGGGACAAATTTGAGATGTAATTAGATCTGATCAGATCTAGACATATCTTGCGCATTTGTCCAGATCACTTTAGATTTGAACAAATTTGGCACTAGATCTTATCAGATCTTGCCATAAGATATTATTAAATATGCCATATCTGATCATATTTGATGTGATCTGGTACAGGATCTAATTAGATTGAATCATATCTATTGAGAACCAAAAAGATCTGGTCAGATCTAAACTTTTTTACACGGGTAATTTAAAAAAATTGCCGAAATTGAAAAAATCGTTAATAATTCGAAAAAATCGCCAAAATGGAAAAAAAATTGAAAAAAAAACACTAAAATTTAAAAAAAGTCAAAATTTGGCAAAATCTTCAAAAATTAAAAAAAAATCGCCAAAATTGAAAAAAATCGTCAAAATTTGAAAAATTTTCCAAAATTGGAAAAAAGCCCAAAAATTGGAAAAAAATCGTCAAAATTTGAAAAATCGTCAAAAATTTTAAAAAATCGTCAAAAATTTCTAAAATTGGAAAAATTCCCAAAATTTAAAAAAATCGCCAAAAATTCAGAAAAATCGCCAAAATTGAAAAATCTCCAAAATTTTAAAATCGTCATAATTTGAAAAATTCGCGAATATTTGAAAAAAATGCAAAAATTAAAAAAAGTAATATTTAAAAAAAATCGTCAAAATTAAAAAAAAAAAAATCGAAAATGGCAGAACTGTCAGAAATTCGAAATCATGAAAATCGTCAGAATTAGAAACGATGAAAAATTATATGGTGAAAATTTGAAAAAAATCTTCAAAAATTAAAAAAAATCGCAAAATTCATTCTCGCACTTATTTTTTCACAGATGACTCACTATGACTTCCGTGTTCCAAAACCGTTGTCCGTTTTCATCTAACTCATTTAGTTTTCAAGATAAGGGAGATATTCCAAATAAAAGCCCTTTTCTCTCTACGACGCTTAGTTTTCGAGAAAAACGCGATTTTAAAATCTAGCAATGCAAGTCAAAATCTAGTTCCGCTATCGGGGTATTGGTGGCGAGTGTTCAACTTTGGTGCACTCAGTTTTCCTCTAGCTCTTCTAGTTTTCGAGATATGGACGATTTAAATTTTATATAAGCGATTTTCGCACTTATTTTTCCACATATGACTCACTATGACTTTCGTGTTCCAAAACCGTTGTCCGTTTTCATCTAACTCATTTAGTTTTCGAGATACGGGAGATATTCCAAATAAAAGCCCTTTTCTCTCTACGACGCTTAGTTTTCGAGAAAAACGCGATTTTAAAATCTAGCAATGCAAGTCAAAATCTAGTTCCGCTATGGGGTTATTGGTGGCGAGTGGTGGTGAGTTTTGAACTTTGGTGCAGTCACTTTTCCTCTACCTCTTCTAGTTTTCGAGATATGGACGATTTAAATTTTATTTAAGCGATTTTCGCACTTATTTTTCCACAGATGATGCGAAAATCGCTTAAATAAAATTTAAATCGTCCATATCTCGAAAACTAGAAGAGGTAGAGGAAAAGTGACTGCACCAAAGTTCAAAACTCACCACCAATACCCCGATAGCGAAACTAGATTTTGACTTGCACTCCTAGATTTTAAAATCGCGTTTTTCTCGAAAACTAAGCCTCGTAGAGAGAAAAGGGCTTTTATTTGGAATATCTCCCGTATCTCGAAAACTAAATGAGTCAGAAGAAAACGGACAACGGTTTTGGAACAGGGAAGTCATCTGTGGAAAAATAAGTGCGAAAATCGCTTAAATAAAATTTAAATCTTCCATATCTCGAAAACTAGAAGAGCTAGAGGAAAACTGACTGCACCAAAGTTCAAAACTCACCACCAATACCCCGATAGCGGAACTAGATTTTGACTTGTATTGCTAGATTTTAAAATCGCGTTTTTCTCGAAAACTAAGCGTCGTAGAGAGAAAAGGGCTTTTATTTGGAATATCTCCCGTATCTCGAAAACTAAATGAGTTAGATGAAAACGGACAACGGTTTTGGAACACGGAAGTCATAGTGAGTCATATGTGGAAAAATAAGTGCGAAAATCGCTTATATAAAATTTAAATCGTCCATATCTCGAAAACTAGAAGAGCTAGAGGAAAACTGAGTGCACCAAAGTTCAACACTCGCCACCAATACCCCGATAGCGGAACTAGATTTTGACTTGCATTGCTAGATTTTAAAATCGGGTTTTTCTCGAAAACTAAGCGTCGTAGAGAGAAAAGGGCTTTTATTTGGAATATCTCCCGTATCTCGAAAACTAAATGAGTTAGATGAAAACGGACAACGGTTTTGGAACAAGGAAAAATATTCGAGAAACAATTTTTGTCGATTTTCACAAATTTTTACGACTTTTTCAATTCTGGCATTTTGCAATTTTTTTCCAATTTTTGGAAATTGACCCCCATAGCGGAACTAGATTTTGGCTTGCATTGCTAGATTTTAAAATTGCGTTTTTCTCGAAAACTAAGCGTCGTAGAGAGAAAAGGGCTTTTATTTGGAATATCTCCCGTATCTCGAAAACTAAATGAGTTAGATGAAAACGGACAACGGTTTTGGAACAAGGAAAAATATTCGAGAAACAATTTTTGTCGATTTTCACAAATTTTTACGACTTTTTCAATTCTGGCATTTTGCAATTTTTTTCCAATTTTTGGCGACTTTTTGAAATTTTTATATTTTTTAAAAATTTTTCAATTTTGGCAATTTTTTTAAATTTTCCGACTTTTTCCAATTTTTGACGACTTTTTGAAATTTTGACGATTTTGTTAATTTTTTCAAATATTGACAATTTTTTCAAAAGTTTTACGATATTTCGCAATTTTGGCGATTTTGTCTAATTTTTGAAGATTTTTTTATTAAATTTTGACTATTTGGGCAATATTTTCAAATATTGACGATTTTTTCAGTTATGACGATTTTTTCAAAATTTTTTCAAAATTTTTCAATTTTGGCAATTTTTCAAAATTTTCCGATTTTTTCCAATTTTTGAAGACTTTTTGAAATTTTGTCGATTTTGGTAATTTTTTCAAATATTGACAATTTTTTCAAAATTTTTACGATATTTCGCATTTTTGTCTAATTTTTGACGATTTTTTTAAAATTTTGACTATTTGGCCAATTTTTTCAAATATTGACGATTTTTTCAAATTTTGTCGATTTTTTCAAAATTTTTACGATATTTTGCAATTTTGTATAATTTCTGACAATTTTTTTTAATTTTGGACAATTCTTTCAAATATTGACGATTTTTTCAAGTTATGACGATTTTTTCAAAATTTTTACAAAATTTTTCAATTTTTACAAAATTTTTAAATTTTTCAAATTTTTCGATTTTTTCCAATTTTTGACGACTTTTTGAAATTTTGACGATTTTGGTACTTTTTTCAAATTTTGTCGATTTTTTCAAAATTTTTACGATATTTTGCAATTTTGTATAATTTCTGACGATTTTTTTTAATTTTGGGCAATTCTTTTAAATATTGACGATTTTTTCGAGTTATGACGATTTTTTCAAAATTTTTACAAAATTTTTCAATTTTTACAAAATTTTTCAATTTTTACAAAATTTTTCAAATTTTTCGATTTTTTCCAATTTTTGACGACTTTTTGAAATTTTTGACGATTTTTTTTAATTTGGGGCAATTTTTTCAAATATTGACGATTTTTTCAAAATTTTTCATTTTTGGCAATTTTTAAAATTTTTGGTGTTTTTTTTTTTCAATTTTGACGATTTTTAAAAATTTTTGCATTTTTTTTTCTTGTTTCGGCGTTTTTTTCTGATATTGAAACTTTTTATCAATTTCAGCGATTTTTTGCATCCATGTGCGCGCACATGTGTGCACATTTTGCACATACACATGTTGATGTGTAATGTGCAAGTACCAGTCTGCACTTGCACATGTGCATGTGCGAATTTGTATTCGCACATCGCACATGGAGATGTGCATGTGCGGATAGCATTCGCACATGCACATTTTGATGTGCATGTGCGAATAGTATTTGCACTTGCACATCTTGATGTGCGAAGTGCAAAATATTTTCGCACATGCACATGTGCAAGTGCAAAGTATAAAGTCAAATGCGCACATGCACATGTGCATGTGCGAAGTATAAACAAAAATTTGCACATGCACATGTGCATGTGCGAAGTATAAAGACAAATTTGCACATGCACATGTGCAAGTGCAAGATGTGTGAAAATGTGCGCACATGTGCGTGCAAATACGAACCCTGGTTCTCCAGCATCGTTTTTCAATGGTTTAACAGTGGGTTTTGAACTATTAGTTAGTTTCTTTGCCGCTCTATAGAGATCTCCCATACGATACGTTTCGGCAGCAGCCTGTGCCTCTTTAGCGATGTTGTTAACCCAGTTTCGTTTGTCACGCCGGGCACTGCGCTTGACTTCTCGATTGAGGCGATTGTGCAACTGATGACACAATGCTTTGGTCGAACGCGTTCTCCTATTGTTAATTGCTAATTTGGCTTCCTTTCTCTCCAACACCAGTCTCCAGGTTTCATCACTAATCCACTCTTTACGGGAGCTGTTCTTATATCCCAGGTGTTTGTCTGCAGCTTGTGTTAATATATTCTTTGTTTCCTCCCAACAGCGATCTATATTATTATTATTCTGAAGTGATGTTTTCATTGTTAACGTGAAGGAGTTTGCAACGATTGAATCTTTGAGTTTATCAACGTTATATCTTCTTTGGGTAGTTTGTGTGTTCTTTCTAATAGCGGCAATTTTTATGCGGATTGTTGCGATTACCAAATGATGATCACTTGCAACATCGGCTCCTCTTTTATTACGAACATCTAAAAGCGAACCTCGCCATTTTCTACTAATAGCGATGTGGTCGATCTGGTTCTCAGTTATCCCGTCAGGAGAAACCCATGTCACTTTGTGTATCCTTGGTTGCGGAAACAGCGTGCCACCAATAACCAGATTGTTTGTTGTGCATGTCTCCAATAGTAATTCACCATTCTCTGTTTTTTGGCAATGCCAGGTTTTTATTATAAAAACTTTCTCGAATAAACGAAGATCTAATTATGCTGCGGATTGACATTCCGTCGACTGCGGCTAATTTGGATACCATTTCCGGATACCATGTTTGCCCTACCATAAAACGTTCAATGCCCATTCAGCTTACACTTTTTTCTTCGGGTACTTTGCTAATTTTAGCTGGAACGTTATTCTTGTTGTTGTTTTCTTCAAGAGAAGTTGCATGACTCTCAATTTTTTTTTTTTTTTTGTGAATCAAATTTAGTTGTCGGATAATACCTTCGTTAACCATTAGTCTTTTAGGGCAAGTATTGCACTGCACTGCATTATGCGAAAAATCTTTATTAGTTGAAATGCTCCTAATTACTTGGCAAAGATTTTTTTGTTTCAAAGAAGTTGATTCCCTTTTAAAATATTTTAGCAATAACATTTTGTGTTGGTATTTAAAATGTTTTTTATAACTAAATTAAAAAAAATTCTATTCCAAACAAAAACAATTTAAAGAATTTAGTATTTTTAAAATTTCCCGTTTTCCCGGGAAAAATATATTATTTTCCCGGGAATTCCCGGCAAACTTTTCCCGGGATATCCCGGGAATTCCCGAACCCCAAACCCTAGTAGCAACACATTACTTTACACAATATTTGGTAATGCATGGTTTTGCTGGGTATATCACTATTCTCTCACCATACATGTGAAGGTCGCACATAATAAAAACTACCCAGTTTACAAAATTAGCACTAATTTAAATCTATAAAAATATACTTATTTTATAGGAACTGATCAATTAACCCTCTTGTTAATAGTTAAAGCATTTGTAAATATACAGACAAAACAAACACATACATATGTATATTTGTAAAAAATCTAGCTTGTCATACCACACACTGTTTAGAGCTACTTCCGTCTTGCCAAGAACAAAACAAAAAAAAAAAAAAAAACAAACACACTTGCCAAATGCTGCATTTATATTTTTGTAAGCTTCCGCTGGGAATCATGACAGAAAAAGGCACCAGCACTAAAACATTTCACCAGCCACATGCTAGTTATACATTGTTACTAACATATATTTATGTATATCTACAATTGTACTTATAACCAGGGTTGGCAGGTAATACCGCTAAAATACCGTTCTCGATTCAAAACCCTTTCAACTGACTACCGTTACCCCTAAAATACCGTTACCGAAATAACCAAAATACTGTTATCCCTAAAATACCGTTACCGAAATAACTGAATTACCGTTATCCTTAAAATACCGAAATAAATGAAATATCGATACCCTTAAAATACCGTTACCGATATAAATGAAATACCGTTACCCCTAAAATACCGATACCGTTATTTTTAATTTTCTGTTTTTGATAATTGCACGTGGTTATTTAGTATTTTTCGTACACTAAGATGGTAAATTGGTTCTATTTTTAATCTCGTTTGTTTTTTGTAAAAAAATTACGGGGTGCATCGAAATAACTGACTACCGTTATCCTTAAAATACCGTTACCGAAATTAGTGAAATACCGTTAACCTTAAAATACCGTTACCGAGATAATCAAAAAACCGTTATCCTTAAAATACCATTACCGAAATAACTAAAAAACCGTTATCCTTAAAATACCGATACCGAAATAAATGAAATAGCGTTACCCTTAAAATACCGTTACCGAAATAATCTAAAATAGCGTTACCCTTACCGATAACCGTATCGTTTCGGTTACCATCCCAGCTTATAACTTTCCATACGCATGGATAGTTTTACAAACACACAAAAATTTGTGTATTTTTAATATGTGTGTTTGTAAATCGAAATGCGAAACAGATGCCCCCATATATCTAGTTGCACTGTTACATTTCATAAACTTTAATAATCACATACACACTAACGTATATATTTACAAATGTATATCTGTGGCTTTCCACACCAACTGCCCCGTTACTGTAAAACATATGTCGTATCAATGTAAAATTTTCGGTATATATACGTCTGTGTAGCGGGAAATAGAATCCTTACTTGTTTTTCTACTTTTCTACAAAGTAGGTAGGCGCGGTCAAATGTTGAAAAAATTTAAAAGCGTTTTTAGTTAACAATTTGTTAAAATTTTTTGAAACACGTCAGAGCCTAAAATTAAACATAATCTATAGAGTTTCTAACGTGCTATTTTCTGAATGAAAAAGGAATTAAAATTTTCAGAACAAGTTCTGAATTTGGATTTTTTGGTTTTTATGAAAAACTCAATTTATCAAAAAACACCTACTTTGTTATTTTTTAAATATTTTTAAAAAAATCTCCAGGTAATTTTCTATTGGTAAGTGTGTTCTGCTTCATTTTTGTGAAAATTTACATTGAATATGGTATAAATGTAGCCAACCGATGGTCATATGTAGCCAACCCTTTGCTGACGATATATTCAGAATTTCATACATGTTATGTGATAAAAAGAGTCAAATAACTTATATATCAACGGTGTGCAAATGCGGCCCATTGGGTCGCATGCGGCCCTTTGTTGATTTTAGTGCGGCCCTTGCGGAATTTCAAATTTATATTTTTTTAAATATTTTTTTTACAATTTTTATTAAAATTTTTAAGGTTGGTTACCGAAACGAATAACGGTAAGGGTAACGGTATCGAAATTTGTTTGTTTCGGTAACGGTAAAGGTAACGGTATTTAAGACTGTTTCGGTAACGGTATACCGTTATCGAAACAGCAATACCGGTACGTACCGGTATAATAAATTGCGTTAAAAACATATAAAAACAAGTAAAAATTAAGCCTACCCGAGTAAAAAAAATTGATCTCGCGCAATATCTAATCATATCCAATTTGATATTGTTTAAGATCTGCTGTAATATCTAGCTGATCCAATTAGATCTCAAAATTGGGTGTATCCAATGATATCGTATTAGATACCATTGTATATATGGGGATAAACTAAGATCAAGTAATATCTCAAAATTGTTAGGTCCAATGATATCTTTGGGGATAAACCTATATCTAATTTGATCCGAAAAATAGCGGATCGAATTAGATCCAGTTATATATTTGTGGATAAATTTAGATCTAATTTGATCCAAAAATGGCGGATCGAATTAGAGAGAGCTATATATTTGTGGATAAACTTAGATCTAATTTGATCTCAATTTTGGCAGATCGAATTAGATCTAGCAATATATTTGTGGATAAACTTAGATCTAATTTAATCCGAAAAAGTGGCAGATCGAATTAGATCCAGCAATATATTTGGGAATAAACTTAGATCTAAATTGATCCGAAAAATGGCAGATGGAATTAGATCCAGCAATATATTTGTGGATAAACTTAGATCTAATTTGATCCGAAAAATGCCAGATGGAATTAGATCCAGCAATATATTTGGGGATTAAGTAAGATCTAAATATATCCAAAAAATGACAGATCAAAAATTAGATCCAGTAATATATTTCGGGATTGCGTAAGATCTTAACTTTTCCGATAAATTGCAGATCGAATTAAATCCAGTTATATATTTGAGGATTTGGTAAGATCTTAATTTATCCCATAAATTGCAGATCGAATTAGATCTAGCAATTTATTTCAGTATTAAAATGGCAGATCGAATAGAAACAGCACTATATTTGGGGATTGACATCTAAAATTATCCAGAAAAATGACAGATAAAATTAGATCCCGCATTATATTTGGGTACTACGTAAGATCTCCATTTATTTGGTTCAAAAAATAATACACTGGCGGAGCATTGATTTTATAAAAATTACAATATTTTGTTAAAATAAGGTTTAAACTCAGAAGGTCTCGAGTTCGATACCGTTCACGGCTATGCATTTTTTTTTTATAAAAAGATTTTCTTTTCATAAAATTATAATTTTATTTTCTATAATTGTTTTTATAAAATTATATTTTTTTTATTAAATTGAATTTTTTTTAAAAAGATAATTTTATTTGCATCTTTTTGATGCTCTACACATTTCCAATTGTATCAATTGTTTTTAAGATTTATCAATTGTATTTCAGAAATAATCAATTGAATTTCAGTTTTATCAATTGTATTTCAGAACTTATCAATTATTTTTCAGATTTATGAATTGTATTTCAAAACTAGTCAATTGAATTTCAGTTTTATCAATTGTATTTCATAATTTATTAATTGTATTTCCGAAATTCACAACTGTATTTCAGAAATTATCAAACTGTATTCCAGAAATTATCAATTGTTTACAACATATCAAAAAAATCATTTTCGAGGCGCCCAAATTTAAATTTTTTGCAATTTTTAAATAAATGCTAGATTAGCGCTATCTTGCGTTGGCTTTTTGAAACAACTAATGAAGTTGTAAACAATATAACATTACAACCTTTCCAGAAAGGTATTACTTTTGAAAATCGGATAAAAAATGTGGCAACCAGCCAAAAGCTATCGAAAATCGATGGCACAATATCAAAAAAATTTTGTCCATACAAATCGCCCCACTCTAATGACCATATATTGTTTAAATGGCACCATATATGGCATGTTCCCTATTAAAAAAAACAATATGGAGCTTTATATGGTAATATATAACTTAGAGTCATCCATGTACCATTTGATCCGAAAAATGGCCCGATAAAATTGTATCAGTTGTTTGTCAGTTTTTATCTAATTGCATCAGTTTAGATCTGACGTGATTAAATTATGTGTTAATCAGATGAAATTGTATCAGATTTTTGACCTGATACAATTTTATTGGTTTACATCACATGGTATCAGTTTAGGTACAAATAGATATATTTGCATACAAAATTATATAGTTATATCCCAATTTTGACCTGATATCAGTTTAAAACTTTGATACAATTGTATAAGGTAAATGTTGGATACAATTATATTTTATTTATATAAAATTGAACCAATTACGGTCAAGCCGATAAAATTGTATCAGGTCAAAAACACATAATTTATTAAACACATAATTTAATCAGGTCAGATCTAAACTGATACATTTAGATAAAAATTGATAAACAATTGATAAAAATATATCGGGCCATTCTTCGGATGAAATATACAGATATAACTTAATCACATATATATCAAAGTATATGGTACTATATATGGTAGCATATATTATCATATCTGGAACTGTATTAAAAATGTTGTTCCTAAGGTACCATATATGAGCATATATTGTTGAAATGGCACCATATATGATAATATATGGTTTAAATGGCACCATATATAGTAATATATTACTTAAATAACACCATATATAAATATATATGGCACTATATATAGAATCATATATTATCATATCTGGAACTGTATCAAAAATTTTGATCATGAGGTACCATATATGGCCATATATTGTTTAAATGGCACCATATTTATTAATATATGGTTTAAATGGCACCATATATGCTAATATATTGCTTAAATAACAACATATATAAATATATATGACACTATATTTAGCATATATAATTATATATTCTTAAAATGCCACCATATATATTAAGATATAGCTCTATATACAACTATATATGCAATAAGATCAGTCATGCTATGTAATATATAATCATATATACCATATCTAAAATTATAAAGGCCGATATCTAATTAGATGAAATTATATATGGCATAATATAAGGAACAATTTTGGAAAAAGACGTCATATATAATTATATATGGATATACATAACGACTTGTCTAATTATATATTGTAATATATGCCACATATGATTATATATAATTTTTTTTACTCGGGTATTGCTTAATTTTAAGTGCTAAAAATACTGATTATTAGCTATAAATTCGATGCTGGTAGTTTTAATAAGTAAAATTATTATCTGTATATTTTCTGTGGAAAAAATTCAAAATTATAAAATAAAAAAGTTAAAAAAATTTTATTTTTTATATAAATTAATAATTACCGGTAAAATACCGGTAACTACCCATAAAAATAACGGTATCGGTAACGATAACGGTATTTGGAAATGTTTTTAGAGGTATTGGTAACGGTATTCAATTTGAAACGGTATTTTAGCGATAACGGTATTATAACGATAACGGTAACCAACCTTGAAAATTTTAGATAAAAACTTAGTTTTATAGTCAGAACTAAGATTTTGATTTAAAAATTTCTCAGTTAAGAAATATTCAAGAATCAAATCGATGTTAGTTCTGACTGTTAAACTGACTCTTAATTATTTACAAAATAAATTTAAATTAAATTTAAAGTTAAAATAGCACTTATAGGCCCAGATTTATAGTCACAATTAAGCACTTAAGACTTTATATTCAAATTTTACTAAGTAGGAATTTTGTTTGAAAATTGTTTACTTGAGTTTTAGTAAAAATTCGTATTTAGTTCCGACTATAATAATATTTGTAGTAAATTTAGAACTGTATGAAAAGTTAGCGTAACGTGGTATTTATAAAATGCGTACCAGAATTTGATTGGCAACAGTTTGGATTGGAAATGGATTGGATTTTGTACACAGGTTTATAAAAATTAACGGAAATGGTATTACAATGACGTCGTACAACTTTTTAAATATTTATATTTCAGTAAATTTAATAAATATGTGTAACAAATAAATAACTAAAAATTGGCTGTCAAAATATGTTATTTTAAGAAAAAAATTTTAGTCAGATCTGAAATTTCCTGTTCAAATCCGTAGAGTTGATTTATAGAATTCAACAATCGAAAATTTCCCTAAGAAAAATTAGGAAATTTTCTAATTTTTCTTTTTGTACGGAAATTTCCGTTATTGGGTTCTATAAATTCTGTCTGCGGATTTGATGAGGAAATTTCTAATCCGATTAAAATTGTTTTCATTATATGTGACCTTCTCCGAGAAAAGGGACCTAGTGTGTGAAAATGAAGTTTTGAGAAGAACGCATTTAAAGTGTCATAACGCATTATCATTTTGAACACACCTTCAGTTAGGAAATGCGATTTGGTATGGTAAATAAATTTTTATCAGAAATCTAACTCATTTCATCTTATTCTACACCCTTTTAGGTACCAGAATCCACTCTTAAGTCCAAACCCGTTTTTTGACACACTAGGTCCCTTTTCTTGGAGAAGGTCGCATATTAATTTTAATATAAAATTTTAAGCGTTATATATTTATTATATGCTTTTATTTAATATTTTAAAACTTAAATATATTAAAAGTTTTACGACGTCATTGTAATGGCATTTCCTTTAATTTTTATAAATCCGTTTACATAGAGATTGCTGTTCGGTTTTATTCGAAACCGAAACCGCGGTTTTTCAAGCCTCAAAACCGAAACCGGAAACCGACAAAAGTAAGTCGGATTTTCTTAAAAACTTTAACCACCCGAGTAAAAACAGTTACATATATTCGTATAAAATGCGATTAAGTTATATCTGTATAAATATACTGTTTCATCCGAAAAATGGCCCGATGTAATTGTATCAGTTGTTTATAAGTTTTTATCTAATTGTATCAATTTAGATCTCAACTAATAAAATTATACATTAATCAGATGAAATTATATCCGATTTTTGACCTGATACAATTTTAACATTTTATATCTATTGGTATATGTTTAGATCGTAGTTGGTACAATTTTATATAAATAAAATATATTTGTATACGACATTTGCCTTATATAATTGTATCAAAGTTTTAAAGCAGATATAATTGCATCAGGTCAAAATTCAGATATAACTATAGAAGCTTGTATAGAAATGTATATATTTGGATCTAAACTAATACCATGCAACATAAACCCATAAACTTGTATCAAGTCAAAAATCAGATAAAATTTCATCTGTTTAATATATAATCTAATCAGTTAAGATCTAAACTGATGCAATGAGATAAAAAGTGATAACCAACTGACACAATTATATCGGGCCATTTTTCGGATGAAATGGTATACGGATCACATTAAATTATATATTACCATATAAAGCTCCATATTAATTTTTTTTAATAGGGCAATTAAAATAATTTAATAAATTACATCGGAGCGTACAATTAAAATCAGAAAAGATTCATAAAAGAGCCCTAATACCTTTTGATGCAGTCTCCGAATAATGAGAATTATTGGAAAATTTATCATTTTCTGAGCCATTATGAGTCGTTTATTAATAATTTTTTCAATAATGAAAAAATTTTAATGCACTCATAAATACGAGTCTAATATGATTCATTTATAAATCCAAAATTTAAGCACTCTGAAAAATTTTTTATTGAACATATAAATACGAGTCTAATATGCTACATATATAACTCTAAAATTTGAGTCTTTTACGAGTCAAATTTTCTGAGCGCTCAGAAAAATGTCGGCTGGGATATTACTGAATCTTGAATTTCAAAAAGGGCTCCTATTTTACAAAATTTTGTATTTAATTGTAAATAAAATTTTCTCCATTAAATATTACTTTAAAGAATTTTTTATTTTTGTTATTACGGATAACCTAAACTGAGGCTTATAATTTTAGAAAAAAAAAATTGCACCAAAAAGTCAAGTGGTTTAAGAGATATTGAGTTTCACATATTCAGTTCAGATTTTAACCGTGTATTTTTCAAAAAGTCCTTTTTCGTAGTCCGCGAAATTTGTTAAATTTTAGCTTTATATTGTTTTAAATAAATTGCTAAAATTTATACTCTTGAAAATACAGATTTAGTTGCCGACAAAAGAATAAAAAAAAAATTAATTCGTAATAGTTTTCCGCGTTTTTTTTCTCCCGCAAAGCCCCCGAAACGGCGTTATTGCATATATTTGAGTGAGAAATTCAATTGAATTTTAAGTAATAAGTATAATGTGCGTTTTAAACTATTTACTTTTTATACTTATTTAATTATTTTAAAAGAATTCTACTATTAGCGCAAGAAAACCGAAAATTAACCGAAACCGCGGCTTTCATAATTTTGAAAAACCGAAACCGCGGTTTTCAGATTTTTCGGTTTTTAGCAAACTCTTCATTTACAGAATCGAATACGTTTCCAATCTAATACCGGTGGGGATTTCATAAAGACAACGAACATTTTTAGTTTGTAAACACCATTTAAATTAATCCTTTGGTAAATGGTGTCCCTTTAAAAACTGCAATTTCTTTTGCTCTGCGCAATAAAATTATTAAATAAAATTTTAACCAAGGAGGCTATCTCTTATTCACTCTCTTATAACTATAACTCATTGAATTTTTAGTTTTCGTTTGGTAGATTCCGGGGATCAAAGAAGAACAACTTTAAAAAATATTCCCATAATTAAAAACTTACATAATTTAAAACGAAAAATATGATACCCTACTCGAGTATGGTTGAAAGCTATGGTATGGTAATGCTATAAATATGGTTGAATGTTTGGATTCGCAATTCGAATAGGTTGAAATAGACTTGTGTCAAAATTGTCTATAAAATGATAAAAAAAAAAAATGAGGATAACGGTAGAAAATTTGGGTTTACTTAATTTTAGGTGTATTTAAGAGAAAATCGGAAATATATTCCAAATGGGCGATAGGTACAAATATGGACCGATCTTATCTAAAATCAGTAGGCTTTATCCTTGAGAACATGTCAGTCAGCGAACCAAATTTGATTAAAATATCTTCCCAAAAAAATAAAGTCTCTGTCCTGCAGGATGGGGAAAATTTGGGGGACCTTTATATGGGCACTATGTCAAACCATGGAGCTATTCAAACCAAAATCAGCAGGCTTCGTTCATGGGCCGGTATAAGGGTGTACCAAATTTCATCAAGATATCTTAATATTTGCGACCTGTAGCGTGCGCACAAGAATACATGGCAGACAAATAATCGAAACAAAAAGTGATTCTGAGTCGATTTGTATACTAAAAGGTGGGTCTAGGTCAAATATTTTTTGTTGTTACAAACATCAGCACAAAGTTTTACCCTGTCCACTAATGCTGTAGGTTATAATCATAAGTTGTGGTGTACGGTTGAAGTTGCAAAAAGTTTAATTTACAATCGGTTCTTGTGGAACCAGTTTGGGAACAGGTAGACTTGAATACCGAATTTTTCTAAAAAAAGTAAAGCAGTAGTTCCGTTTAGTTTAGTAGTTTGTAAAAACCTACAATTTGGCCCTTGGTAACAAATCCGTGCCCACCCGATCAAAAAAACATTATATCTAGCATATGTATTAATATCTCATTTGATATAGATCGACATATGATCTTATCCAAGTTCATCTTAAAGTTGGGGTATCCAGTAATATCCAATTAGATCCCTCAAATATATTACCGGATTAAAATAGATCCAAATAGATCTCAAAATTGGGAGATCCAATAATATCCAATAATATCAAATTAAGATCCTGATAGATCCCAAAATATCCCATGGGATTAATTTACATCCAATTAGATGCAAACAGATAAGCTAATTTTGGCAGATCGAATTGGATAATTTGAGATCAAAATTTATCCTATGATATATTTGGAATTATTTAAATTTTAAAAAAATTTTAAAAATAACACAAAAAATTAAAACAAAAATTTATTATTAAAAAATATTTATTTCATTAAAAAAAAAACAAAAAAAAATGCCGTCGGCAGGATTTGAACCCAGGTTGCTAGCGTTGTAGTCGGCCACTTAACTCACTCAGCCAATCACTCCCTACGGGAAATTTTAACAAACTGTCACCGAACTGGCCCCTTTATATGAAATAGACTGGTCACTTTTACATGGCGTAGTCATAGGAGGGGGAAATTGACCCCTTGTGACATGTCACAAGACAAATCCTAGGACAGGTTACTGAACTCTCATAAAAAACAAAGTTCAGGGACATGTCCTGGGATTTGTCTTGTGACATCCCAGTCAGAAAAATACAAACGGGAAAGCGGTGGCAAAGCACTTTAACAGGTGGTACAAGTATGGGCAAAAAGTGCTTTCCCAATCCCAAAATGATAACATCATTAGACAAAAGGACCGGCTGTTCAAAAAGCGCCGGAAAAGCACTGGAGGAACAAAATTTTTAAACGTTGGCAAAACGCTGGCAAAACCAATAAATAGGTGGTCTGGAAATATATTTTCCAAAATAAAATTAAAAAAAAGTTCATATGTATTTTTTTGACCCTGCCGTGATTTGAACCCAGGCCGTCAGATTGGCAGACGATTGCTCTACCCACTGAGCTAACGAGACATATAATATTTAATGGCTAAACACATAAATGAGTGATAATAGCTGGACAACTACTGGCTGTGCCAAAATGCTAGTACTGACAAACAATTTTTAGTAACTAGTATGCCAGTGTTTGGAGGGCAAAAAAAAAGTTGGTCTTGAAGGAGCTTTCCCACAAACAAAAAAATTGATTTTATAAAACAAAAAAAATTTTAAATTAAAAAAAATCCCAAAAAATTTTTTTGCTTGCAACCGGATTTGAACTCGGAACCTTCCGACTACAAACATTTTTTAACGAAGCGTCAGCATTTTTATAAAATCATTGGTCTACCAGTGAATTGATTTTTGTACGCCTGGTAGCATTGGCTAGGTAGCACTGGATAACCACTGGTTGCAAACCTTGGCATATCACTCTAAGCCAATTCTTTGCCAGTGGTTTTTTTTATAAACCACCGAAATTTTTGTAAAAAAAAATACTGGTAAAACGCTTTTCGCAAACGCTGGCAAAGCGTCCGAAATGAGTGTTCTGCCAGTCATTTATTTTTAATACCATGGTTACCCAGTGGTATGCCAGTGCTTGATTTTTTGTACCACTGGCGATTTCTGACTGGGATGTCACAGGGGGTCAATTTCCCCCTCCTATGACAACGCCATGTAAAAGTGACCAGTCTATTTCATATAAAGGGGCCAGTTCGGTGACAGTTTGTTAAAATTTCCCGTAGGGCTCCTATACAACATTGTTCGTGTTACTGAGTTATATATAATTACACTCATAGAAAAAAGTTTGTAGAAAAATTAGTAAAACTGTTAGTACTTCAACTTAACAAATTTTTAACTAATTTTTAGTTAAAATTTAATTTTTAGTTAATTTTTTTGCTACCTCCACAATACTAATTTACAAATTTTTTTGCTATTTTTTTTTTTGCTAAATTTAGTTACTAATTTTTAACAATAAATTTGCTAACTTTACAGTATTTTGCTGAATTTTAGTTACTAATTTTTAACAGAAGATTTTTAATTTTACGAATTTTTTGTAAACTAAACCACCAATTTTGGAGCGCTTATAAACAGAATGTTGGATGACTCACAAAAATTACTGCATATTTTTAACTCGCCAAAAATAATGCAAAAAGTTTTTAAATAAAGCTAAATTGAAATGGTTGAAAATTTGTCCTACACATAAAATATCTAAATTATTAAAATTTATGAAAAAAGTTTCTATCTAGCGTAATACATTAATTTTCAAAGATCAAGGTTTATTGTGGACGAACTATTTTAATATGAAAATTGTGATTAAAAGTATCTCTGGGGGGCAAGTGGAGTTCACGGGGACGACCCTAATTTTTCCCCCTAATATTGTACTTTTTAAGCTTATTTAAAGAATACGATATTTTTAATCGGCCACACCTTCTTTCCTGTGGGTGGAGCTTTAGAGGTGAAAATAGAAACTCAAATAAATTCGGAAGTACATATCCGATCAGCAAACAATGAAAATCAAAAGAAGGGTCTCTGAAATACATTTTCTTTTCCCAATCAGAAAAATACAAACGGGAAAGCGGTGGTAAAGCACTTTAACAGGTGGTACAAGTACTGGCAAAAAGTGCTTTCCCATTCCCAAAATGATAACATCATTAGACAAAAGGACCGGCTGTTCAAAAAGCGCCGGAAAAGCACTGGAGGAACAAAATTCTTGAACGTTGGCAAAACACTTGCAAAACTAATAAATAGGTTGTCTGGAAATATATTTTCCAAAATAAAATTAAAAAAAAGTTCATATGTATTTTTTTGGTCCTGCCGTGATTTGAACCCAGGGCGTCAGATTGGCAGACGATTGCTCTACCCACTGAGCTAACGAGACGTATAATATTTGATGGCTAAACACTTAAATGAGTGATAATAGCTGGACGACTACTGGCTGTGCCAAAAGGCTAGTACTGGCAAACAATTTTTTGTAACTAATATGCCAGCGTTGGGAGGCAAAAGAACAGTTGGTCTTGAAGGAGCTTTCCCACAAACAAAAAATTGATTTTAGAAAAAAAAAAAAAATAAATTTAAAAAAAAAAAAAAATTTTCCTTGCAACCGATTTGAGTTCGGAACCTTCTGACTACAAACCTTTTTTAACAAAGCGTCAGCATTTGTATAAAATCATTGGTCTACCAGTGAATTGATTTTTATACCACTGGTAGCATTGGCAGGTAGCACTGGATAACCACTGGTTGCAAACCCTGGCATATCACTCTAAGCCAATTCTATGCCAGTGGTTTTTTTTATAAACCCCCGAAATTTTTGTATAACAAATACAGGCAAAACGCTTTTTGCAAACGCTGGCAAAGCGTCCCAAATGAGTGTTCTACCAGTCATTTATTTTTAACACCGTGGTTACCCAGTGGTATGCCAGTGCTTGATTTTTTGTACCACTGGCGATTTCTGACTGGGTTGTTATGATTAACATATTATTGTCTATAAATATTATCAAAAAAATCATTCTTGGGAAATTTTTATTGGCATTGAAATATAATTGGCATTACTTTATCTCAATGTCAATGCCAACAAATTTCATCACCATTCAATGCCAATGAAATTTTTTCAAATTGCATTGATGAAAACAATGGTAATGAAGAAAAAGCATTGTAATATAAAAAAAATATAAGAAATACGCGAATTTTTAATTTTTTTTCTTAATTTATTCTTTTATTAAAACATGAAAACAAATACTTCTTTCATCAATTATAAATGGGCATTTAGGCATTGAACAATGCCAATTGAAAAAATTTCAATTAATTGACACATTCAATAAACTGGTCACAAGTATGTTTTTAAATACACATTTATTTTTTATTTATTAATTTTCATTTCATTTGCTCCTTTTTTACCGTTTTCCAGTCCACTAGTAATCTGACAAAGTTTTGTTGATTTCAGAAAATTTTAGCAAAAATTTTGTAGATTTAACAGTTTTTTTGCTATTTTCATTCTATTATTATTTATAAATTTTTTTGCTGATTTCAGCAAGTTAAATTGTTATTTGTAACTAACAAAAATTTAGCTCAAATATTACTAAAATTCTGTAAATTTAAGAGTTTTTTTTTGCTATTTTTATTAAGCTACTATTCAGCAATTTTTTTTTTTTTGCTCATTTTAGCAGATTAAATTGTTATTTGCAATTAACAACAATTTAGCTCAAATATTACTAAAATTCTGTAAATTTAACAGTTTTTTTTGCTGTTTTCATTTTATTTATATTTATCAAACTGATTCTGCTAATATTAGCAGTTTTTTCTGCATCATCATTTTTAACTAATTTTTAGTAACTTTTTCTGCTATTTTTACGGACTTATTTGTATGAGTGTACGTAAATTTATATACATATATAGATGACTTAGAAAAAATAAATTAATAACATTCTTTTAAAAAAACAAAAATTAAAAATATTAAATGTTTTCCACTGACGGAATTTTTTTGGTGAATAAGATAAAAAAAATGTTTGTTGAAGGAACAAAGCACTGATTTATATGGCTCAAAAGTCTAAATATCAACAGTTTGTCTGTATTTGCGAAATTAATAATGGGATAAGAGCAATATACATGTTATTTAAAAGGCGGGCTTTAGCCCGCTTGCTAGGTTTGTATCCCCAGGTGACTGGGGACTTATACAAACCAAAGATTAAATTCGGCTGTGCCGAGTCTTTAGATACCCACCATCCTGTTGTTTTTATTCGGGGATTCTACTAAGTACAAACAAGTATGAATTATTACACATTTTGTATTCGGTCAATCCACTGTGCAACAAATGTGTATGATATTTTCCACCACTACAAGTAAATAGTTCAGTTTAATCTTGTTTAATCTCAGTGCTGTCACAAGCAAGATTCAAAATTCACAAAAGTGTAGACCAAATTACCCAAAAAATATGAAATTATAAATGACTTCAATTAACATATTATTACAATTTGAACTCCGAAAAAAGGTAATATCCTCATCAGTTAACTTAAAAAGAAGTAGGTTTGAGGTTAAGAAGAAGAATAAATCTTCCTCAAAAGTTATAAACACATTAAATTTGCAAATCAGACTTGATCTAGTTTCTGCCTTTTTATGGACAGGCTTCATCAGTGATCTTCCATTAAATTGTATTATTGTTATTATTTTTATTGTCAGATTGTATCTATATGAATAATTTCAGAAGTGATCAAACAGACTAATACAAACATTCTACTTCAGATTTTCTCTGTTTATCTTCTTATTTCCTCCGTGTCACCTTTTCACAAATATTGCCGCATTGACGTATGGCTTGTACGTACAAGTGCAGGCAATTTGTGTATATTGGCGACGGACAGCCAACAGTGCATTTTTATTTTTTATAAAAGTGATTGGGCCATTTCAATTGTCCCATCGTTCTGGGCGTTATATTATTACAAAAAAAAGTTCCTTAAATATGCAGCATTTATGATGAACTTTTGAGTCTCATATGAATCTTCATAAAATTTAGAGAAAAAATTAAATTTAGAACAAAACACTTAAAAAGCTTGTAAAGAAGAGTCAGTTATGATCACATATGAACGATTTAAAAATAATCTTATTTTAGAGTCTTTCAAAAATCAAGATTTATTTGCGCTTTTTAAATACACACAAAAAAATCTTTGGCAAGCAATTGGGAGCACTTCAACTAAAATAATGTTTTTGTGGCATATACAATAGACCTGGCGTAGCTAATATGGAGTTTTTTATATTTTGGAATTTTGATTGTGGGTAGCGATGAAAATATGCGTTTTAATGCCAAAATTGATGTAGCAAATTTTCAGGTTGATCGGATGGTTCCAACCCGTGCCACAATGAGGTCAAAGGTCAAAATTTTAAAAAACCACCAAATACTCTATTTTTTTGCATTTTATAATTTTTATTATTAAGAAATACCAAAAATAAAACTTCTTTAAATTAGAATATCATTTATAACTTGTAAATTAGTTAATAGTAGGTAGTATTAATGCTTAAGTATTAGGGTTTGGGGTTCGGGAATTCCCGGGAAATCCCGGGAAAAGTGTGCCGGGAATTCCCGAGAAAATAATATATTTTTCCCGGGAAAACGGGAAATTTTAAAAATATTAAATTTTTTAAATTGTTTTTGTTTCGAATAGGATTTTTTAATTTTAGTCATAAAAAACATTTTAAATACCAAAACAAAAATTTCATTGTTAAAATCTTTTAAAAAGGAATACATTTATTTGACACAGAAATAAAATCTTTGCCAAGTAATTAGGAGCATTTCAACTAATAAAGATTTTTCGCATAACTTATTCAAAATTTAAGTAGTAAAGCCTAAAAACTTGGTAAAATGTTTAAAAGAAATATGAAAAAAAGCTTTGTTTTTTACAAATAATAATAGGTAAAGTCGACTTTAGTTAAAATATTGGGTGGCAGTATACCTTGACTTGGTTTATTTTTTGAGCATTCTGATTGGTTAATTTATTTTCAACCAATCAAAATATTTGAAAATATAAATATTTTTGTAAGGTTTTCATACACAAAATGAACAAAACCGTTTGATTAAAAATAAGTCGATTTTAAATTTAAAATACTCCTTTATATTAAGGGTCAATAATTTTATAAGTAACGTTTTCATTAATAAATGTGAAAAGAAAAGACTAATGGTTAACGGTGGTATCTAAATTTGGTTATCCGATATCTAAATTTGGTTCACAAAAAAAAAAAAAAAACAATTGATGGTCATGCAACTTTTCTTGAAGAAAACAACAACAAGCTAAAATTAGCAAAGTACCCGAAGAAAAAAGTGTAAGCTGAATAGGCATTAAAGGTTTTATGGTAGGGCAAATATTTCCTAAAATGGTATCCAAATTAGCCGCAGTCAATCCGCACCATAACTAGATCTTCGTTTATTCGAGAAAGTTTTTATAATAAAAACCTGGCATTGCAAAAAAAGAAACCGATGTAAAGAACATTATATTAAATTACTACAATCATGTAAAAGATATCATGATAAAAGAAATATTGAGCAATATTTCTAACAATAGGAGATTTACTATAATCTTAGATGAATGGACAAGAATATCACAAAAGAGATATTTGAACATAAGTATAAACGTAAATAATACATTTTATAACCTGGGGTTGGTTTATACATATATCAGGAAGATGTAATGCTGATGAAATAAGAAGAATTGTACACCCAGAAAACAGTCTCAGTTGTGGCCACCAAATTTGTTGCCAATCGAATTCGTGCGGTTACGACAACTATCTTTATATTAGTTTATATTTTTCGTCGTGAAAGCCAATATTCGGTTGTCTAATTCAATATTATGTTCCACATCAATATTATTATGTTCCACAAAATTTCATTGAAATTAAAAAACTTTTTTTGAATTTTCTGGTATTGAACCCGGCCATTCAGGTTAATAGTTCACACTCTTACCCACTGCACCACAACTACTTTTAATTTTCTTAGCCATATTTACTGTTTATACATATGAATATTTTAATTTAAAAAAAACATATAAAATTTTTGTCTTTTCCAGGATTTGAACTCGGAAATCCGGCGTACTAGGCCAACTCTCTACCGACTACACCACAAACACTTATTAACTTTGAAGTCTAATTTTGAATTTATATGTTTTGCTTGGAAAACAAATATAGTAAAAAATTCGTTAACCAATACAAAACAATAGTTGTGTGTGTTATCAATACAATCCACAATTCGGTTGGTTCAACAGAAACTCGACTTTAAGGTCATATTTGATTAGGATACCCGTATTTGTAGTTACCACTTTTGAATATTGAAATTTTTTTAATAAAGGTTATAGGTAACACCAATTTTCTTGTACATTCACTAAATAATTGGCTGCTTCTACTGCATAGAATTACTAAACTGATACTAATTTTAAAATTGATTGGAGATACCAATAATTTGTGAAAAGGATTGTTTTTTAGTCTGCTTTCCCTATTTTTAATACCTAGTAAAATATTTTTGGTGTAGCATTCAATTATAGGCAACTCCAAATAAAATAATGTCCTGGAAAATTAATTTTAATGGTTTTGATCGAATTCCAACCAAACTTTTTCCTGGGTGTAGAAATAAGACTAGAAGAGTTTTAATTGTCTTTGGAAAATAACATTGTGACCACCATATCTAATGGGCCAAGTGTGATGAAACGGTTTGTTTCCGACAGTCCAGTAGTAGGTGCTTTCTGTGCTGCGATTAATCGGGAATCGAATTTTTTCATTCCCGTTTCCCGGGAAATAAAAAAGTCCGGGAAATCCCAAACCCTATTAAGTATATAATGGCACCAGAAGCAAAACCAAATATATGTATGCATTATAGTTTTTATTTAAGCACTCAGTTGTAAAAATGTATAGTGTTTCTGTTATTATAGTAAGAAAAAAATATTTATAGAATTCAAAATATGCTTACA
The DNA here is from genome assembly GCA_949987735.1 of Leucophora obtusa. Lineage (NCBI taxonomy): Eukaryota > Metazoa > Arthropoda > Insecta > Diptera > Anthomyiidae > Leucophora > Leucophora obtusa. The sequence continues at coordinate 170,033,479 of OX465295.1, read as the reverse complement.
ATATATATCGTTACCTGAAATGGAAGAAGGTGTAAGTTTTTGACTGATTATGGTGCACGACATTAAACTACGTGTCCTCACAATTTTTTGCTTTCTGATATCAAAAATAAAGATTTTATGAGCGAAATTCTAAACAACCAACTTTTCGCTCTTCTTCTTAATTTGGTTTTACTGTAGAAAATTTTAATTTTTTTTCATTGATTATGAAGCACATAATTAAGCTTTCTTTCTCCGCAAAATTATAGCATTCTACAATAAAAAGTTTTGATTTCATTACTTAATTTCGTAAAATGTCGGAAAGTTTTTTTTTGCTTTTCTTGTAAAATAATGAATATGTTTGTTACGCCCTTTTGCATTTCAGGTAACGATATGCATTCTACCAACAACTATTATTGATAAAACGGTAAATTTTTTTTTTCGTCGCTGTTTTTTAAACATCCTCAATATTCCTAGCTTTGAGCTGTCGTTAACTGCATTTTTGTCTAAAAGTACCGTTTTTTCCGCTCTGCTACTGAGCACATAGCAATGCTGTTGATATGAATATGTAAAATTTTGTCATTGCGAATTTAAATATTGTTGAAAAAAGTGAAGTTTATTGTAAAATAAAATATTGTGTAACTTTACGTAATTCCATGGCTCAGAAGAAAAATTTATCGTTGGAACGGCTTCGATCTGCTGACACAAATGTGTACTTGATTGGTAAATGTGTACCTAAAATAGTTGGTGTGAAATTACCATCAAAGCAGCAAGTGCTTCAGTGTTTTTTTATAATGTGCGTTGTGAAAAGAAAACAGTTAAAGAAAGTGCAAGATTAGTGTTGAATGAAATATTGCCTTTTTGGGAAAAAGCTAGAATCCCAACGCCAACCAGTGGAGAACAGTCCAAAAAGTATGTAAATCTCCGTTCCCAAGTCATGGCAAAAAAGAAAATTACTTTAAGGAAAATTTAAACAATTTATTTGACATTACCCACATTGACCTTCTGAAGCTTATAAGTATACAGGAAGATAGAGACTTCTTAATAAAGCAGCGAGAAAATGGGCGTGTTGGTAGCATGACTTGTGTCGATTAAAATGTCACAAATAAAGAAAAAAGAAAGACACAAAGATTGGAAGATGAAAAACGTCGAAAAGAAAATTATGAAAAAAGAAAAGACACTTCAGGTAATTATTATGTAGTATTTGGAAGCAAAGTGTCAATTTTTTTTTTCTGTTCACTTAATTTCATGTGTAGACTTGACTATGGAACATGTTGAATTTGAGAGTAATGAATCGGAAGATGATGTGCAGGCGATGGATGTAGAACAGACTGACAACATTCCAAGTTGCTCCAGTAAGCCAATTCGAAAACGTGGAAAAAAGAATTTTATTAACGACAGAATGCTGGCTTGTATGGATGCTGGCAATATGTCATCTCCATTAGCTATACACTTTATCAGTGCAACTGCCAAAGCGTTGGGTCACAATATTGAGGATCTTGTCCTGAATTCCACAAGTTTGCGTGAACAACGTAAAAAATATCGTCGGCGTCATGGCAAAGAAATTGTTGAAAATTTCAAGGTTAGTTTTTTTATTTTGACCAAGTTATAAATTTTGCTTTGAGCTTAAGATTTTTTTAGATACCTGAAACATTTGTTTTGCATTGGGACGGAAAGCTACTTCCCGCAATTGCTGGAAAAAATAAAGTTGATCGCTTGGCTATTGTGCTCACGTCGGAGAACGTTGAAGATGGAACTGGTGCTGTATTCGCTCAATCAGTCTACGACTATTTGTTAAAAATGAATATGCCGAATTCATTAGAAATTATATGTTTCGATACAACTGCTGCTAATACTGGCTCTCATAGTGGTGCTGGAACTTTATTGGAACGCAAACTGGAACGCAGCTTATTGTGGTTACCATGTCGCCACCATATTGCAGAAATTCTCTTAAGAGCTGTATTTGAAATCAATTTCGGAAAATCAAGTGGTCCAGAAGTGGCGATTTTTGAACGTTTTGCACGGGAATGGAGCACACTAAATTCAAAGGGATACAGCACTTGTATGCAGGATGAACAAGTTTTGAGTGTCAAATCTGTCGAGGAATGCGAAACAAGGAAACACTTTTGTCTTGAATATTTAGCGAAAGTCCACATTCGGCATGATTATAGAGAACTCTTACAACTTGCATTTATTTTTCTTGGTGGTAGTATTCCCAATTTCACATTTCGTGCACCTGGAGCGGCATCTCATGCAAGATTCATGTGCAAGGCCATCTATTGTCTCAAAATGTATATTTTTAACGAGCACTTTAGAATGTCTGCGAGTCAGTTGAATGGAATTCGTAATACGTGCATTTTCTTAGTAAGTCTCTACATCCCATACTGGTTTAGAACCGCAAATGCAGTTGAAGCGCCAAATAGAGATATGCAACTAATAAAGGGGATTATTGGGTATTTTGATAAAAAAAAATATTTACAGTGCTTTTGGAAAAAATTCGGAACCACCTGTGGTATTTATCAGAGGAAGCAGTTGCACTTGCCTTTTTTTATCCACATGTAGACTCAAAAATAAAGGAAAAGATGGTTTTGGCGTTGCAAATAGATTCCGATGAAGACAATCATATCGGTGATGATGGTGATATTTCCCTTCTAAAAAAGTGTGTGCAAGCGTTGATGAATTACAATTATTCACATCCAAGGATTTAAGGTCTTTTTTTAACTCCTAAAACAAAAACAATTTTTTTCGTCTGGAAATTTCTACGGATTTCTTACGCTTTGATCCGTCAAACTGGACTAAGAGCGAAGTATTTTGTAAAGGGGGACAAATCGTAAAATGCATTACTGTTGTGAATGATGCCGCCGAAAGAAAAGTCAAACTAATAACTGACTATAACAGATGCTTAACACATAACGAAGACGATAAACAGTACTTGTTACACATTGCAGAGGGCTACCGTAAGGACTTCCCAGCCTATACAAAATCTTCAATGATTTAAAATAAAAATAAGAAGCCTATTAAATAAAAATTAAAGAAAAAACATTATATTTACAGTATTTCTTATTACAAAAACTTATAAAATGCAAAAAAAAAGTATTTGGGTGGTTTTTCAAAATTTTGACCTTTGACCTCATTGTGGCACGGGTTGGTACACTCCGATCAGCCTGAAAATTTGCTACATCAATTGTAGCATCAAATCGTATATTTTTATCGCTACCCACATTCAAGTTTCAAAAAAAAGTTTTTAATGCCAGGTCTAATATACAATATAATAACTTATTCGATAAAACTTTATTAGTTGAAATTTTCTTAATTACTTGGTAACGATTTTTTTGTGTACGTTAACAGCTTATTTGTATAACGAAAGAATTTCAAAGCATGTATAGATTAATACACGTTCCTGATGTATCGGTTTAATTCGTGGATGATCAGTCGCTGTGAATCAATTCATTAACTCGTATGAATAAAAAATATATATTGGAATTTTTATGCAAACTTCACAATTTTAGTCAGTTTGCGAGTAGTCTAAAATTTTTATTTTTATTAATATTTCATGCTCTTCTACAAGTCAACGGATGAATTAGATGTTAAGTCATTTATAAGCCAAAAGCAATTACATATATTGAGGCTAGGGTTGCCATATCAAAAAAGTCTAATAACTTGACACTTCGCAAAAAATAACTTGATTAAAAAAAAAAAAAAAACTTGACAATAAAAAATATTAATGTGCATATGTGTGCAGTAGGGTGATTTTTAATACAAAAATTTATAATTTTTTAATACAATCGCCATTTTATTAAGATTCAAAAAAAAAATTTCGGTTTTTTTGGAATTTTTGGGGACAAACTCGATAGTGCTACGAGCCATTGAAGTTTGGACATATGGGTTAAATGGACCAAATAAACTTTCCATAGTTTTCGAGTCGTCAATTTGAAAATTTAAAATATTTTTTTTCTGAAACGTAAAAAACCAAAACTTCTTTTTTATAAATTTATTAAATGAATGATATAAGTATAATCAAAATAAAATAGCACTTAAGATTTTTCTTGTCCCAGTAAAATTATTGTTTACCGATTTTTAAGGAAAACCGTATTTCGTAAATCTCTACTCACGCTCTCAAAACCAAAGATATACCTTAAGCGCCATTTTATATTGATAATATTATCATCAATGTAATAAATTTATGAAAAAAAAGTTTTGGTTTTTACGTTTCAGAAAAGAAAATATGCTAAAATATTAAAATGGCGTTGCGAGAATTATGAAAAATTTATATATTTTTTTGGGCCTAAAGTTTGAAAATTTCAAGGACTTCCTGCAGACTTCATCTTTCTTTTCTTATTGTTTAGAAATAAATGCTACTCAAAAAAATTAAAACACTAACAAATTTCATCAGTTTTGTAATTTTACATGTTTTTTTAACTACTGATACGACAAAAATTCAATTTAATTTGACAAAATAAATTTGACCTTGGCACTTGACAAGACCTAAATTAACTTGACAATCAAGGCAATGTCGCAACCCTAATTGAGGCAGGGTTGGTAGGTTCTATCGCTAAAATATTGTAATAGATTCAAATATCGATACATTTAAAATACCAGTACCGATATTAATGAAATACCATTATACTTACCACACCATTATTTTTTAGTCTAAACTTTTTGTAATTCCACGTCGTAATTGTGAATTTTACATACACTTAGTTAATAAATTTATTTTACTTTACTTTGTTTTTTTGTTTAAAAAAATTTGCGGAATGCACCGAAATAACTGAATACCGGTTATCTTAAAATACCATTATCGAAATAATTGCAAAACAGTTAACCTTAAAATACCGTTATCGAAATAATCGAAATACAATTATCCTTAAAATACTGTAATCGAAATAATCTACAATAGCGGTACTTACCCTCACCGATAATCGCACCGTTTCTGCTACCAACAATGCTTTGAAGTAATTGCTAAGTTGTATTCATAGACCCACTATCTATTGGCTAGTTTATGAATTAAATTCTTTTTTTATGTATAATATATTTTTTTATTTACAAATTTGATAACTTTCTCAATTCATTCATTTGAATTGAAATTTAAGTGAAAAACTAAACAATTTAATAATTGCTATCATCCTACCATAAAGTGGCTACACTGCTAATGTTATTCATATAGATGTGTGCAGACCTTTAAAAATATAGAGCAATTCCATATGAAAACGATCAAAATTGGCAAATTTTTGGACGACCCCTCTCCGATTTTAAAACAAATAGTCTCAATCGATTGCCCAGCAAAAAATAATGCACCTACATATTTTTTTTTTTTTATAGTGACTGGTTTAGTGGTGGTGTACACCACTGTCATGTGACAAAATTGAAGAATTCTTCATAAGGGACCTCATTGAAAGTTGTTTTAAAAAAAAAACTACTAAAGAGATCGCAACGAGTGATAGCTCGTTGGAAAGGTATTGAATCAGGCTTTAATTGAAAAATAAAATTTTCCTAATTTTTCTCAGAAATTTACCTTTTTTCCCATGAAAATTAAATTTTCCCATGAAAATTAAATTTTCCGATTTTCCACAGAAGCTCCTAAATTTTCCGGCTAATTTTTTTTTTTTGGATTCCTCATAATTTTTGCTTTAAGAATCAGCAATAAAAAAATGGGCCCCGACTCCTTGTTTGGATAGGAGAGGAGCATTTAAGAGACCACCTTGTTCTCATTGTTTTTATATTTTTTATAATTGAATTATTTGTAATTATTTAACATTATTTTATTTTATTATTAAAAATACATTTTAAAAATTATTTTACAGTTAAAAATACATTTATGAAGAAAAAATCAATTTTTTTTAAGAGCCCCAAGTTGAGTGTGTAGTGAATATGGTCTGCCTGCCTTCACAAGATCGGCCATAAATCCATGGATAATAGCAGCAGTAGCATGTAATGGCACACCAAACCCGACTGAGGCTACAGGTCATAAAATGTTTTGTAAATTTTTTAAATTACCAGGTAATAAATATTTCGGCTAAAATGACACGTTCAGAAACAAGTCATAAAACACAGATTTTCCATAAATATGGCGAAATATTTATTACCTGGTAATTTAAAAAATTTACAAAACATTTTATGACCTGTGGTCGGCTTATTGGCAGTAACCAATTAAGTCCCTCTTTAAAAAACATTTTATGACCAGTAGTTCACGCAAATTTTCCTATTAAAGAAAAGCAAATATCGCTTATTTTTTTTTACCTATTTTTTACCAAAAAATAAATATAAATACTTCACACACTCTGAGTCAAATTTTAGTTGAATACTAAACGTGAAAGTGTTAAAGTGTTTTTTTTTGTAAAGTAAAGAGTGAAGCTGTAAAGACAATTTAAAGTAAAATGAATAAATTTTGCTGCAATCCGTTTAACAAGAGTGGACATCGTTCGAAAAAGATAAAAGTATTAAAATTAACTGGTGTTTCGAAGCGATACATGAATGAATTAAATATACAATACGGTGAAGAAGCAGAATTCATTTGCCCCAAGTGTAAAATCGATTTGTCTCAACAAGCAAATGCATTGAAACAAATGCAACCACAATCCGAGAGTGAAATGACAATTGAACAAAATGTTTCATCTGATAGTGAGGCAGACATTCCGATGGTCAATATGTCTTTGAGTCCTTTGAATGAGGCTATTACTACTTTAGGTGAATCGCCTATTACAAAAAGAAAGTTGCGAAGTGAAAAATACAGGAAAGAGAAAAAAGGCAAGGTTATGAGTGCAATCGCGACAATATTTGATGAAGGCTCTGATAACGAATGCAGTCAAGCAGATGACGTTGATGACGGCAAACAAATGATTGAGCAGTTGAAAAGAAAATTCAATTTAGCGACCACTTTTCCGGAGAAATATCTCATTTTATCTGTGCTGCCTCAATCATGGTCTATACGCAAGATTTCTGAACAGTTTCAAACATCTTTTTACATCGCGAGAAGAAGCAAAGAATTAGTTCGACAGAAGGGCATATTGGCGACTCCCACCAAGAAATTTGGCTCAAGGACCCTCAGCGAAGCAACGGTGAAATTGATTCAAGATTTTTACTGCAATGATGACAACAGCCGCGCCTGCCCAGGTACACGTGACTATGTTATCACACGTGAAGATGGAGAAAAAGTACACAAGCAGCGCAGATTATTATTATGTAATCTATCCGAAGCATACCATCAGTTCAAAGAGAAATACCCAGCAGAAAAAGTGGGATTTTCTAAGTTTGCCATCCTACGACCAAAAGAATGCGTGCTGGCATTAGACAGGCATGGAACGCATTCAGTCTGCGTTTGCATGTTTCATCAAAACATCAAATTAATGTTCTTTCCATGCAAGAAATTGAAAGTATTTCACGGTGAAATTGAAACATATAGGGACCTCCTGTCGAAGTCGTTGTGCGCATACCCCACCGAAAATTGTCATCTGTCCAAATGCGACAATTGTCCGAAGATTGACGAGCTAGAGCAATATTTGGCGGAAAAGTTTGAACAGCTGTTAATTCAGGAGGTGCATTTCAAACAGTGGATAATTAGCAGCGGCAGATGTTCCCTTGAGACCGTGGTAAAGCAGATTCCGGAATTCATCGAGGAATTCGGATTCAAGTTGAATGAACTGAAGGCGCACCATTTCATATCCGAGATGCAATCGAAATTTCTAAAGGAAAGTAAGGAGAAATTAGCCCAAAATGAATTCATTGTGATAAGCGACTTTGCCGAGAATTACACTTTTCTCGTTCAGGATGAAATTCAGGCTTATCACTGGGCAAACGACCAGTGCACGGTGCATCCTTTTTGCATTTATTTCAAAAACGAAGATAACGAACTACAGACCGTAAGCCTTGTTGTTGTCGCGGAGAGTTTAGCTCATAATTATGTGTCCGTTTATTTATTTCAAATGAAACTGTTTGAATTCTTAAGATCAAAATTCGATGCAATCGACAAAGTAACGTTTTTCTCCGACGGCGCGGCTTCTCAGTACAAGAATAAAAAAAAATTTTACAATCTTTGCATAATTGAAGAAGAACAAAACTGCAAGGTCGAGTGGCACTTTTTTGCGACGTCCCACGGTAAGGGCCCATGCGATACGTTAGGGGGAACCCTAAAACGCATGGCGACTAAGGCAAGTTTGCAAAGGCCATATACTGACCAGATCTTAAATGTACAACATTTGTTTTCGTGGATTCAAAGCAAGGAAATTGCCATTAACACAGTTTTATGCACTCAAAAAGAACACGATGCCATGGAGCGACGAATTCAAAACAGATATAATAATGTCAAAACTATAACTGGAACGCAAAAGTTTCATTGCTTCATACCAAATATTTCTGATATGTCAATTAATGTAAAGCGGTACTCTTCGTCTGCCGACGTGCTAAATTTAAAGTTACTTTAATTTTATAATGATGCCAAGACAATTGAAATTTTTAATAAATATTGTAATTAAGTATAAGCAGCAAAATAAGAAAGATTTTTTCTTCATAAATGTATTTTTAACTGTAAAATAATTTTTAAAATATATTTTTAATTATAAAATAAAACAATGTTAAATAATTACAAATAATTCAATTATAAAAAATATAAAAACAATGAGAACAAGGTGGTCTCTTAAATGCTCCTCTCCTGTCCAAACAAGGAGTCGGGGCCCATTTTTTTATTGCTGATTCTTAAAGCAAAAATTATGAGGAATCCAAAAAAAAAAAAAATTAGCCGGAAAATTTAGGAGCTTCTGTGGAAAATCGGAAAATTTAATTTTCATGGGAAAAAATGTAAATTTCTGAGAAAAATTGGGAAAATTTTATTTTTCAATTAAAGCCTGATTCAATACCTTTCCAGAGCTATCACTCGTTGCGATCGCTTTAGTTAAAACAACTTTCAATGAGGTCCCTTATGAAGAATTCTTCAATTTTGTCACATGACAGTGGTGTACACCACCACTAAACCAGTCACTATAAAAAAAAAAAAATATATGTAGGTACATTATTTTTTGCTGGGCAATCGATTGAGACTATTTATTTTAGAATCGGAGAGGGGTCGTCCAAAAGGTGATCGCTTTCATATGGAATTGCTCTATAATTCCTTAATTCGTATTTTAAATCTCAATTTTGCAATAAGTTGATCTCAGTGAATATTTTTTTTACCCGGATGTAGTACTTTTCAAGCTGATTTGAAAAAAAAATCCGCGGAAAGACCTCTGTAGGGACTTTAGTTCTGTGCAAATTTTAGAAATGGACTTAGCTATATCTAAGTCATTTATAGTCGGATTGGAACAATATATACATATATACCATTGGAAAGATAGTAAAAATATCTTATGGACGACATTTTTTTTTGTTTGTTTACCCATTACCGGCGAATGAAATTTATTTTTAAGATTTTTTAAAATAAACCGTTTTTATAAAAACCACCGTATACTACCACATAATTTTTTACTTATATATTCTCAAGATTAAAACCTTTTGAGATGTAGTTCAAATTTTATCACTTCAAACACCGAAGATATTAGAAGTCAAACCTAATTTTTTTGCAGATGGTACAAAAGATAAAACTTTGACTCTAACCAACAATTATACTGAATTAACTCATCGGGAATCGAACATATTTTGGGAGTAAACACATTTTAAACCTATTGTCGGTATTGAGATTTTTCATTTGTCAAAAGTTAGCCATACTTTGAAAGAAAAAAAAATCTCACGATTTTGACCTCTAATATCTTCGGTGTTTGAAGTGATACCCAGCAAAATATTGGTAATGACACCTCATTACTATCTGCATTACCAAAAATGATATATCATAACCTTTTGCATTATTTTATAATATAAAATAATGACTTCCTAATAACGACCTATTATATTCATTGTTTCTAAATATAAAATAATGACTTACTCGTATTAGTTTAAATAAGTACTTTTTACACAGTTAAATTTTTTTATTATATGTAAATATGTTTTATGTTTAAATTTTTATGACGAGTCCTAAAATTACACACTAGAGAAAACTTAAATTTTTCTGAATGTATTTCCTAAGGCTAATAGTATTTGCCTAACTCCTTATTTTTAAGAATCAAGTAAGCAATCAGATAACCACTTATAATTAAACTTTTTGTAAGCATGTGTGTAACCACTTATTATTCAAAATCTCATAACTACTTATTTCTCATTTTTTCGTAAGCGAGCGGGTAAGCGTGACTACTTATAAAAACGACCACGCCAAACAAAAATAATGAGTTTAGACGCCAAAAAATAAGTTGTGCGGAGCTATGAATTTCTATTATATAACCACTTATTTGGTAATGACAGATTTTGCTGGGTAAAAACTTGATCTATATATCAAATGAAAGCTTTTCATCTTCATAACATACTAATAAGCAGAAGTTTTGTTCTTAAAAAAACAAAAAATTAAAATTCCTACGCCGAATCATAATGGGTCAACAAAAAAATGCTATCCTAAAGATATTTTTATTAACTTTCCAATAGTGTACATATTGTTCCAACCCTAACATAAATGAAGAAAATATAGTTAAGTTCATTTTTAAATTATAAACCGAAGTAACTCCCCATACAGGCTTTTCGGTGAAAAAATTTTTTGTTTCAATTTGCATTGCACTATTGCCACAACTTTCTAAAGAAAACTGAAGAAGGGGACCTGGAAAATCCCCGAAACGATCGTCTTTTTATTCCTGGAAGTGTAGAGGTTTTTGAAAGCAAAAACTCTGTGAAGTATTTGTTAGGAGAATATCCTGATGAAGAAAAATAGCAGTTTTGAAAAAAGTACTTATTATGTTAATTCATAATAAGGAAATTGGCCTCGAACTGAATTAATAAAATTCTAATTAATCAATAAAAAAGTCGAAAAAAAAATTTTTATTTTTTGAATAAAAATTAAAAACCAATAAAATAAAAATTTGCTTTTGTCTTCTAAATCGTACGCATCATTTTTTAATATAATTTTATATGCAAAAAATCACGTGAAAATTATTTAGCTGTGGAGAAATTAACTCTTAATTTATATTAATTTGTATGAGATCATATAGAAAGTTATATAAAATTACAAGAATATATTTTTAGTATGACGATACATACAGTGTTATATAACTTAGAATCGAGCCATATATAATCATATCGGTCACTACATATATTTTGATTAGTTTTATATGGTATATGTAATTATATATGGAGTCAGATGTGGAGATATGTAATAACATCAATTAACGTACAAAAAATTCATTGAAAAAATAATATCAGATGTAGTTGTATATAATGATATGTGTCTTAATGTGACTCCATTCACCGTCAGATATAACCCAATCACATTATATATAACAATATATAAGTATTTTTACTCGGGACAGTAAACATAACTTTCAGGTGATGTTGGCAGTAAATGGGTTAATTTTTTTTGAGATCTGTAAAAAGAACATTTACAAGTAAATTAAATTGAGTTAAAAAAGTAAAAAAAAAAATTTATATTTGTGCCCGAGCTGGGATTCGATAGTAGGGTCTCTCAGGTAATATGTGACTATATATAATTATATATTAAACACATAGAAAATATTACTGACGTGGGACCATATATAATCATATCTAAAATTATATTGTTAATCTTGAACCATATATGGAATCATATATAATCATACCTTATAGCATTTAATCTAATATATAATCATTAGGGCGGGTCGATTTAATAATCGCCCATGCCTCAGTGAAAATCGTATTCTAGGGATCAAAATAAGAAACTTTGCCAAAGGAACCATACCTCTAAAACGAATTCTACTACCCCCAACTGTTGACTTTTGTCCCGTAGGGTCAAGTTTTGAAAAATCCCACTTTGACCCATTTAGAGTGCCCCAATCGAGTCCAAATGTATGACCGACCCCCACTAACTTTGGAGGGCCGATCCACCCATGCCAGTGGCACACCCCCTGGAACTCCCCTGGGGGGTTCCCCATACAAACATTTTAAAAAATCACCATTTTTGTAACTTTATTTTATTATTTTTTATTTATTTTATTTATTTTTATTATTTTATTTATTTTTTCTCTTTAGAAATTTATTTAGTCAGAACATATGTAAATGAAAAAATTAATTTAACTTAGTAATAGAAAAGAAAAAATGCCCAGACTTGAAAGCAAAAAAGACTTCAAACAGTAATTTTTTTTATTTTCTTTTCTATTACTAAGTTAAATTAATTTTTTCATTTACATATGTTCTGACTAAATAAATTTCTAAAGAGAAAACATAAATAAAATAATAAAAATAAATAAAATAAATAAAAAATAATAAAATAAAGTGCCAAAAATGGTGATTTTTTAAAATGTTTGTATGGGGAACCCCCCAGGGGAGTTCCAGGGGGTGTACCACTGGCATGGGTGGATCGGCCCTCCAAAGTTAGTGGGGGTCGGTCATACATTTGGACTCGATTGGGGCACTCTAAATGGGTCAAAGTGGGATTTTTCAAAACTTGACCCTACGGGAAAAAAGTCAACAGTTGGGGGTAGTAGAATTCGTTTTAGAGGTATGGTTCCTTCGGCAAAGTTTCTTATTTTGATCCCTAGAATACGATTTTCACTGAGGCATGGGCGATTTTTTTGCCTCCCCACAAATCGACCCAGCCTAATAATCATATATAAAAATATCTTACATCATACAATCAAGAAATGTTTCTAAGAGGGCATATATTACTATATCTCAAAATATATGGCTTATATGCCCCACCATATGTGATCATATATTATGTTATATATGCTCATTTATAATTATATATGACAACAGATCTGTCATATCTCATTATGTATAGCCTATATGGTTGATATCTAATTTTATAAAAGACAATATATAAAAATATGTATATGGTTATATAAGGTACCACATAAGAAACATATAATTATATATGGCTACCCAGGTGAAAATGTTCATATTTGGCCATATATGGCAACATATATGGGTTCGGATCCGAAATTTGAGGGTCATATATGGAGATATATGAATGTTCATATAAATTTTTTTTTTATTTTTTAATAAAAATATTGCATTTTTTATTCAAATTAAATGTAAATATTATAATTCTATTCATACGTTACTGATGAATTTGTACATTTGAATGAAATTGAGAAATTATGAAATTTTATAATTTAGAAAATAAAATTAAATTGTAGTAATAGACAAAAAAACATCACATAAAATTTAAAATTTTCAAAGTTCCTTTTTCGTTTTTAATGGAAATACAAATCTAGCCTTCTGAAATCAACAGTTTCCCAGCAAAATCTTTCATTACCAAATAAGTGGTTATATAATAGAAATTCATAGCTCCGCACTACTTATTTTTTGGCGTATAAACTCATTATTTCTGTTTGGCGTGGTCGTTTTTATAAGTAGCCACGCTTACCCGCTCGCTTACGAAAAAATGAGAAATAAGTAGTTATGAGATTTTGAATAATAAGTGGTTACACACATGCTTACAAAAAGTTGAATTATAAGTGGTTATCCGATTGCTTACTTGATTCTTAAAAATAAGGAGTTAAGCAAATACTATTAGCTTAAGGAAATACATTCAGAAAAATTTAAGTTTTCTCAAGTGTGTAATTTTAGGACTCATCATAAAAATGTAAACATAAAACATATTTACATATAATAAATAAAAATGTATAAAATTTAACTGTGTAAAAAGTACTTATTTAAACTATTACGAGTAAGTCATTATTTTATATTTAGAAACAATGAATACAATAGGCCGTTATTAGGAATTCATTATTTTATATTATACAATAATGCAAAAGCTAATGATATATCATTTTTGGTAATGCAGACAGTAATGAGGTGTCATTACCAATATTTTGCTGGGTTAATATTTTTAGCAAATATTTCTGTTGATTTTATAAACTGCTATTTGCATTAAACAAAATTTAACAAAAAGACACAACAGTTTGTTTTAGCCATTTTTAGTTTACTAATATTTTGCAAAATTTTCTGCAGATTTTGTAAATTTAGAAGTTTTATTTTTGCTGTTTTTATCTTATTTATTTATTTATTTATTTATTTATTTATTTATTTATTTATTTATTTATTTATTTATTTATTTATTTATTTATTTATTTATTTATTTATTTATTTATTTATTTATTTATTTATTTATTTATTTATTTATTTATTTATTTATTTATTTATTTATTTATTTATTTATTTATTTATTTATTTATTTATTTATTTATTTATTTATTTATTTATTTATTTATTTATTTATTTATTTATTTATTTATTTATTTATTTATTTATTTATTTATTTATTTATTTATTTATTTATTTATTTATTTATTTATTTATTTATTTATTTATTTATTTATTTATTTATTTATTTATTTATTTATTTATTTATTTATTTATTTATTTATTTATTTATTTATTTATTTATTTATTTATTTATTTATTTATTTATTTATTTATTTATTTATTTATTTATTTATTTATTTATTTATTTATTTATTTATTTATTTATTTATTTATTTATTTATTTATTTATTTATTTATTTATTTATTTATTTATTTATTTATTTATTTATTTATTTATTTATTTATTTATTTATTTATTTATTTATTTATTTATTTATTTATTTATTTATTTATTTATTTATTTATTTATTTATTTATTTATTTATTTATTTATTTATTTATTTATTTATTTATTTATTTATTTATTTATTTATTTATTTATTTATTTATTTATTTATTTATTTATTTATTTATTTATTTATTTATTTATTTATTTATTTATTTATTTATTTATTTATTTATTTATTTATTTATTTATTTATTTATTTATTTATTTATTTATTTATTTATTTATTTATTTATTTATTTATTTATTTATTTATTTATTTATTTATTTATTTATTTATTTATTTATTTATTTATTTATTTATTTATTTATTTATTTATTTATTTATTTATTTATTTATTTATTTATTTATTTATTTATTTATTTATTTATTTATTTATTTATTTATTTATTTATTTATTTATTTATTTATTTATTTATTTATTTATTTATTTATTTATTTATTTATTTATTTATTTATTTATTTATTTATTTATTTATTTATTTATTTATTTATTTATTTATTTATTTATTTATTTATTTATTTATTTATTTATTTATTTATTTATTTATTTATTTATTTATTTATTTATTTATTTATTTATTTATTTATTTATTTATTTATTTATTTATTTATTTATTTATTTATTTATTTATTATTAATTACATAATACAATTATTGTAACTAATAAGGTAAAAAAACAAGAGTACTAGCAACAAAGGCTTTCGACTCGGTCTTAAAAAAAAAATTAAGATTATATTTGGTTTTGCATACTATTTTCTTGAATGAATTTACAAATTAATTTTACATTAATATCACAGATATTTTTTAAGAGATCAGATGGAAGATAAGATCCGAAAATATTAGTTCTGGAGGAATTGTACTTGCGACACTCATCTAGAATGTGGGTAACGTTAAGCTTCACATTACATGAATTACAATGTGGTGCTGCAGGTTTTTCCAGTAGATATTTGTGGGAGAATTTACAGTGTCCCATTCTGAGGCGTACTATAGTGTTAGTTTCGTTTCTGTAACAATTTTTTGGGTAGATTGCTTTGTCCCCCGTTGGATTAATAATTTTGTAGTCATGCTGGTAGTTCGACCATTTTTGAATATTTAAGATCTTAAAGTATGAAGAGATGCTGTTTGATATATCTTGGTTTTCCCATGTTTGGAATTTCAGCAGTGGTCTACGTTTTGCTTCTTCAGCTGCATTGTCGGCGTACTCGTTGCCAGGAATGCCAACGTGGGAAGGAACCCACATTATTTTAATTTGGCTTGAATATTTTATACATATGTTTCTTATTTGGTTGATTATAGGTGAGTCGTACAGAGAATTTTGTATGGCCATAACTGAAGAGAGACTGTCGGTGCAGATTATATAGCTTGACCGTGTTTTTGAAGCAAATTGAGCAGCAAGTAATATTGCTAATGCTACAGCAGTGAAGTTTGAGCAGTTGTTATTGATGAAACCCGAATTAATTAGTTTGCCGTTTTGTTCCACTGTTGCGAAAGTGGTGAAGTTGTTTGATTTAGATCCATCGGTGAATAGTAGCTTCCAATTAAGGCAAATAAAGGAGTCGGCTATATTATTAAAAATTTGTTGGTATACAACAGGAGGGGTTGAAGATTTGGGTAGATCGACCATTGCCAGAATTAAAGAGGCTTTAGGGAGAAGCCATGGGGGTTCTGTTAGATTCTTGCTGTATTTTGGTCGAATTTCTAATGAAAGATTCCGTGAGAGATTGATGCATTTTATTATAGAAGAATGACGTTTAGGAGTTCTTTTATATTTAATAGCTTTTGTGACTTCCTGGAATAAGATTTTATTCCGACAGACAAATAATTTTGGTATTAATTTGTGTGTTAAGAGTAAAGTTCTATTTTCAATAGAGGGCATTCCGGCTTCGGCCAATATATTTATTATAGGACTGGTGCGGAAAGCTCCGATACTACGTCGAACAGCAGCATGATATGGGGCCTGAATTAATTTGATATTAGAAGGGGCACACCATCCGTAGATTGGAAGCGCGTAGTCTATTTTGGAGAGTATAATTGACCGTGTTATGTTTATCATTGTTGATATAGGAATCCGAAAGTTTTTAGAAGTTAAATATTTTATTATGTTTAATCTTGCGTTTAAGCTTTTCCTAAGATATAGACAATGTTCTTTAAAAGTGAAGCTTTTGTCAAAGATAATACCCAGAATACGTAGAGAATCAACTTGTTTTATTTTTACATTTTTGTATTCTAGATCAAAGATACTGCAATTATGTTTTTTGCAAATATGTAATAAGTTACATTTATCTATAGAAAGCTTGGCTTCGGATGTTAGGCACCAGGTATCAATATCTCTTAGGGTATTAGAAAAAATTTCTTTTACCTAGTTATTATTATTGTGTTTCGTGAATAAAACTGCATCGTCGGCATAAATTACGTGTTCGATATATTTTTGTGTAGAAATAATTTTGCTAAATTGATTAAAAGCGATAATAAATAAAGCAACAGAGAGGGGTGATCCTTGGGGGATACCGTTATGTAGAGGGAAAGTGTTAGATAGAGTGCTGTTTATTCTAACTTTAAATTTGCGATTGCTTAAAAAGTTTTTTATGATTGCGTACATTTTCTTGCCGATTTTCCATTCTTTTAATTGTTCTAGTATTACGTGAATTCCAATACGATCAAATGCTCTTTCAAAATCAGTCGACAGAATGCTTACATGGTTTTTACTGGATAGAGCTTTTGAAATGAAGTGCTGGAGATATAGTAGTACATCATCAGTACCTTGTTTTTTCATGAAGGCTGTTTGGTTAGTTGTAATAAAGTTATTGATTTTTAGGAACCACATTAGGCGTCTGGATATTATTTTTTCCAGTGTTTTGCTGATACATGGCAAAAGAGATATTGGCCTATATCCCGTGGGAGCGTAATGGTCTTTATTTGGCTTAGGGATCGGGATGACAACTGCAACTTTCCAAGCTTGAGGGAAAATACTGGATGTAAAGATGTTGTTATAAATAGTGAGTAGGTATTTTTTTGATGATGAAGACAGGTTTTTTAACAACAGATATGATATTCGGTCGTCACCTGGAGTTTTTCCTTTGGCTGAGTGTAGAGCGTCTTCTAGTTCAACCATATTAATCAAATTTTCGATTTTATTAGCATAAGTGTTATATATTTGCAGATCGTAAATATTATTAGTGATATTAGATTTGTTTTCTTGAAAGTTTGAATGGTAATTTATGTCTTCGGATTGTTCCGACCAGTACTTTGCTAGGTGTTTTGCTATGTCAGCTGGCGATGAAATTATTGTGGAATCAGATTTGAGGTATGTTATTGAGTTTGTAATTTTTCCACCAGTAATGCGGTTTATATCATTCCAAATCCGTTGGGGAGAGGCAGTTGGATTAATGTTGGATGTAAATGTTTGAATACAAATAGCTTTGCTTTCTTTCACAGCTCGTCTGAACATAGCATTGCATTTTTTATATAAAACTAGGTTAGCATCACTTCTTATCCTTTTGAAGTTGTGCCACAGGAGTTGTTTTTGGTTTCTAAGAAATTCTAGCTTGGGATTCCACCACAGAACATGGGGATTGTGCGATTTAGTTTTTGTTTGAGGTATGCTTACATTGGCTGCTGATCTTAAACTTTTAACAAATAGAGCTGCTTGTTGATTAATATTGTTGGATATTTTTGTAGTGGATAAGTATTCATCGCAATGTTTTTGATATAAAACCCAATTGGCGAATTCGGTTTTATACTTGGGAATTGATTTTGTTTTTGTACGAACAACGTTTTTTCTAATTTTTATTAATATGGGATAATGATCGCTACCGTGTAGGTTATTGAGAGTTTCCCATATACAAAAAGGTGCAAGTACCGATGAACTTAACGTTACATCTATGTGTGTAAAGGTATTATGCGTGGTAAAATGTGTGGGATTACCGTTATTTAATACAACAAGGTCTTCATTAAGGATAAAATTTTCAATAATCTTTCCACGAGTGTTTTTATCTTACTGCAACATTTTCAATTGTATTTCAAAATTTATCATTTTATTTCAGAAGTTATCAATTATTTTTCTGATTTATCAATTGTATTTCAGAAATAATCAATTGAATTTCAGTTTACTCAATTGTATTGTAGAAGTTATGAATTGTTTTTCAGATTTACCAATTGTATTTCAGAAATAATCAATTTATTTCCAGTTTTATAATTGCTTTTCAGAAATTATCAATTGATTTTTATATTTATCAATTGTATATCAGAAACTACCAATTGCAATTCAGAAATTATAAATTGTATTTCAGAAACTGAAAATTGTATTTCAGAAATTTATTAATTGTATTTCAGAAATTCGCAATTGCATTTCAGAAATTATCAAATATGTTTTACAAACAATCAATTGTATTTCTGAAACTGGCAACTGTATTTTAGAAATTGCCAATTGTATTTAAGAAATTATCAAATGTATTGTATTTCAATATTTTTTGAATCCGCGCACGTAATTACCCCCATGGTAAAAAAAAACTTAAAAAATTACCCATATATGGAATAATATATGAATTCATATATGAAGATATATGGAATATATGAACCAATATATGGACCAATAAATGCAGTATATTTTCATATATGGGTTCATACATTTGAATGTATTTACCCATATATGCTGCCATACATAACATATATGTTCATATATGATCATACATTAAACCATATATGCTCATACATGAAACCATATATGACAATATATGAACATATATGAACATTTTCACCTGGGTATTCATGACAACATATATACTCACATATTATAACATAAAACAACATATTACTATATACGACTATATAAAAATTTGTTTGATCGGGCACCCTTGTTATTAGAGTTTGGGGTTCCGGAAATCCCGGGCGGGAATTCCCGGGAAAAGTTTGCCGGGAATTCCCGGGAAAATAATATATTTTTCCCGGGAAAACGGGAAATTTTAAAAATATTAAGTTTTTTAAATTGTTTTTGTTTGGAATAGGATTTTTTAAATTTTTCAAATGTATATTTTAGTTAAAGTCGACTTTAGTTAAAATATTGGGTGGCAGTATACCTTGACTTGGCTTATTTTTGGAGGATTCTGATTGGTTAATTTATTTTCAACCAATCAAAACGTTTGAAAATATAAATATTTTTGTAAGGTTTTCATACACAAAATAAACAAAACCGTATGATTAAAAATAAAGTCGACTTTAAATTTAAAATACTCCTTTATATTAAGGGCCAATAATTTTTAAGTAACGTTTTCATTAATAAATATGATATTTTCAAGTAAGTTTACTTTATTTTAATACACCTGCTTTCAAACTAATATATTCTTTTATATTCAAGAATAAAATGTCAGGAGTTTGGAAAGACTTCACAAAAACGGACAATGCAACGCAGTGCAACATTTGCCCTAAAAGACTAATGGTTAACGGAGGTATCTAAATTTGGTTATCCGACATCTAAATTTGGTTCACAAAATAAAACTGGTGGTCATTAGGGTTTGGGGTTCGGGAATTCCCGGGAAAATAATATCTTTTTCCCGGGAAAATGGGAAATTTTAAAAATACTAAATTCTTTAAAATGTTTTTGTTTGGAATATGATTTTTTAATTTTAGTCATAAAAAACATTTTAAATACCAACACAAAATGTTATTGCTAAAATATTTTAAAAGGGAATCAATTTCTTTGAAACACAAAAAATCTTTGCCAAGTAATTAAGAGCATTTCAACTAATAAAGATTTTTCGCATAATGCAGCGCAGTGCAATATTTGCCCTAAAAGACTAACGGTTAACGAAGCTATTATCCGACATCTAAATTTGGTTCACAAAAAAAAAAATTGAGGGTCATGCAACTTCTCTTGAAGAAAACAACAACAAGAATAACGTTCCAGCTAAAATTAGCAAAGTACCCGAAGAAAAAAGTGTAAGCTGAATAGGCATTGAACGTTTTATGGTAGGGCAAACATTTCCTGAAATGGTATCCAAATTAGCCGCAGTCGACGGAATGTCAATCCGCACCATAACTAGATCTTCGTTTTTTCGAGAAAGTTTTTATAATAAAAACCTGGCATTGCCAAAAAACGAAACCGATGTAAAGAACATTATATTAAATTACTACAATCATGTAAAAGATATCATGATAAAAGAAATATTGAACAATATTTCTAACGAAAGGAGATTTACTATAATCTTAGATGAATGGGCAAGAATATCACAAAAGAGATATTTGAACATACATATGTATAACCGAAAATAATTCATTTTATAACCTGCGGTTGGTTTATATATCAGGAAGATGTAATGCTGATGAATTAAGAAGAATTGTAGAAATAAGGCTAGAATAGTTTTATTTGCATTTGGAAAATAACATTGTGGCCACCATATCTAGTGCGAATGTTTGTTTCCGACAATCCAGTAGTGGGTGCTTTCTGCTGGAATCATGCAGTTCATTTGGCAGTGCTTAGAGTAATTTATGTGAAACCAAATGTTCAACATTCTGATATTTTTTACTTTGAATTCTCACTACACAGACTGAATTTGTACTGAAATAGTGTTTTTTTTTTTTTAACAAATATTACTTATATAGGTGGTTTTCGTTAACAATTTTGTTCAAAAATATTTCCCGGGATTCCCGGTATTCCCGGGAATCAAGTTTTTTTATTCCCGTTTCCCGGGAAATGAAAAAGTCCGGGAAATCCCAAACCCTACTTGTTATATATGATAGGGAAGCCGTTTTTTATCTAAAATAACCCATGTAAAAATGAAAATATATGGATTCGTATATGATTATATATGCTCAGATATGGTCATATATGTCCATATATGGAACAGTATATGATCATATATGTTCATATATGATCCCATTTTTACTTGGGTTATTTTAGCTTAAAAAACTTAGGCTCCTTTTTAAGAAAAATCTGATACAGTGCAAGCTCGATTTTCGCGACTAATTAAAAACAAGACTTGTCGCGAAAACTGAATTTTCGCGATAACAGAACCCAAAATGTTATTGAAAAATTTTATGTAATTTTTAAAATTGGAATTGGTTTTAATGATATATTTACATTTTAAACATTTTTAAAGAAATTGAGTTGCTCTTTTGGCAAATTATTTTTTAAAATATCAGCTGAATCATGTAGTTCATATAGTGCCGTTGTCGGCTTATCATTTTCCAAAGCACATTGTGTGCATACGTTTATCAATGTTATAGCATCGTCCACTTTAATTTTGTTTTCTTCATTACCACTATCGTACAAATCATCCGATTCCGTATCTGATAATTCCATTTGCTCCTCATTAGTTTCCACATGAAATTCTTCTTGAATCCAGTTGTTTATGTCAGCATTCGTGAAAAGGTGTTCCGTACCATTTTGAGCTACAAGTGTACCAATAGTTGAAAGATCTTCGGTTTCTTCCTGAATTATATTTTGTAAAATATTTAAGGGCATGCTATCCTCTTTACTATCGAATTCGAGCAAGGCGCTCCAGGATTTTTGGATATTGGACATAGCTAGAATCTGAGCTGCATTTTTGAGATTAAAGTTTTAGTTTGAGCTCCAAATTTGTTCCCTTTTCGCCAAGCAAGTGGGTGAGCAGTTGTTTTTATAATTTAATTTCACCAAGTTGATAACGTTTTGATCTAACGGTTGAATAAGCGCAGTGCAATTGGGTGGTAGATTCATTGCTATAATTAAACCGTCATCACTCTTTAGTTCTTCAACTGGATGACACGTCGCGTTATCTAAAAGCAAAACTGCTTTTTGCGGCAGACCTTCTGAAGCCAAAAATTATCGGACCTAAAAAATTTTTATTTATGAACAACTTACTTTTACTAATTGGTGAAAATTTATTTACGTGGGGAACAAATTCGTGATGGAATCAGTCCTTGAATATAAATGATATCATCCAGGCGCTATTACTGGACTTGTATATTACAGGTTCATTGAAAAAGCATTCAAAGATGAGTGGGTTTTTCGATTTTCCAACAACCAACAATTTCAGTTTGCCTGTGTCAATTCGCATTTGAATAGGGCAAAAAATTTATTCGCTCTTTACATATTTTTCTTCCGGAAGCCGTTTTTTCATAACATGTAACCAAATTGTGATTTGAAAGCATCCTTTAATATAAACCGGATTCGTCGGCATTGTAGATTTGTTGAACAGTCAACCCATGCTCATCAACGTAATCCTTAAACTCTTTCACAAATGGATTAATAAGATGAGGTTTCGAAGACAATTTCTCTCCCGTAATTTTTAAAAATCTAATTCCATTTCGATTCTTAAATTTCTTCCACAATCCTTCACTGGCATTGAAACCTGAATTGGTTTGACAAAGTTTGGAATACAAATGACTGGCTTTTGATCGTAAAATCTCTGCTGATATTGGAACATTTTTTCCCCATTATTTTACAAACCACTTATAAAGCATTTTTTCCATTCTTGGGTACAACGCTTGCCAGGGCCACCTTCTGTTGTACGTACGAACTTTTTAGTGAATTTTCTTGATTTATAATGCGGTAAACCGAAGACTTATGCAATTTGTAATTCACGCAAATTGAATTTATGGAATCTCCACTTTTAAATTTTTTTAAAATCTCAAATTTTTAGAAGTCATTGGCTATAAAATATGTTGAACTTTTCCAATTTTAAGAGACACGAATAAACTGACAAAATTGAAGACCAAAATCATCCAAAAAGGTTAGTATACCAAAAAAAAGTGATTAGCCTTTTTTGGTTATAGAAAAAAAAAACAGAAAAAAGTCGCGAAAATATAACCCGTTTTTTGTAAACTGTCGCGGTTATAGAACCTGCAATGTTAAAAATTAAGCCGTCGCGATAACCGGGTTCCGCGATTATGGTTAGTCGCGAATACCGAGCTTGCACTGTACTTATAAAAAATATTCGTAAATAAAAAAACATAGGAATTATCATAAGTTGACAACTCGTATCTAAAAAGCATGCCAAGCGGCTTCCCTATCACACCTACAAAATATTTGTTGTCCCAACCGAATTTGGTTCCAACCGAATCGTTCGGTTGCTGGTCATCACAACCCTATTTTGGTTGCCACAACCTTATTTCAGTTGGAACATAAGAAATAGGGTTGTGGCAACCGAACGATTCGGTTGGAACCAAATTCGGTTCGGACAACAAATTTGTTTTGTAGGTGCATATATAAGTTATTTGACTCCTTTTATCACATAACATATATCAAATTCTGAATATATCGTCGGCAAAGGTTTGGCTACATATGATCATCGGCATGATCTTTTATATGTTAAAACATTTTTAGAGTGATAATCGGCTTAATTTTTGAAAAAAACACATTTATTATCGCTAACATCATATACCACACTAGCGGGCACAGCCCGCTACGTTGTTAGCGTGACTTAAAGGTTAGAATTAAATTTCTTTGATATAAAATAAAACAAAATATTTGTTGCTAAGGTAAAATAATTGTTAAGGTAAATTTAGTATAGATAAGTCGTATTCGATTTTCTTAAAATTTGCTTTTTTTAAATACAGTTTTTTATAATAAAAACCTTCACTCACCCAGCCACCACAAATAAATAATTCTGACACAACAATAATTCTTGACAATATACGTGTGTATGTCAAGATAATTTGGTAAAGTGCGCACATAGGTAGATAGACCCGTAAATAATTTTGTTCATTTTAAAAAAACATTTAAAGCAGGGATGGTAAGCGATTTATAATATTAAAGAAAGCGCGCGAAGCCCGCTACGTTGTTAGCGTGCCTTAAAGTTTAGAATTAAATTTCTTTTAGATAAAATAAAACACAATATTTGTTATTAAGATAAAATAATTGTTAACCCAGCTAAAAATCGACATATATGAATACATACAGGTTAAGTGTATGTTCATGCATGCTCATAAACATGCATTCGTGCCCATACATGGATACATAAATCTCCATACATGCATCATATATGTCCAAACATGTGCATTAACGAAATTTGAGGTAATTGCAATATACGTGTGTATGTCAAAATAATTTGGTAAAGTGCGAACTTAGGTAGATAGACCCGTAAGTAGTTTTATTCATTTGTGTTTTGAATGAAAATAATTAACGTAAAGCAGGGTTGGCAAGCGATTTATAATATTAAAAATAGCGGGCAAAGCTACGTATCTACGTTGTTAGCGTGCATTGAAGTTTTTTTTAATTCCAGTTTATGTAAAGGTAGATCTGGTAATTCAAGTAAATTCACAAATTCAGTTGGAAAATTTACTGCGTCGGTTTCTTTTACCGGTGCTTCGTTACCTGTAGTTTAAATATCAGAATATATAAGTTCCATTCTTTTTCTAAGGTTTTTTCTCTTTTAGAAAATTTGTTTAACTTTTTGGAGAGTATGTTTCAATGCTACATAAGTTTCATATTCCGTGGATAGTGTTTGAATAGGTAATTAAAAGGGGTTCTTCACCCCTTTCTGTTCCTCCCAGTAAAAATCCCAAATATATATAATCTGCGTCAATCGCATGCGAAATTTCAAGTACCAAACTCCGGCAGTTTGAGTCATTCAAATTCCATTCCATTTTGTTTAACAATTTCAGTGTTCCAATGCAACTCCTTCCAAGATTCCATTTCGTTCACCATTCCATTGCATTTCGTTCCCATTATCTGTTATTCCAATTCCACTCGTTCCCCGTTTCATTCCATTTCATTCCTACTGTCTAGTGTATCGATATTGATATCAGTCGCGCCTCTTTCCATTCCATTTCTTTGCACTTGCTCCGTTCAATTCCTCTTTTAACTGCAGTGTTTCAATTCCACTCGTTCCCCATTCTATGCCATCTCGCTCCTCATTCCATTTCGTTCTATAGTCCATTCCTTTTCGTTCCCTCTTCCAATCCATTTCCATTGTCTATAATTTCAATTCCACTCGTACAACGTTTATATCCATTTCGTTCCACTTGTGTAGTGTTTCAATTCCACTCGTTTCCTATTTAGTTCCTTAATTTTAGTGTTCCATATACACTCGTTCTTTAAATTTTATGTTTCTAGCTAAAGACGCTCATTTTCAGGGGGGGGGGGGGGGCAGTGTTGCCACTTTTTGAATAATTATTCAAAAAAGGGACTGTTTACATATTCGTTGGATACTTTTTGAATAATGACATTTTTGTGTAGTTTTTGTGTAATTTCACTTTTTATAGAAATTTCCGTAAATTTTTAAAAGTCCCGGAGCATTTTAATAAATTTATAAAAATTAGTCGATATTTAGACGAAACGAGTTTGTCAGTGAAACACTTACCACAAATCTCCATTTTCTGGTGAATTACTTTTGTAGATTTTTTCAACACTAAGGTGGTGTTTCTAGATGACGTTTTGCTTCACACTAACGAAAATACAATAACAAAATATATGCAATACAAAAACAAAATACACGTAGTCACTCATTCGTGCGACAACGAACGTCTTCTAGAAACCCCATGTATACCCAATTTAGAAGAAATCAGAAATGGTGTTATGTATTTCTTTATTTTGTTTAAAGCACCGCTTTTTGTTTATTTCCTGTCTTGCCGACATTTAAAGCTAGGGTTGAACAGGGCTTATGCCATCACATTACGGATGCCATGGAGGATCTACTCCAGCTTTTTTTTTAATTCCAGCTTTGAACTCGGAAAAAATTGATTTAATTTAATTTAAACCGTTAAATTTTGAGGAATATTGGAGAGAATAATTAGCAAATAAGTAATATTTTTGCATGCAGTGCATCTGAATGAAGTAGCATTTCTGAAAAACATAAATACTTTGTTCTGAAAGAAACTTTTAATATGGATAAAATACCATTTTTGTAATATTCAAATTAAAAAGCACGCTATTTTAATCCTGAGAAAGATATTGCATTGAAATTACCTTTAGTTAACCCTTTCACTACCGACTTTTTGTTAGTGGATGTATCGTTATTTTGACTTCAGATTATTGTTAAGAGTCCCCAAATTATAAAAAATATGTAACACTAGTAACTCCTAGTAAACTTATTTGTAAAAAGTATAAAGTTTTTTTTGCACTATTAAATTTTATATATTCTTTTAAAGATGTGTACAATATAGTGTACAAGGGTAGTGAAAGAGTTAATAGAATAATTTGTTATAATATTTTCTGAAAATTAGCCTGGATATGCTTTTGCAGAAGGCAAAAACACGGAACAGATTATAGCAAAAATGCTAAATTTTAGTTTTAAAATGCAAATAACGTTTGCACTTTGTAGATGATAGAAATGTTACGTCTTTAAGAATCGGCTTGTAAATAGCAAAATTGTAAAACTTTGGAGTCGAATGTCATATCTTTTGAAGTTTCGGCCATCCAAAACTTACAGTGTGAAATTTCATATCAGTCGGTAAGAAATGGCGAAAATATTTGTATTCTTCTCCACTGTGCCCATGAGAGTTTATTTTGAAATAATATGAAAAATATCCTTTTTGTGTAATTTCATACGGTTTTGGATAATTTTTGATCTACAGTTGTGTAATTTTTTGCTTTACTGGTGGCAACACTGGGAGTGGGACAATTTTCCCCTTTTGAGCCACCATTTTTACCACGTTCCTGTCCAAAGTCCTAAAAATGCCTTGTCGATAAGATAGCCCATACTCCAAGGAAAACATATTATAGATTACGGGTTTCTAGCCGAAGGGTTCGGTTAGGCCATCAAGGGGGAGAATTATTCCGTTTTTACCCCTCCCGGTAGGAATTTCCAAAAATTCCGAGAACGTCTGCGTTGGAGGAGGAACCTACTACATACATAATTTTAGGTCTCTATATCCAGCAGTTTGCCCAACTCGGCAAGGGGGAAGTTTTTTCACTTTTTACCCCTCCCGGTATGAGTTTCCAAAAATACCGTCTTAGGGGACGTCTACGTTGGAGAAGGAACCCAAAAACCGAATTTAAGCTCCCTAGTTCCAGCAGTTTAGCCAGGCCATTAAGGCGGAGACTTTTCCTGTTTTTGACCCTACCTGTGGAAATTTCCAAAAATCTCATCTTAGCGGATGTCTACAATAGAGGAGGAACTTTAGTACCAAATTTCAACTTCCTACCTCCAGCAGTTTGGGCAGGCCTTTAAGCGGCACTTTTCGCTTCATTAATCTGCATTTTTGCAATGTCCCTGTCCAAAATTCCACAAAGCACCTTCCCGATAAGTGAGCCCATACTCCAAGGAACATATGTTTTACATTTCAGGTTTCTAGCCAACTTTTACTATTTGTGCCCCTCTGGGTAGGAATTTCCGAAAATCCATCGACAGGGAATTTCAGCTTCCTAGTTCCAGCAGTTTGAGCAGGCTGTCAAGTGGGACATTTTTTTTTGTCCCTCCCGGTTGGAATTAGGCTGGAAGAGGAACCTAAGTAACGAATTTCAGCTTCCTAGTTGCAGCAGTTTGGACAGGTCGTTAAGGGGCCCTATTTTATAACCTTTTTGAGCCCCTATTTTATAACGACCCTGTCCAAAATTCAAAATAGTATCTTTCTAATAAGTTAGCCCTTACTCCAGGTACCCACATTTTAAATTTCAGGTTTCTAGCCGAAGGGGTTTTTACAGGCCACCAAGGGGAGGCTTTCTTCTTTTTGCCCCTACCTTTAGGAATTTACAAAAATTCGATCTTCGCGGCTGTCTGCGATGGATGAGGAACATTCATACCAAATTTCAACTTCATTGCCTCAGCGGTTTGGGCAGGCCGTTATTGGGAACATTTTTCCCGTTCAACCCACATTTTTACTATGTTTCTGTTCGAAAATAGAAAAATTACGTTGCCGGTGAGTTAGTCCTACTCCAGGGAAAACATATTTAAAATTTTAGGAAAAAGTACTTTTTTTGGAAAAAGTTACTTATTGTGGAAAAAGGTACTTTTTTTGGAAAAAGGTACTTTTTTGGAAAAAGTTACTTCTTGTGGAAAAAGGTACTTATTTGGAAAAAGGTACTTTTTTTGGAAAAAGGTACTTTTTTTGGAAAAAGGTACTTTTTTTTATAAAAAGGTACTTTTTTTTGGAAAAATGTACTTTTTTGAAAAAGGTACTTTTTTTTTGGAAAAAGGTACTTTTTTTTTTTGCCCCTTCCGATAAGAATTTCCAAAAATTCCGTCTCAACGGACGTCTACACCGGTCGAGGAACCTACATACCAAATTTCAACTTCTTAGCTCCAGCAGTTTGAGCAGGCCATCAAGGGGGAAACTTTTTCCCCCTTTTTTTTTTTTTAATTTAAACCGTTAAATTTTGAGGAATATTGGAGAGAATAATTAGCAAATAAGTAATATTTTTGCATGCAGTGCATCTGAATGAAGTAGCATTTCTGAAAAACATAAATACTTTGTTCTGAAAGAAACTTTTAATATGGATAAAATACCATTTTTGTAATATTCAAATTAAAAAGCACGCTATTTTAATCCTGAGAAAGATATTGCATTGAAATTACCTTTAGTTAACCCTTTCACTACCGACTTTTTGTTAGTGGATGTATCGTTATTTTGACTTCAGATTATTGTTAAGAGTCCCCAAATTATAAAAAATATGTAACACTAGTAACTCCTAGTAAACTTATTTGTAAAAAGTATAAAGTTTTTTTTGCACTATTAAATTTTATATATTCTTTTAAAGATGTGTACAATATAGTGTACAAGGGTAGTGAAAGAGTTAATAGAATAATTTGTTATAATATTTTCTGAAAATTAGCCTGGATATGCTTTTGCAGAAGGCAAAAACACGGAACAGATTATAGCAAAAATGCTAAATTTTAGTTTTAAAATGCAAATAACGTTTGCACTTTGTAGATGATAGAAATGTTACGTCTTTAAGAATCGGCTTGTAAATAGCAAAATTGTAAAACTTTGGAGTCGAATGTCATATCTTTTGAAGTTTCGGCCATCCAAAACTTACAGTGTGAAATTTCATATCAGTCGGTAAGAAATGGCGAAAATATTTGTATTCTTCTCCACTGTGCCCATGAGAGTTTATTTTGAAATAATATGAAAAATATCCTTTTTGTGTAATTTCATACGGTTTTGGATAATTTTTGATCTACAGTTGTGTAATTTTTTGCTTTACTGGTGGCAACACTGGGAGTGGGACAATTTTCCCCTTTTGAGCCACCATTTTTACCACGTTCCTGTCCAAAGTCCTAAAAATGCCTTGTCGATAAGATAGCCCATACTCCAAGGAAAACATATTATAGATTACGGGTTTCTAGCCGAAGGGTTCGGTTAGGCCATCAAGGGGGAGAATTATTCCGTTTTTACCCCTCCCGGTAGGAATTTCCAAAAATTCCGAGAACGTCTGCGTTGGAGGAGGAACCTACTACATACATAATTTTAGGTCTCTATATCCAGCAGTTTGCCCAACTCGGCAAGGGGGAAGTTTTTTCACTTTTTACCCCTCCCGGTATGAGTTTCCAAAAATACCGTCTTAGGGGACGTCTACGTTGGAGAAGGAACCCAAAAACCGAATTTAAGCTCCCTAGTTCCAGCAGTTTAGCCAGGCCATTAAGGCGGAGACTTTTCCTGTTTTTGACCCTACCTGTGGAAATTTCCAAAAATCTCATCTTAGCGGATGTCTACAATAGAGGAGGAACTTTAGTACCAAATTTCAACTTCCTACCTCCAGCAGTTTGGGCAGGCCTTTAAGCGGCACTTTTCGCTTCATTAATCTGCATTTTTGCAATGTCCCTGTCCAAAATTCCACAAAGCACCTTCCCGATAAGTGAGCCCATACTCCAAGGAACATATGTTTTACATTTCAGGTTTCTAGCCAACTTTTACTATTTGTGCCCCTCTGGGTAGGAATTTCCGAAAATCCATCGACAGGGAATTTCAGCTTCCTAGTTCCAGCAGTTTGAGCAGGCTGTCAAGTGGGACATTTTTTTTTGTCCCTCCCGGTTGGAATTAGGCTGGAAGAGGAACCTAAGTAACGAATTTCAGCTTCCTAGTTGCAGCAGTTTGGACAGGTCGTTAAGGGGCCCTATTTTATAACCTTTTTGAGCCCCTATTTTATAACGACCCTGTCCAAAATTCAAAATAGTATCTTTCTAATAAGTTAGCCCTTACTCCAGGGACCCACATTTTAAATTTCAGGTTTCTAGCCGAAGGGGTTTTTACAGGCCACCAAGGGGAGGCTTTCTTCTTTTTGCCCCTACCTTTAGGAATTTACAAAAATTCGATCTTCGCGGCTGTCTGCGATGGATGAGGAACATTCATACCAAATTTCAACTTCATTGCCTCAGCGGTTTGGGCAGGCCGTTATTGGGAACATTTTTCCCGTTCAACCCACATTTTTACTATGTTTCTGTTCGAAAATAGAAAAATTACGTTGCCGGTGAGTTAGTCCTACTCCAGGGAAAACATATTTAAAATTTTAGGAAAAAGTACTTTTTTTGGAAAAAGTTACTTATTGTGGAAAAAGGTACTTTTTTTGGAAAAAGGTACTTTTTTGGAAAAAGTTACTTCTTGTGGAAAAAGGTACTTATTTGGAAAAAGGTACTTTTTTTGGAAAAAGGTACTTTTTTTGGAAAAAGGTACTTTTTTTTATAAAAAGGTACTTTTTTTTGGAAAAATGTACTTTTTTGAAAAAGGTACTTTTTTTTTGGAAAAAGGTACTTTTTTTTTTTGCCCCTTCCGATAAGAATTTCCAAAAATTCCGTCTCAACGGACGTCTACACCGGTCGAGGAACCTACATACCAAATTTCAACTTCTTAGCTCCAGCAGTTTGAGCAGGCCATCAAGGGGGAAACTTTTTCCCCTTTTTGCCCCTCCCTGTAAAAATTTCCAAAAATCCCGTCTTGGTGGATGTCTACGATAGTGGAGGAACCTTTATACCAAATTTCAACTTCCTACCTCCAGCGGTTTGGGCAGGCTTTCAAGGGGGCTTTTTTCCCCTTTTTAACCCCCATTTTTACAACGTCCTTGTCCAAAATTCTTGAAAGTACTTTCTAGAAAAGTTAGCCCCTACTCCAAGGAACACATATCTAAAATTTCAGCTTTCTAGCCAAAGGGGTTTTGGCAGGCCGTCAAGGGGGAGACTTTCCCCCTTTTTGCCCGTTCCGGTAGGAATTTCCAAAAATCCCGTCTTAGCGGACGTCTACGCCGAAAGAGGAACCTACATACCAAATTTCAACTTCCTAGCTTCAGCGGTTTGGGCTGGGCGATGTTGAGTGTGTCAGTCACGTTATTCTTTTATATATGTGACGCGCAAAATAGAAAGGGACCTAAGATCCCCTTAGGTCCCTTTCTCAGGAGGGCAAGGGATCGGTCTCATTCGATGCTCAGATGTTGTCCACATCAAAAAAAAAATTGATTTTTTTACCCTTAGGTCCCTTTCTCTATGCGCTGTGACATATAGAGATCTATATATTACTCATACGCACCCATGCACAAATTTCTCAAATACGGTACAACTACATTTCTACCATATTCAATGAAAATTTTCTTGAAAACGAAGCCGAACACATCTCCAATTTTTTCTTTACCAATAGAAAATTATCTGGAGATTTTTTTTTAAATATTTGAATTATTAACCTATTCAAAGGCGAATGACACTGATGATGGCTTTGTAGGGAAAGCCGAAAATACGTATTCTGTCTTGCTGGTCTTATCGAATTCTTTCAAAAATATTTATTCTTTGTAATTTACTTGTAAAAATTGTATCATCTTTCGTTAATTTGAAAATAATTTAACAGAAAGTGATATTAATTTATGATCTAGAGTCAAACTAAAAGAACATTCATTTACCAAAATAATTGATCAACTAAACATTCCCCTCATTCAATATTTGAAAATTAAAAAAGTAGGCTGTTTTTTGATAAATTGAGTTGCTCATAAAAACACAAAAAATCCAATTTCAGAACTTGTTCTGAAAATTTTAATTTTTTTTTTTTCATTCAAAAAATAGCACGTGAGAAACTCTATAGATTGTGTTTAATTGACATATTTCAAAAAATTTTAACAAATTGTTAACTAAACACGCTTTTAAATTTTTTCAACATTTGGCCATGCCTACCTATCCCACTTTGTAGAAAAGTAAAAAAACAAGTACGGATTCTGTTGCCCGCTACACAGGCGTATATATACCGAAAATTTGACATTGATACGACATATGTTTTACAAACTGGACATTTGGTGTGGAATGCCTCATGTAGTCAGACGTATATACGCCATGGTAATATAAACACTTAAAACTAGTGTTTCCGATTCGGAATCGATTAACCGATTCTTCGATTAATCGCCTCTATTTCGGTTAATGTCAAAACAAATAATTTAAAACTCAAATAATTATTCGACCCGAATAATCGGTTAAAATCATGGATGGTAACCGAAACGAATGCGGTTATCGTTAGGGTAACGATATTTTAGGTTATTTCGGTAACGGTATTTGAAATTTAACGCTATTTCATTTATTTCGGTATTGGTATTTTAAGGATAACGGTATTTGAGTTATTTCGGTAACGGTATTTTAAGGGTAACGGTAGTCCGTTATTTCGGTGCATACCGCATTTTTTTTCAAAAACCAAACTAAAGTAAATACAAAACGAATTAATTGACTAAATTTTTATGAAATACTCGGTTAACCAGTTACATATTTAATATTGAATTTTTTTCTCTATTTTTTCCCCCAAAATTTCAAAATTTTTTAGCCCAGCAAAAAAATCTATTACAAAAAAGTTATTTTAAAAGCACTCCGAATAGCATCAACTGATTGTGAAGTAGTTACAATTTAGCTTTAACACTGATTTATTTTACACGTGATGTCCCATGTTGTCATTAGTTCAATTTAAGCATTTTGTTAGTAATTTAAAAGTGATTACATGATGTTAATAAAAGTATGGTTTTTTGATACACATTTTCATCACATCAATACGAGTACATTTTGTTTGCATTTTTAGAGTGATTTATAAGTACTCTTTATAATATATAATATAATACATTTTTCAAAGTGATTTAAATGTGCTTTTTATAATGTCTGAAATAGCATATTTTAGAGGCAATTTTAATATTTAGCCTTTACAGAGCTCATTTCTGAACCTATTGTGTAACAAAAGCTTCAATTTATTATTATTTTTAGGGCAATATTAAGGAAACACTTTTTTTGCATCTGAATCGATTCGATTAAGTTAAAATCAGACAAAACCAATTTTTTTTTTAATTTTTGTTCAACAGTTTTTTAAATAAATTGACAGCCAGAAATTGACAAACATAAATGCGTTCTGAAAGCACTTTGTATGGTGGTTGAAGCGTTATCAAAGCAACATATTTTTGGGTTTTATATTGTTCTCAGAACACTAAAATGATAACCATGATATACGGTCTCATATTTGTATTTAGAGTATTTTAGAAACGTTACAAAAGCAAAAAATAAAGTGATTTTAAAGCGTTATAATTTTTGTTTATAGAACGTTTTCAAAACATTAGAAAAATTAAAAATAAACTGATTTTAAAGTGTATTAATACAAAAGTGGAGTGTCTTCCGAGAATTTTAAAAACGAAAAGTAGAGCAATTTTAAAGTACTCTAAATACAAGAAATAAAGTAATTTCTTAGTACTTAAAAAACATTAATTTTTTATATATTTCATTAGAACTAAATTAGTTTTAAATGATTAAGTTAAAAAATTATAGGATATTAAGAGAAATGTAGATGTGTTAAATTTTTTGGTGGTGTAGGGTTCTGACGACAATGAAATAGTTAAAACTGAAGTGTTTCATGAAGAAGTAGTAGAGGAAAATTTAGATTCAGATGATGAGGACGTTGGTAGTTCCAGTTTAAGCACACCTGGAGAAACAAGTTTGGATGAATTTATTCCTGAGAATCTAATATTGAGCAAAAACTGAAAAATTGGTAAGGAAAATCAACACTATTACACAAACCTCTATAGACGAAATATTAATGGTACTGAGATCTGAAAGTTATACATACATCTTTTCCGAAATGTTCAAAAACCTAAATATCTTTATAATCGATTATCCTTTTCACAATCGGAAAGAAATAATAATATAGTTCCCGTTTTGTATGAGTTTCTGGTCTCTGAATGGCAATTTCATACAGAATCTATTCGTCTTTGGAACTCGCTACCGCCAAACATACAATTTTTAAGCAACGCAGGGCAGTTTAAGAAATCAATTTACGAATTTTACAGTTAACATATAAATTTTGTTTAATTAAGTGTAAACATTTATAAACTTTGCTCTCTTTAACTTTGATCAATTTCAATTGTAATAATTTTTAATGTTAAATCTTAATTCTAATGATGTACTTTTTTATTTTTTTTTCTTTTTTCTAAAAATTTCAATTTTGTACTTTCTATTTATTTATATATATGTTCTTTTTTTTTTTTTTATTGTACATATATTCTAATAATTACATATAATAATCCTGTACTTTAACTATAAGACTTTTTGTCTTGTTGTACAGGACATCAAATAAATAAATTAAATTCAAATAAAAACTTCATTAGGCACTTCTACTTTGAGCGGCGATTCTAAAGTGATGCTAGGTTTAGACGATAATTTGGGAAATTTTCAATATTTTGGAATAAACTCTAATCTTGATATCACTTTTGATTCCAATCTTTATTATAATGAAAAGAAAATTAAAATTATAATTCATGTACATTAGAGATGAGCGATATTTTCATACCGGTGATTTACTCACAGTTATTGATAAATCACTGGTAACGGCAGTGATCAAATATTTCAAGTCGCAGTTACTCGGAATGTCTTTCTTTTAATATTTTTGTACTATTCTTTCTTGCAAACTTCATTGTGCACAGTAATACATGTTTTTTCCAATAACAGTGACTTGCTTTCACACTCTTCTGAATAAAATGTCTCCTTCTATCATGTCTTTGTTACCGGTCGCAACTATTCTTCTTTTAATGCCCAGTTTTTAGGAAGTGGATTATCTTTAAACTTAGTTAAACGCAGTTTGTAACTGGAATACTGCTTTTAAAATGTGGTTTATTTTGTTTTATTTCAATAAAGAAATAAATTATACTCAAGTAAAAGTTTTTCCGGCTAATTTTTGTTAATAAACTTTGAAATGGCTGACAAAATCCGTTTTCGGTTTAACTAAACCAAGTTTAACTGACATCTTAAAAACTCGCCATAAATATTATTTCGTTTATTTATCAGAAAATCGCAGTCTTTTCCATAGAAAAACCGTGATTACGATCACAGTTTAAAAGTACAACGATTTGCAAATCACATTCACTGAGAGCAATGTTACTGAAAAATCGCCGGATCGCCCATCTCTATTACAAACCACTGTTTAAAAGAACGGTGATTTGAAAATCACGATCACTGGTAGCAGCGTTATTCAAAAATCACCGGATCGCTCATCTCTAATGTACATAGATTGAACGGATGTGTTTGAAAAATCGAAAAAGAACTTTTGGTCCATAATGGGAAAAGGGTTTTCAACCGCATACATTACCAAGCCATTTTTGATTGGTCTCTATTATGGAAATTCAAAACCGCATTCGGCTAGAAAATTTATAGAAGAACTTGTTTTGGAAGCCAAATTTTTAACTAATGAAGGTATAAATATTTTTTTTAGTCTCAAACTTAATTAAGTAATCTATTTTTTATTAATTTAAGATTTTGAGAAAATTTGTGGAACTTATGTCACATTTTTATGGCTCCAGCTCAGTGACAATGAATATTCATAATCTAATACATATTTCAAATGACGTAAATAATTTGGGGGAGCCTATATCACAATTTTCAGCATTTGATTTTGAAAATAGCTTAAGTTTTGTTAATTCTATTATAAAATCGCCAACTAATCCCATTTCCCATATACGAAGGAAATTGCATGTTTTTAATACCAATTCCTCAAATAATATTCCACTAGTATATCCTCTCAATAAGAGTAGCAACTATTCTTTGGGGAAATCTTTACAACTTCTGAATCTAGAGTTTTTTCTTTCGTAAATATTTATGGATTTCGAATTAAATCTATTCATCCTGATAATATACTTATGTATGTTTATTACACAATGGGAGCATTTTAAAGGCAACATTTTCAAGGAAACTAAAATTTTGTTTGACTACCCGATCTAATCAAAGGAGATCGGATTATATAATATAACAAATTTATATGAAAACAACACTGAAATAGGTATACATATGATGGAAGCTAAATGTATTTTTACAACATTTTATAACGAATCAATTTCTATTTGTCTTTTACATAAATAATTGCAACAAAACATTACAAAAGTAATAAAAATAATTTTTAGTACTAAAACACATACAATCTTTCTTTTAATCAACAGTTGTAAAATTTGTTAAAAAGCCTTATTAAAGCATTTTAAAGATGGTATTTTCCAAACGTTCTCAAAACGTTTTATTTTTGGTATAAACAATGCTTTGAGAGTACTTAGATATTTGTACCATCATCAATTTCTGGCTGGGATATTTACTTCAGTCGTAAAATTCGAAAAAGCTACGATATTGAATTAAATAATATTAATACATTAAGACATCATTTTTGGGATGTCAGTTAAACTTGGTTTGTTTGTGAGTTTTTAGAAAATTCTAAAGCGGGCTTTCAAGGTCACTTGTTAAAAGAGTAAATAAAAGACTATTTATTCATTTTTAATCCGACGTTTCGTTGGAGATTCCCAACATCCTCAGGGATATTTTTTTTATTAAATATATAATCTTTCGTCAATTTCACTACATTTAATTAACAATATATTGTCCTATATTTACACAACATAAAACAAACATTAATTTGAAACAACCCAGCAAAAATATGTGTAAGTCATTCAAAACAAACAACTTTTAAATTGGTTACAATGGAGCGATAAGTGCTCTTTTTCTGTTTCGAATGTATGTGCTTTAAAAGAACTTTCAAAAATGTATAATGTTGTTTTTTTCTTTGTAAATGCATTTGTTTGTAAATTACGAATTTATTAGAGATTCCATTTTTTATGTCTTAAAAATCAAAATAGTTAATTTTATTAACGTACTTTATTAATTTACGATTATTTACATATTTTTTAATTATTCGTACATATTTTAAAAAATACTTCTACTTCCCATTGAAAAAGGGAAGGAATAGAGAATTGGATCCCATTGAACCTCCAAATATGAATTCTTCTTTTCACTAAATGCAAATATATAAAAGTTAACAATTAAAATGTATTGTTTAGGCTCTATGAAGTCGCTAGCATGCTTTTGCACCGTGCACCAAAGAAATATGTTAATAAAATTTGTTGTAATGTTAACACATTTTATCGTTTAAAACAGACCAATCAAGAGGTTCGTTAACAGAGGTTGGTCCCTTACCTTTGCTTATACATTAGAAGTTATATAAATGTCACCTGCTCTAAATGTCGATATGCTTTAATTGTTATAACACGTTAAAAGTCGTAAAATCAAGCTAAATAAATAATTCTATAGTGACAAAAAATATATTATTTCTTCAACTCAAAAATAGATTTAAAAAAATAACTGCAATCAACTTTAAAATGTAAATTAAAGTTCCAAATTTTAATTAAAGTTAAAATTTTGCTAAATGAACTTCTTCAACATAAGAATTTAACTAATCACGATTGCAAATTATAGCATTGGAACTTAATGCATCGTTTAATGAAAACGTTGATTTTAAGCTGACGATGGTTGACTTGCAAAATTCAAAGGACGACATATATGTCGAAATATGTCTCGGGAAAATTGTCTTCGAACGGTTCTCGGATTCTTTAATGCATTTAAAGCTAAAATTTCAATCATAGATCTGCGGATTCATAATGGCCTTATTACTGTAAATAATGGCCTTATTACTGTAGAGTTGTAAAATGAAAAAATAGTTTCCTAGTACGCTTTAATATTCTGAAAATTCCTTGAGTAATGTTTAAAAAAAAATAATCAGAGGGTTACATATAACTTTTAGGCCCAGCTTTTAGGATGTAGATTATCTTTAGACTTAGTTTAACGCAGTTTATAACTGGAATGCTGCTTCTAAAATCTATTTTATTTTTCGTTTTCGGTTTAACTAAACCAAGTTTAACTGACATCCCAAAAACTCGGTCTTAATGTATTAATCTTATTTGATTCAATTTAAAGACTGAAGTAAACATGTTACAAACTTATTTAAAAAAAACTGTTAAACCAAAATTAAAAAAAATTTTGGTTTTGTCTGATTTTGATTTAATCGAATTGATTCAGATGCAAAAGAAGTGTTTCCTTAATATTGCCCTACAAATAATAATAAATTGATGCTTTTGTTACACAATAGGTTCATAAATGGGCTCTGTAAAGGCTAAACATTAGAATTGCCTCTAAAATATACTATTTCAGACATAAAAAGCATATTTAAATCACTTTTAAAAATGTATTATATTATATATTATAAAGAGTACTTCTAAATCACTCTAAAAATGCAAATAAAATGTACTCGTATTGATGTGATGGATATGTATACCTAAAAACCATACTTTATTAACATCATGTAATCACTTTTAAATTACTAACAAAATGCTTAAATTGAACTACTGACAACATGGGAAATCACGTGTAAAATAAATCAGTGTTAAAGCTAAATTGTAACTACTTCACAATCAGTTGATGCTATTCGGAGTGCTTTTAAAATAACTTTTTTGTAATGACTTTTTTTGCTGGGAAATGTATAAAAATAAATAAAAGTAAATATCACAGTAAATTCTTCTATAACTAGTATCACAGCTGGAGGTAAAATCTAAACTTATTACTATATTTTGATTTTACAACTCTACAGTAATAAGGCCATCATTATAAATTTGCTAAATCCGCAGATCTATAATTAAAATTTTAGCATTAAATTCATTAAAGAATCGGAGAACAGTTGGAGGACAGTTTTTCCCCAGACATATTTCGAAGGCGAATACCATGTCGTCATTTGAATTTGGCAAGTCAACCATCGTTAGCTTAAAATCAACTTTTCCTTTAAACGATGCATTAAGTTCCAACGCTATAATTTGCAATCGTGATTAGTTAAATTCTTATGTTGAAGAATTTCATTTAGCAAAATTTTAACTTTAATTAAAATTTGGAACTTTAATGTACATTTTAAAGTTGACGGCAGTTATTTTTTAAATCTATTTTTAAGTTGAAGAAATAATATATTTTTTGTCACTATAGAATTATTTATTTAGCTTGATTTTGAAATTATGCTCTTTCAACAGAAGACAAAATATATATATTGAAATTTTGGTACGTTTTCGCTCAATTTCGCATTTTTCGAAAAACGAAAATCGCTACATCCTCTTAAGTTACAGCACAAAAAATATAATTTTTTTATTGCAATTATTTCTTGGTAAGAGAAATATTTGTGCCTAAACCTAGTAATTTTTATGCGCTAGTTTTCAAGATTCACCCTTAAACTATCTCGGCCCATATCGCCTAAAGTAGTCAACGAAAAAAAATTTTGTAGAAGAACTTATTGTTTATTTTTTGTGAGAAACATATGGTATAAATTTCATTGCAAAAAAGCTTAGGCCGGTTAGAGGACCAACCTCTATTAACGAACCTCTTGATTGGTATTTTTAAACGATAAAATATGTTAACATTGCAACAAATTTTATTAACATATTTCTTTGGTGCACGGTGCAATAGCACGCGAGCTACTTCATAGAGCCTTAACAATACATTTTAATTGTTAACTTTTATATATTTGCATTTAGTGAAAAGAAAAATTCATATTTGGGTCATAGTCCAGGAGGTTCAATGGGATCCAATTCTTTATTTCCTTCCCTTTTTCAATGGGAACTGTAATTGAAGTATTTTTTAAAATATGTACGAATAATTAAAAAATATGTAAATAATCGTAAAATAATAAAGTACGTTAATAAAATTAACTATTTTATTTTTTTTAGAGATAAAAAATGGAATCTCTAACAAATTCGTAATTTACAAACAAATGCATTTACAAAGAAAAAAACAACATTATATCTACATTTTTGAAAGTTGTTATAAAGCACATACATTCGAAGCAGAAAAAGAGCACTTATCGCTCCATTGTAACCAATTTAAAAGTTGTTTGTTTTGAATGACTTACACATATTTTTGCTGGGTGGCTAAAAAATTTCAAGAGAAACTTAGAAAAACAAATACCAACTAAAATACCATAAAATCAGAGATGGAAAAGATGGTACAATTGTACTTTTTCTGGTACATTTTGTCCTTCGTTGGTACTGTGCTACTACCGCGATTCAATTGGTACAATTTTAAAATATTCCAAATTTAAAACTTTTGGATTGATATCAACTTGCTGTACTGTAAAGCTTTGAACAAATACTCAAATTGCGAAATTATTCAAATTGCGAAAACATTTTAACTAAAATATTTTTCTTACTGGGTGGAAAGGATTAACTACCCAATAATAATTAAAATTTGATTATTGCCTCCATGATTTCTCTTACAAAAAGGCAACATTTATCATTTATTAAAATTATGCAGACAATTTATCCTTTTCTACTTTGGGTAAATATCGTTTATGTTGCGTTTTGGACTTTTGTCACAAAAGTATTTCATTTTTAATCACTAATGTATATTTAATGATGACATTAAAAAAATTTTTAATTTTTTATGATTTAAGCAAAAAAAATATTAACTTAAAAATTTAAAAATTATGCTAACTTTTTAGCATTAATTTAAAGCAGATTAACAATATCCAAGAAAGTAAATATTTTTACCTAAGCATTTAGGAATAAATAGAGCACAAACAATTAAGGTTAGTTAATTTCGTCAGCTCTTTATATTTTTTTAATTACGTCCATTTTAGGCGAGGCCCCCAATTTCAATATTTATGCAAAAGTTTAAGAAAAATAATAAAATAAGAGTAAGGGCTATTCAAATATCTTGCTTTTTTCATTTTGGGAATAACCTTAAAATCAAATTGGAAATTGGTAGAAGAAATTTTCAATATATATAACGTTTTGGTACCGTGACTGTCGAAAAAGTACAATTTTTTAGTCTGGTTGGTACAAAACCTAAAAACTCATTTTCCATCCCTGCATAAAATTCTTTTAAACTCGAGTGAAAGAGGTACTTAAGCCTTTAGATCAGTGGTGGGCACCAGGGATGATAAATAGGATTTTTAAAATAGTACTAACCAGCTTAAAAAATAGTACTTTTTTGACCTCTATGTACCAAAAATTTTTATTATTTAATTTTTTTATCATTATAAATTAACAAATAAAAACTCATAAAAATAAACAGTTCTGTTATATCTAACTCATACAGCAATAGAAAAAGTAAATATTTTAGTTAAAACTACTAAAAATTAGTTAAAAATTACGTTGCATAAAAAAATTCTATCAGATTTCTTTTGTAAAATATTATTAAGATAAGAACAGCAAAAACCAAACTGTTAAATACATATACAAAATTTTAGTTATATTTGAATAAATTTTAGTTAACAGAAAATAACAACTTAACCTGCTAAAATTAGTAATAAATAATAATTAGTAGACTAAAAATCATCAAAAATTTAAAATGCAGAAATCTTTTTTCTATTATTTTTTTTTTAATACGAATAAAAATTTGGTCTTCTGAAATCAGCAGATTACTATTTTTAGCAACCATTTCCGTTGATTTTACCGGGATAGGCTGCTATTTTCATTCAACTGAATTTAACTTACAAGCAACAAAAATTTTGTTGATATAACAGTTTATTTTTGCTATTTTTACTCTACTAATATTAATATTTTCTGCAGATTTTACAGTACAATTTGTTACTTTCAATTAACTAAAAGTTAAATATAAAAAATATATGAAAATATATTAAAAAAATCTGCTAATCTCAACAGTTTCTTTGTAAGGCCATTTTTGCTTAATTTTTAGTAGCTTTTTCTGCTATTTTTACAGGTTTATTTAAAGTCCCTGAATATCGTATTTGACTTCGTTTTAAAGCGAATATTACTTTAAAGTTATTTACAGGCCTATTCCACCTTGTAATGTCATAAGAATATTTTCAAATAAACAAATTTATTGACAATCGAATCAATTGAATTTAATGATTGCATTAGGTGCATTAAGAATTCATTCGATTCTTCGAAATAGGTTTCAGGTATTTAATCATTCAGAAATGAAAATCGAATGAGTGAATTTTTTAGGAGCTCTGATGGGGTAAAACATTTTGCTCGTTTAAAAAAATACAAAACTTTCTAGATTTCTTAATTCTCCTAATTTTTAATATTGTTTTTTGTATACATACCTTATAAACAATTTCACTGGAATTCAAGTTTAAAACAAGTTCAATTCCCGCCCTGTTTTCCAGTTTCAAGGCTTGAATACAACTTTAATTACATTTTATTTCAATAGCATACTCCAGCAAAAGGGAAACAAAAATTCAAGTTTGAAATATTTTTTTTAAATATCGTTGCTGCGCCTAAGTAATTAGCTATTTGTTTTCAAAAATTGTTTGTGATGTACCTAAATATGGTCTTTATTTTGTATTTTGGCTATGATTTATGGAAGTAATTCTTTCATAAATGGAAAGTCTGAAATGTTGTTTATATTTGTGTAAAGAAATAATTTCTAAAAAGTTTCGGGAAAGACTGTACTTTTGGGGTTCCAATAGTACCACAAAAAGTACTATAATACTAACTTTATCATCCCTTGTCGGCACTCATAGCCACCAGTGGCCGATGATAATCGGCTTTTCACACGTACACAACAGGAATGGCAACAAAACTCTCAACTAAGAGCGTAAAATTTATTCAGTAGCATGGTAGCTGTCAACAAAGAGGGTTGGAGTCGCTTTGTTTAAGAAATTTTAGAAAAATATTACACTCTTAAAATTTTACAAAATCAGGAAATTTATTATGAATTATTTTTATTTCTTTAGTGCATTAAAATTTACTAACTAATGACTACTTTTTTAAGAAAAAATAATTTGTACACAAAAAATAAATATTTTTTAAATAATCCCAGGAAAATTTTCTGTTCCAAAGAATGGGTTGTACAATAGCTACTTTTCATTCACAACCCCTTCTACTGTCGATTCTAAAACCGATTCTTTTTGTATGAAATTGTCCCAAAAGCAACCCCTTCTATAGCTCCAAAGTGGAACCGGTGGCTCTAGAATCAGTTCTGGAACTAGTTCTGGAATTGATTCTACGTCACCCATACCTTCCATATAGGATCCCAGGAACTGGTTCCGAAACCAGTTCCATGGAATCGGTTGCAGTGGAACCAGTTGTGGAATGGGTGTGGTTGGCTACCGATTGTAAAAATTTTTCCTGGGATGTGTATAATAAAATTTATTATGAATTATTTAAAAAAATTAAATTTCTATAAATTATATATTTTTATT
Source organism: Leucophora obtusa (assembly GCA_949987735.1). Lineage (NCBI taxonomy): Eukaryota > Metazoa > Arthropoda > Insecta > Diptera > Anthomyiidae > Leucophora > Leucophora obtusa. The sequence continues at coordinate 169,989,566 of OX465295.1, read as the reverse complement.
TCTTTAATTCATTCATGCATTCATTCATTATTACATTTCTTCATTATTTCATGTTCTTAATATACAAATATAAATTTAACGAGTAAAAAGGTTAAAGTCGGGCATGCCGACTATACAATACCCTACACCAGTCTGGTTAAAAGCCAACTAATGTTTGGATCCGAAATTCGAATGGGTTAAAATGGGGCTTGTGTCAAAATTTTCTATAATGTGATTCAGCGCACCAAATTTTATTAAAATATCTTAATATTTGCGACCTGCAGTTTGTAACCAAGCCAATTTTGGGGGGACCCTTATATGGGCACTAGGTCTAAACATGGACCGATGTTCACCAAAATCAAGAGGCTTCGTCCTTGGGCCAACATAGGTCTGTGTACAAAATTTCATCAAAATATCTTAATATTTGCGACCTGCAGCGTATAAACAATATAATTTTGGGGGGACCCTTATATGGGCACTAGGTCTAAACATGGACCGGTGTTAACCAAAATCAATAGGCTTCATTCTTGGGCTAACATAGGTCGGTGTACCAAATTTCATCAAAATATTTTAATATTTGCGACCTGCAGCGTATAAACAGTACAATTTTGGTAGGACCCTTATAAGGGCACTAGGTCTAAACATGGACCGATGTTCACCAAAATCAATAGGCTGCGTTATTGGGCCAATATAGGTCTGTTTACCAAATTTCATCAAAATATCTTAATATTTGCGATCTGCAGCGTATAAACAGTATAATTTTGGTAGGACCCTTATATGGGCACTAGGTCTAAACATGGACCGATGTTTGTTACGAGGCCGGTTGCGTTTACGGTTTTGTAGTTGGTGGCATCCCTAACCGATTTGATGTGACTTAATTATTGTTCAGTGGATTTTGTTTTGGAAAGGGAGAAGGCGGAATGTGAAAAAAAGAAGTTTTTTAGTGTGGTTCTAGAGGGATAGAAAAGAAAGACCATTAGACGTGTGTTCTAAAGAAAAATTAAGAAAGCAAAAAACGTGAGAAAAATTACTTGAATCGACTAAGTTTTGAAAAAGAATTTTCGTTCACATATGACTGTCTAGAAATATGGCAAAGAAAAATGTTAAAAATAATCATTCATGTGACAATTTACATGTTAATTTTTTTATTTTTAAATTTCTAATTAATTTATATATAAAAAAAACATATACAACAATTTGAATAAAAAAAAAAAGATTGAAAAAAAAGGAAAGATGCAGACAGCTATATAATCGATAAAATCGGTTTAAAGAAATCAAAGAAAAGAAGAACTACTTTCGGAAATGTATATAAAAAAAAAAACATTTTCTACATAAGTCTTATATACCGTGATCAAGAAGAATAAATAAATCTAGCCAACAACAAAATAAAGAACGACAACTACAAACCAAAGAGGAATATAAGATATGTATTTAATACTTAATACATAAGAATTTTGTCTTTACAACTATGAAATTAAACAATAAAAACTAAATTACTATGTACCCAGCTAAAAATCGACATATATGAATACATACAGAATAGTTAAATTTGAAACAAAAACAAAAAACAAAGAAAATATCAAAAAAAAAAAAAATTATGAAATTAATTAAACAAAACTCATAGGTTTTTTTTAAATAAATAAAAGCTGAAAAGAAATGGAGATAACTGAGTATATACTACTTTATTTTACACATACACATATTTTATTTTTTTTTTTTGTGTCAATATTTTTATATATGGTTGGAGTTAATATTGAAATTTGAAAAGAGTGAAAACCTAACAACAAAATAAAACAAGTCACTATAAAGATTAGTAAAAGAAACAAAAGCGAATAACCGCTCTTAATTTACCAAAAGGTCGATTACGAAGCTATATTTAGCGGGTGAGTAAATCTAAGCAAATTGCTAATTAATTATCTCAAGTTGCCAAACTCTTAACTGTGTGCTCATATTGTTATTCTGTTTACACTCTTTTACAAAACAAAAAGATAGGGAACACTTAGATGTTTCCTTATTGTGACAAATTATCAATTGTTTTATTTTTTTTATCTATACAAGATTTTTCTATGCATGCATTGAAAACTATAAAATTTTTTTTTTTATTATCTCTAGTTTATAATATAAACCAATGAAAACATTGTAACTAATTAATGAATATTTAAATGTATAAAAAAAATTATCACATGAATAATTATAATTTGTTTTGTATGCAATTTCTTACTACTCTTAGTACGAAACGAAGAGAATACACGAATAATGAAATAAATTGATTTCTTTTAAATTTTTAAAGAGCATGTCAAATGTTTTTTTTTTCTCCTTTTTTTATTACATGATTGGTAATATGACAAACTAATTATTTTTGTTGGTCGGTGAAGGGTGTTGTGGGTGAAGGAAGGGTTATTTTATTGTTGAAATGGAAAATCAGAAAGACTTAATGGACTAAAAACGACATAATTTGACGGACAAATCGGACTAATATATGTGTATGGGTATTGCTTGGTTTGTTTTTTGGGGCCCATTGGCAATACGACGGCTGCGTACTTGCTGAGTTGCAGAGGGGGTGGGGGGCTCAGGCTATAGTTTTATTTAACCACAATTTTGATCAATCGAGGTTAACGGTTGATTGCAATTACAATAACTTTTTTACTTAATTGTTTACACAAAATAAATTTTGAGATACTATTTTTTTTTTCTCTATTTTTAATTTGGAAATCCTGATGTAAGGTTATTAACTGGGTATTCAATCAAATAATCGTTATTCGATTAAACGCATAATTAAACGCCCAAATTTTGAATAACTAATAATTCGATTAATTTAGCATGGCCAATCTATTAAAATAAAAAAAAGTGTCGATTAATTGAATACCCGCAATGGTCGCAGTGTCGATTGTGGTTAAAACCGAAACTCTAGCTTCGACTATCGGACTTACTTACGTTTTTGACAGTATGCTTGTGTACTTGAGTGATTGATTGTGGTACCTTTTTCTTTATTATTTTCCTTGACACGAAGATATTATGTTATGGTTCTGTGTGTTTTGGTGTGAAGAATCCACCCAATATCGACGAGTAGCCGGATGAAGCCACCGTGTCAACTTGAACACCTTTTTAAAGCACACCTACTTCTAATGTAGTACAAACATAACATGTTTACGAAAATTAATAGGCTGCGTTATTGGGCCAATATAGGTCTGTGTACCAAATTTCATCAAAATATCTTAATATTTGCGACCTGCAGCGTATAAACGTATAATTTTGGTAGGACCCTTATATGGGCACTAGGTCTAAACATGGACCGATGTTCACCAAAATCAATAGGCTTCGTCCTTGGGCCGACATAAGTAGGTGTACCAAATTTCATCAAAATATCTTAATATTTGCGACCTGCAGCGTATAAACCATATAATTTTAGTAGAACCCTTATATGGGCACTAGGTCTAAACATGGACCGATGTTCACCAAAATCAATAGGCGTCGTCCTTGGGCCGACATAAGTCGGTGTACCAAGTTTCATCAAAATATCTTAATATTTGCGACCTGTAGAGTGCGCACAAAAATGCATGGACAGACAGAAGGACGGACGGACAGACGGACATCGTTAAAACGAAATAAAAAAAATTCTAAGCCGATCGGTATATTATAAGGTGGGTCTAGGACCAATATTTTTTGGTGTTACAAACATCAGCACAAACTTATAATACCCTGACCACATAGTGGTGTAGTGTATAAAAATGATAAACTCATTTCTCACAGTGTAGAAACACAATACATGCACATGTGCCGACCACTGCTTTAGATACCTTTTTTGGAGGAACACCAAGCAAGTCGATATTGCACCAGCGAGATTCGCTTGTCACAACGGAATTGTTTTGAGAGTGTATTTTAACAAATTAAAAAAAAAATGTTGTTGGTTTTGCATTTTTTTTGATATTTTAATAGACGAGAACAAAAAATCCTCATTTAGTTTGTAATTTAACTTAACAAATATTTCCAGAAATTCTAAAAATGTCGTCCCCTGACGACTTCCTTAGGCAAGAGTGAAATCCGGATAGGGACATGCCTTCAACAGATTAGTTTTCATAATTTGTTAAATAAGTTTTGGGAGTTTAGCACATTTAATTCCTTTAATTCAATTAATATATTCACTCTAATTAAATTCTGTTGAAATTTACCCAACTTATAGTAGGAAACTGAACTCCTACTATAAATTGGGTAAATTTACTCTATGTGCGTAATTGAAAAAAAATACGCACATTGTGTTTAAGTTGGTGCACAAATAATTTGTAATTTTACATTGAAAGTGAGTAAAAATTAAATGAAATTTTGAAATTAGTGTGTTAATTTACTAAATTTGTGTGTAAAAAAGCACGTTTCACGTGTAAATGTACTCATAAAATGCGTAAAAATCCACTAAAATGCGCAAAAATCCACAGAAAGTGCGTAAAAATCCAATAAAATGCGTACATTTACAACAGTTGTGCTAACTTTAAGCACCATCCAAAATTTTTTTTTAAATAAAATAACAAATTAATTTTTAGTACGTATTTTATTAATAATAATATCCAAATCATTCTCTCATAACCTTAATCTTAATCGTTTTGGGATCTTAAGGCATTTGTATAAAATTCATATAAAAATTTTTTATAACTATTGAATGGGTGCAATGACTCCTGCTAAACCAAATGCCTTCTTTGAAAGGGAGGCAGTAACCGTCAACAATAACGGGAGAAGACGCAGAGATATGGCCTACGCAGGAACAACTGAGTGCAATGAGTCCTGATTAACAAAATGATTTCTTTGCAAGTTAGACAGTACTCAATGATACTGACTTTGTTGAGCAGGAGTCATTGCACCCAGTTGTTTTGCCTAGGCCGTATCTCTCTTACGGCGTATTCTCCCGTTATTGTTGACGGTTGTTGGTTGACTGCCTCGCTTGCAAAGAAGGCATTTTGTTGAGCAGGAGTCATTGCACCCAGTTGTTCCTGCGTAGGCCGTATCTCTCTTACGGCGTTTTCAATTTTGCAATGAGGTTTAGACTACCACGGAAAACAATTTCATGCTTATGTTGCTATTTCCAGACTCTAATGTGTTTGTGGAAATGTTGTAATTCACAAAAAATAATCCGTTTTCGCTTTTTCTTTTTATAATTTATAATTTTTTTTTAATTTTTTTCAATTTGAAATGTCAGAGTATTTATTACTATTATTGGATAGTATATTTACCAACTTTGTGCGTAAAAATTTTATTTAACAAAACACTAGTAATTTTAGGCACAATGTGCTTATTTATAAACACATAATGTCTAAAAATACTTTGTGTGTGTATTATTGTGTATGGAAGTGTGTATGAAAAAAGTTTACGCATTTTTTGTTTATATTTACCGAATTTTCGTAAAATTAAACAAAATTTTACCCATTTTATAGTAGTAAATTTACAAACATTTTTTAGAGTGTTGTATATCCCGATAAAAATAAATTAAAACGAGTAAAAAGGTTAAAGTCGGGCATGCCGACTATAGAATACCCTACACCAGTCTGGTTAAAAGCCAGCTAATGTTTGGATCCGAAATTGGAATAGGTTAAAATGGGCCTTGTGTCAAAATTTTCTATAATGTGAGTCAGCGCACCAAATTTCATTAAAATATCTTAATATTTGCGACCTGCAGTTTGTAACCAAGCCAATTTTGGGGGGACCCTTATATGGGCACTAGGTCTAAACATGAACCGATGTTCACCAAAATCAATAAACTTAGTCCTTGGGCCAACATAGGTCTGTGTACCAAATTTCAGCAAAATATCTTAATATTTGCGACCTGCAGCGTATAAACAGTATAATTTTGGTAGGACCCTTATATGGGCACTAGGTCTAAACATGGACCGATTTTAACCAAAATCAATAGGCTGCGTTATTGGGCCAATATAGGTCTGTGTACCAAATTTCATCAAAATACCTTAATATTTGCGACCTGCAGCGTATAAACAATATAATTTTGGGGGGACCCTTATATGGGCACTATGTCTAAACATGGACCAGTGTTAACCAAAATCAATAGGCTTCATCCTTGGGCCAACATAGGTCTGTGTACCAAATTTCATCAAAATATCTTAATATTTGCGACCTGCAGCGTATAAACAGTATAATTTTGGTAGGACCCTTATATGGGCACTAGGTCTAAACATGGACCGATGTTCACCAAAATCAATAGACTTAGTCCTAGGGCCAACATAGGTCTGTGTACCAAATTTCATCAAAATATCTTAATATTTGCGACCTGCAGCGTATAAACAATATAATTTTGGGGGGGCCCTTATATGGGCACTAGGTCTAAACATGGACCAGTGCTCACCAAAATCAATAGGCTTCATCCTTGGGCCAACATAGGTCTGTGTACCAAATTTCATCAAAATATCTTAATATTTGCGACCTGCAGCGTATAAACAGTATAATTTTGGTAGGACCCTTATATGGGCACTAGGTCTAAACATGGACCGATGTTCACCAAAATCAATAGGCTGCGTTATTGGGCGAATATAGGTCTGTGTACCAAATTTCATCAAAATATCTTAATATTTGCGACCTGCAGCGTATAAACAGTATAATTTTGGTAGGACCCTTATATGGGCACTAGGTCTAAACATGGACCGATTTTAACCAAAAGCAATAGGCTGCGTTATTGGGCCTATATAGGTCTGTGTACCAAATTTCATCAAAATATCTTAATATTTGCGACCTGCAGCGTATAAACAGTATAATTTTGGTAGGACCCTTATATGGGCACTAGGTCTAAACATGGACCGATTTTAACCAAAATTAGTAGGCGTCGTCCTTGGGCCGATATAAGTCGGTGTACCAAGTTTCATCAAAATATCTTAATATTTGTGACCTGTAGAGTGCGCACAAGAATGCATGGACAGACGGACATCGTTAAATCGAAATAACAAAAAATTCTGAGCCGATCGGTATACTATAAGGTGGGTCTAGGACCAATATTTTTTGGTGTTACAAACATCAGCACAATCTTATAATACCCTGACCACATAGTGGTGTAGAGTATAATGACCACATAGTGGTGTAGGGTATAGAAAACTAATACGCAAGTGCTTGTGCAAATTTAAATGTTACTGATACCTTAGCGAACATATTATTTTCTATTGTTGTTTATAAGTGAATGGATGTCACTACATTGCTAGATCTGTCAAAACAACAGAGTAAGTATTATACTGGAAGATTACAAAGCAAATTGTGGTAAATTTTTTTATTTGATATTTTAAATGCTTAATAATGCTCCTAGACGAGAACAATAAATTAGTATTGAGTTTGAAATTTATTTTAATAAATATTTCTATAAATTCTGGAAACGTCGTCCTCGGCGGATTTCCTTAGGCAAGTATGAAATCAGGATAGGGTCAAGCCGTCAGCAGATTATTTTGCACAATTTGTTAAACAAGTTTTGGGATTTTAGCACATTTAATTCCTTTAAGGTGGGTATCGACTCTATAAAAAAATTTGTTTTCGATTTTTTTTTATATTTTATTTGGATGGAGCATACCCAGTATGGAAAATTTCGAGGCGGTTCATTTTTTCGAATCCTTATCGAAGTTTTTCGAAAAAATGAATAGAAATCGATATCAAATAGAGTCGTCATTTTAAGGTTTCTCGAACACATTTTCAAATCGAAAATTTTATCGATTTCGAGACATTATCTCTTCGTTATTTCTTAATTTATAGTATTTTTTACTATTCGAAAGTTTGGTTTGTTTTCGATGCTCCGTCCAATATATTTTAAGTCTAAATATTGAAATTTCTCAATATTAATTTTACATCCAAAAATTATGCGATTAATAATTTTTTTATGCTTCTTAGTATCAAAAACGTAGTTTACATAATAGAAGTTAAAAAAAAATATATATAGTTATATAAAAAATATAAAAAAAATTTGGGCTGTAATTAGGGTTTTTCTTTCCCCGGACTTTTTCCTTTCCCGGGACAGCGGGATTTTTTTCGGAATTTCCCGGGAACCCGGGAATTCCCGCTCGTTGAAAAATATATCAATTCGACTTTTTTGTTAAACACCGTTCGACCAAGTTTATCTTTTGGTTGTATCCATGAGAAAATGTTCTGATAGGAGGGCTAAGTATCCATGTCTTCCACTTTTTCCAGGTCAATTCGTTTAACAATTTAAATCGTGAATTAGTATTTATGTAATATATTTATATGGAAGGCCGTCCTAATTAAAAAAAAAAACTCTTAGTAATATATTACAATAATTCTGATTACAATAATATTCAAACCATATATTTAGCGTTGAAAATGTACTATGGAACAGATATTAAAATTTTAATTTATCGCTTTATTTAGGCGATATTGCACAACAAAGGTTGAAGACGTATCTTGAAACCCAGTGGTCAAATAATTTCGGTTTTTGCTGTAAATAATACTATCAATAAAATAAAATTACGTACCGAAAATTGTTGATCAATTGTTGTTATTTCAAAAGTTATGGCGATTTTCGCTTTTTGAAAATTACGAAATTTGGCGAATTTGGCACTAAACATCAATAAATTTTGACGAAATTAGTTCTGCCTATTACTACCTCTAAGTATATAATATGTTTTTAATTTTAAAAATAAATTTTTTGCTTAAATATTTCTTATACATGAAATCCAAAAATTTCTATTTCTAGATATTTTGTTTTTTTCTATGCAGATTTTCAGAAGTATCCGTCTAGAATTAGTTTTATAAAAAAGTTTAAAAGTGAGCATTTTTCACATAAATTTTTAGGCAAATTCGCCTAAATTGTTTTATAAAAGTAGACACTAATGGTGGGTCTCAAACTGTAGGTTTAACTTTAACTTAACTATAAACAAAAGAAAATGTCAAAAAAGTGTACACAAAACAAAAACAAATTTTTGGGTTAACTATTAACTAAAGTTTAAACCTGCAGTATGAGACCCACCGTAAAATATTAAATAGTTTCATAACTTTAATTAGTTTTTTTGAATAGAAATTTTTTATGCCACAACTCCTTAAAAAGAAATTATTTAATATTCATATTTAGTTGCATTTTAAATTAGCATATAAAAAATTCAAAATAATTTGAAAAAGCATCTGATGTATTTATTATTTTAAAAATTAATAATATTTAAAAACTATATTTAAAATAAAGGAATAGCAATTGAACTTTAAATGAAATTGAATTACTATTTTTTAACTTTAATCCCTAGTTTATTGGAGTAAATTGGAACTGAAATAATGATGTTGAAATGTTGTATAAGGCTGGTTTACACTATAAGATTTTCGGTACGTTTTTACTTCAGTACACGTGCAAAACATATAGTCAAGTATAATATTATTAATAAACAGCCGAAGTGTTTTGTGGTTATCATTAAAACTGTTTTATTTATGTATTAAAATACTTAAAGCTACTTAATATTATCGAATGTACAATAGTGGAATATGCTTACTATGCATATCCCACGCTACAAGTTTAGTGCAGTATGGACAAATAAAAGAGTATCGTATTGCATGCTTATGGTATGCAATACAGAGCAGTCAAACATACTACACCTCCCTTTTACAGAAAAAGAATGATCAATTGGGTATGATCAATATTCATTGATCATTCTTTTGTATATTAAATTTTAAATTTATTTTAATATTATAAATATTTTTTTTTTTTATAAAAATTTAATTTTACATGGGAGTTAGGGAGTACCTTTTGCTCCCCTTTTTTCTAAATTAAAAGAAATTTATTTATTTTTATTTTTTTTTCACTTAATATAATGTGTGAAGAAAAAAAAAGATTTATTCTATTTATCATAATGGGTGGAAAAAAAAATTATTTATTCCCATTCTTCATTTTCCCTACTTAGTATAATGGGTGGCCATCCCATAATAAATTTAAATATTAACTTTCCTATAATATAGCTTAATTCCGTTTTACATTCTTATCCTAGTTCTAAATCAATTCTATTTACCATATATTTCGATTTGTCCAGAAAGGACTTAGCTCGCATTTGGGCTGTTTCCAATCTGTCTTTGATTTCCTTAGTGTAGTCATCGATGTTATACAGAGGGTCTATTCCATTTATCGAATTGAGCCCGTGGAATCCGTTTGGGATTTTTCCGAACACAAGTTCGTATGGACAATACCCATGTGTCACGGATGGGGTTGTATTAAAACAGTACGTGAAGTACTTTAACCAAATATCCCAATCATCCCTTTCAACGGATATATACGATCGTACGTATTCGCTAAAAGTTCGGTGACTACGTTCTACAGTTCCCAACGTTTGATGGTGGTGAGCTGTAGACGTTATATTGTCAATTTTCAAATACTTGGACAAATCATTTATTATCGAATTTTTATATTCAGTTCCCATGTCCGTAATGAACGTCTTCATTGAACCGTACTGGAGTATAAAAGTTTCGAATATGGCCCTCGCAACCGTTTTCTCACTTTTATCCGGTATTGGTACCGTAACCAATACCGGCCTTTTGACACTTCTGACATGATTTGACATATTTCGATATGTCACGAATCATGTTTGGCCAATAGAAGTATCTTCTTAATGTCCTTGTTATGCCAGAAAGACCTCCTTGTACTGGGTCATCGTGGTATCTTGCAATAGTCTTAACTATTTCATCCCCTTTTGTCAGCCTGGTCACCCTTGGAAGTAGCGCTACTTTTAAATTAATTAATTTTTCATTGCCCACGGCCTTAAATTCATTAGTTGTGACAAATTCTAAAATTTGTTCACTGGGTGCCATTTGTATTTTGACAATACCTAGTCTGCCGGCTGATGATTCCAGCCTTGGAAATAATTGTCCTAGGTCAATTTTTCCATTAACAAACAGATTGTCTATTTTCATCCTTTGGATAATTTTATTGCCACGCTTCAAGCAGCAGTGGTCTGAAGTCATTTTTAGTTTCGGATATTTTCTGACGTCAGTATAATTTATGACTTCGTATATATTGGGCTTCTTGTAGTCCTTTTGCTGAGTGGGGTAATTTTCTTCAGACTTTGTCTGCTTCGCAGATGTTCTAGTCGATACCTTTAGTATCCGTGAAATGTCCTTAGTCATTTCCCTTAAATCACCTATCGTTATCCTCGATAGTGCATCCGCGGCAAAATTTTCCTTGCCTCTGAGGTATTCCACTCTGAAATCATATTCCTTAAGATCTAATCTCATACGAGTCAATTTAGAACTTGGATTCTTCATTGAGAACAGGTAGGTTAGTGGGCGATGGTCGGTTTTGACCAAAAAATGTGTACCATAAACGTATGGCCTAAAATGTGTAATTGCCCAATGGATCACGGTAAGTTCCTGTTCAATTGTCGATTTGTTACTTTCACCTTTTGTAAAAGTTTTTGAGGCATATGCGACTGGAAGCTGTCTACCTTCGTACTCCTGACTGAGTACTGCCCCGCATGCGTGCTGGCTCGCGTCTGTAGTGATACAGAAGGGTTTCCCGAAATCAGGATATTGTAATATCCCTGGATTCATTAATGCCTTCTTAAGGTAGTTGAATGCCGTTTGGCATTCAGGTGACCACTCGAATGTCACATTTTTCCTCGTCAATCTCGATATCTGACGAGAATAATTTGAAAAATTCTTAATGAATCTTCTGTAGTAGTTACAGAAGGCGATAAATCTTCTTGCCCCGTCAGCATCAGTTGGGACTGGATAGTCTCTGATTGCTGCGTACTTACTATCATCCGGGAGGATGCCCTTGTCAGTAAATTTGTGCCCAAGGTACGTGACCTCGTGCATAAAAAATGTGAATTTATCTGGATGCAGCTTCAGATTGTACTTTCGGCATAGTTAAAAAACATCAGTTAAATTCTTAAACATGTGTCTTTCTGAACATCCCAGTACCACCAAATCATCCATATATAAAAATGCTTGTGATGGCGTTAAGCCAGAAAACGCAAGGGTCATCATGCGTTGAAATGAATTTGGAGCAATTTTGAGTCCATATGATAGTCGCGTAAAGCGATAAGAGCCATTTCCCGTAGAAAAGGAAGTAATATCCCTTGAAGACTCATGTAATTCTATTTGATGGAACCCTGAAATGAGATCCAAACATGAAAAATATTTAGCACGCCCCAATTGATCAAGAATATCATCTATTTTCGGAAGCGGGAATTTGTCCGCAATCAATTTCCTGTTCACTTGGCGATAATCGATCACCAGTCTCCATCTTTTTCCCTCGGAATTTGGTAATGATTTCTTAGGTACTAGTAGTAAAGGACTGTTATAGTTCGAAGTGGATGGTTCTACTATCCCATCGTCTACTAGTTTCTTGACGGTTGTCAATTTCCGCCTTATGCGCGTGTGGAATTCTATAATTTTTTATATAGCTCGGAGTTTCGTCGTTAAGTTTGAGTTTCTGTTTGTAAAAATTATTAGTGGAAACTACTTCGGTTTCCAGGGCGAATATATCACTATATTCTGTACAGAGTTTTGTAAGATCGACTTTGAACCGATCAGGGAAGTTCCTGCTGAGCCTGCCCATAACCTGTTGGGTTCTTCCCCCAGGTGTTTTCGATGTTCGTAATACATCATAATTTGACAGATTATTATTAATTATCTCCTTAACACATAGCGGCGTATCACAATCATTTGTGTTAAGTATTCTTATATACGCATTATTCCCATTAACTATCGTGTTCGCAATATATATGCCTGGTTGTAGTTCCTGGTTGGGCACCAGTACTTCCCCTTGACCCGATTCAAGTACTACTCTTCTGACAACCTGTGATCTTGCTGGTAGTATGATCGAATTACCAACACATGTGTCGTACATTGGAAGTTTGAACTGATAGAAACCCTTTGGTCGAAAAACAAGAAAGTCCCTATTCCCGTTAAAGTCCAGTCTACAATTAAACTCCTTGAGGAAATCAAGTATTCCGTCATATGGTATAGGAAAATCATCTAAAATCGCATGAAATTTATGCGTAATTAAAATGTTTTGAAACTAAAGGTCGACTCTTTTGGAGCCAACCGATTGAAATGTACCCTGACCTATACCACTAAGAGTCACTAACTCATTAATATTCAATTGTTCAGTTCGAATTACATTCGAAATTTTGAGAAGCGATATGTCCGCTCCCGTATCAACAAGTAATGTTAATAAACTACCATCTGTACCATATAATTTTACAAAGATTCCCAAACTAAGATTGAGCCTATATATTTTATTTAGTCCCCCAGAGGCTGGTCGGGGTTTCCCGAGCCATTATTTTGGTCGTTGACCACTCTTACGTTTCCCGTATATCGGTTTCCACGGCTATTTCCGCGGCCCCTTTTGTTACGATTACCATGATTATTGTTGTAACGTCCGTTATTGTTACCCCGGTAGGCATTCCTATTCCGGTTATTCGAATTGCCGTTGTTATTTCCGCGATAACCTCCACGGTTATTTCCACGGTAGTTATTCCAGCCTCCCTGACCATTCAGGTGTAATACTGCGTTCTGTTGTCCGTGTACATCGGTACAACTTTCGACAAATTTCGCGACAGCCTCAAGCGACAGTTTGACCCTATCGTTCGTCGCATTCTTGACCATCGCCTTAACGGCAGCCTTTGTTGCGTAGTTTTCGGCTAATTGTGGCGTTAAGCCATCTGATATGTAAGCCGATTGGAGTGATTTTGTCCAATCCTCCACTTCTTTAATATAGGCGTTAGCATTCTTGCTCGCCTGTTTTATATTTACCAGTTTTGCCGTGATCACATCCACCGATTCTCCTTTTACGCTCGATCTTAAGGAATCGATCACCTGAGCCAAATTCGTCTCAGTCCCTTTCAGTAGACTAATGGCAGTGCCCTTTAGTTTTGTCCTTACCAAATGAATGGCAATGGCATTATGGTTTTCACAAACGCTGTCTACCAGTTCAAGGGCCAATATAAAGCCCTGCAAGTTCTCCGGCCGACCGTCAAACTCTGGAATGAGTCTCGAGGCGACCGTAAGGAACTCGACCGGCGTTTGTGGCATATTGTCCGCAATTATCCCCGAGTTGGGTGTATTTCCACTATTCTGGGTATGTTCAATGTTCACCCCAGCTGTCCGGGCAGCGCCAATTTCAACGCTGATTGTTACAGGGTCAACCAGGCAAGCCGTATCCTGGAGTGAACCGAGATTTTTTTGTTTTAGTTCAAAAAAATAAAAGAACCAGTTTATAGTCAGAGCTAAGAAGGCTTTTTTTTTTTTTTTTTTATTTATTTATTTAATTAATCAGCAAAACATGAGTCTTAAAGTAGTGGAAGCACAAACATTGTTATACATATATAGTTTTCATTATTTAAATTAAATTAAGAAAAGAAAAATTATAATAGAGAAAATTAGACAAAAAAAGAAGTAAATTTAACTTTTTATACAATTTTCTAAATACAATATACAATCTGATATACATTGGCGGACTTAGGCCGGTCTGGGGTGGGCTAAGCCCACCCTAGACTGATTTTTGCCCACCCCAGAATTTAAAAAAAAATATACCTACAATTCTTTTAACTATAATTTTGATGGCAAAAAGTATCACAATATTACTTTTTTTTATATCAATTAATCCTGTGTTTTTGGTTTGGGAAAATCTCTACCAGATTCCTAGGCAGCTAAGTTGTTGAAATCTAAGGGTCAGTTCTATAGTCAGAACTAGGGCAAGGAATTTCATGCACTTAAAAATGAAAATATGCGCCTAAGATATGCGGCTAAAAAAGAAAAACATGCATTAAAAATATAAAAAATATGCACTAAAAAATATTATTTTTGCAAAAATAATGGACTTTAAAACTTAAAAATATATTTAAGTTAGTTATTTTGCAAATAGACAGAACTCGGAGATTTTCCATAGGACAATAAGGTTTTTAAGAATGTTTATTTGATTGAATCAAAATATGAAAAGGTATTAATTTTTTATTTTTTTTACAAAATAAAAAATGCTTCTAAAAATGAAAAATATGCAATAAAAAGCACAAAATATGCATTAAAAAGACACCAAATATGCATTTAAAGTCAAAATATGCAAAAACATGCATTTTTGACAAAATATGCAAAAATATGCAACTACAAATCGATGCCATTTTGTTCTAAATTTGATGATTCGGATAAATATTTAGTCCAAATTAGTTTTGGACTATCGAGAAAAAACATGCATTTGCATGAAATTTCTTGCCCTAGTCAGAACTAAGATCGATTTTTGTTTTAAATATTTCTTAAATAAGAAAGTTGTTTGAAAAATTCTTACCTAAGAAATATTTAAGAAACAAATCGATCTTAGATCTGATTATAAAATTGACCATAAGAATTTTTCTTTAAGAAAAATTATTAGAATCGCAAAGTTGTTCAAAAATAGAAATATAACGCATAATCTTTTTTGCTGAGTTAAATATCTTAGATTTCATAGTTTTCTAAATGAATAATTAGTTAATATCTAACTAGGAAGTTTCTTCAAACTAAACATTACTATGTTATTTTAATGAAATTTCAATATTTTGTAGAAAAAAAAATTGTAAGATGAACATTTCACTGTTTTTGACCACCTCGGTAATTTAAGTGATCAGAATATGGGGTTAGAAAGGATTCGTCCGAGGTAGACGAATTAGACAGGTTGATCTTAGATTTCTTTCCTCTGTCATAATAATCTGAAAATATAGCTTGGAATACATTCATTGTACGAGGTTTTCTTCAGAAAAATAGATGCACTTTTCAGAGTTTTGTATAAAAATATGGCGATTTTGATAGGAAAATGTATGAACATTTTATTAGAAGGCAAGGAATCATTTTTAAGTTTTTTTTTGTATGAAAAAATTGTAAGCATAGTGCCGAAAGTGTTTGTTGGTATTAAGAGTGTGAGAATGTGCAAATAAACAGCAGAAAATTAATGGGTCGCTTGCCCACCCCAGAAAAATGGTCTAGGTACGCCAATGCTGATATATAAAAAATATTATAAAAATAAAGTTACAATAAATAATACAAAGTAATATTAGTTATTAAACAATGAAAAGTTAGAGAAAATAAAAAATAATAATAATATTTCTTAAGTTGGATTTTTGTCATAAATATTTCTTAAGTTGGAAGTTTTGCTTGAAAACTTCTGACAGATTTCGCTAAAATTTTGATATGCAATAGAGGAGAGAATCCAAATGAACACGTCTTTAGCACCCATAGTTTTAGATACAAATTACACAGTGTTACAAAATAAATATATAAATATTAGGCCGGGTCGATTTGTGGGGAGGCAAAAAAATCGCCAATGGCTCATGGAAAATCGTATTCTAGGGATCAAAATAAGAAACTTTGCCGAAGGAACCATACCTCTAAAACGAATTCTACTACCCCCCAACTGTTGACTTTTGTCCCGTAGGGTCAAGTTTTGAAAAATCACACTTTAACCCATTTAGAGTGCCCCAATCGAGTCCAAATGTATGACCGACCCCCACTAACTTTGGAGGGCCGATCCACCCATGCCAGTGGCACACCCCCTGGAACTCCCCTGGGGGGTTCCCCATACAAACATTTTAAAAAATCACCATTTTTGGCACTTTATTTTATTATTTTTTATTTATTTTATTTATTTTTATTATTTTATTTATTTTTTCTCCTTAGAAATTTATTTAGTCAGAACATATGTAAATGAAAAAATTAATTTAACTTAGTAATAGAAAAGAAAAAATAAAAAATTACTGTTTGAAGTCTTTTTTGCTTTCAAGTCTGGGCAATTTCGCACGGCTCTCTAATGTCGTCGCCATAACAGCCTCTACATTTTCCGGTATAACTCGTTTGGAAACGCTAGCTAGCAATTGAACGTGTCGTTCTGTTTCTTGTATGTGTGATGGAATTTTTAGATCATTAAACGGTGGATCATCTTGATTTAAATATTCTTTCAAAGTATCGTATGGAATGCTTCGCGTGAATGGTGGTTCAAATACGTCATTTATGTCATTCATATTGATCATTTCCGTGTAACTTGTGCAATAAAAGTTTATATCTGGTTTTTTATAAGCTCTAAGTCCCGTTGGGTCGTCAACATCGGTTCGATAGCGTAGAATTATCTTGATAGCACAGTCGCGCTTTTCTTTGCTATCATCAAACAACATTGATAACAATGTATGCGCATAATATGAATTATCTGCGCATAATATGAATTATCTGTAATTACTTTATTGACAATTTTGCGTAAACGAGGTTCTAGAAATCTTGACCAACTAATGAATTTGAAAAATAATCTCCTACCGTACACGACAGAGCTGTAATACTTGATATTGAAGTACATTGGCACATAACATGTAATTATAAATTCAACCAGTATTCTTAAATTTGCATCTGGATTTTCCGTTGTCACATATAATCGTAATAGTCTAGCGGCCTTGGTGAGCCACCGAGAATGTACAATTTTCCCTGGTTTGATGTTTGCCAGATCCACTGAAACCACGCCGCTAGAAATTGCATGGGCCATGTCGTATAAGTACTTGGAATCGGTGGAAAATTCAAATTTTTCTGGAGCAGGGGGCATATTTTTCAACTCAATTTTCTGAAAGCCGTCCACCACCTGAAAATATATAAAAATAAAACAATTAAAAATGGTTGACAATTATAATAAATGAGTGATAGCAATAACTTACCGGAAGAGTTTCACAAGTTTCGATTTGACGGCTCAATTTTCCGGTTGCCGATCTTGGTCCAGTGCTGGTTGATTTATCCAAAGCTTCAAACAAATGCCGAAACGGAAGTTCGTTGAAGTGTAGAAGGCAAACGAACCAATGCAATGGTCTTTTTAACAGCAATTCGAATCGTCGTATAATTCCACCGTTTGGGCCAGTGTTTGTTGGCTCACCGTCAGTGCATATGCCAATTAATGCATCCAGTGATATATTTTTATCGTTGAAAAAATCATTTAATTTGGTTGTTTTGTATTCAGCGGTTTCATGTTCCAGTCTTACGTAACCAATCAATTCAGAATTCGGTTCTCTCAAAATAACAAGATGAGGTTCTTTTACCATTCTAGTATGATACTTCTCATCAATTGTATCTCTCGTTAAATTATCATCTTTTCTGCCATCGAATGAAAATGCTAACAAATTGGTATCATCTAACCGTTTGCGAAGCACTTCTTGTCTGCATTTCTCTTTTTCTCGGCGAACTTTCGATTTATCCATGATGAGAGGTTTGCCATGGATATCTTCCATTTTAAAATCTTGGAAAAGAGCTGTTCCCATTGCTGATGCTACTCTATCAGGCACGCCAAATCTGTCACATACCAAGGCAAAGTTAAAACAATCGTATCTCTGTGTGTATTGTGAACTTGTGCTTATATCCAAATCTTCTTGAACCGGTGGCAGTGCGTATGTTGAATCATCGGGATCTTGGTATGTTGGCATTGATGACATAGACGTTGCTCCTTGCTCTTCAATTTCCATCGCAAATCCATCCATTGTTAGACTTCTCTGATTATGTTGATCGTGCGTAAACTCTTTGAGGCGTTCGGGAACCAAACCGCATGCACATGGAGCTGCCTTCAAATCGCATTTACATGTTCCAATGAAAAAAATTGTTTCCAGAGATTTTACATACTCTGTAAATTGTTGGGGTTTGTTTCTTCTCTTGATTTGCTCTTGATATTTGTCAAGCAATCTATTCAATTTATTACATACACTTTTTTTCAGCATTATTTCCATACGAAGTTTTTCCCAAATTCCAATCAACTTATCTTGTACTTGAATAGTGAATGCTTTATAGGACAACTTTTTTTGTTCGCTCAAGTAAAAATAATATCTCAAGATATCCAGATGGGTTGGTAAATTAAGATCAGTCAAATTAGTAGACACACCAAAAACAGTAACATCATGCCTGGGTATATGACTCATTGGTTTTTCGATAGTTGTTGATGTTGTTATTGCTTCATCTTGCGGTGTAGAGGATGGTGGCTTCATTGTAAACTTCTTGATTTGGAATGATTTTTTTTTAAATACTTTTTTATCTCAAATTAGCACTTCACACTTCGAGTTCTTCACAACGACTTAATGCATTCACAAAAACTGTTGCGTTATATATGGTCTAGGAGACGAGGTAATAAGTATGAAATGGTAATTTCAATTCTACCTGTAACCGATTTTGTTGTCAAAACTGCCCATAAAGTACTTACATGTAAATTAAACGTTAATCTGACTACAAATTCTGTTAAGCAAGTGCGCCTTTTATTACTTCTGGAAAATCCTTTATGATAATTTTATGCTCAATTCTACCTGTAACCGATTTAGCTTAAGTAAGTTTACGACATGCAGCTGTGTCTTGTGGTGGCTTAAAAAACCCACACAACCTATTTTACGACCTGCAACAGAACGACACGTTCAATTGCCAGCTAGCGTTTCCAAACGAGTTATACCGGAAAATGTAGAGGCTGTTATGGTGACGACATTAGAGAGCCGTGCGAAATTGCCCAGACTTGAAAGCAAAAAAGACTTCAAACAGTAATTTTTTTTATTTTCTTTTCTATTACTAAGTTAAATTAATTTTTTCATTTACATATGTTCTGACTAAATAAATTTCTAAAGAGAAAAAATAAATAAAATAATAAAAATAAATAAAAAATAATAAAATAAAGTGCCAAAAATGGTGATTTTTTAAAATGTTTGTATTGGGAACCCCCCAGGGGAGTTCCAGGGGGTGTGCCACTGGCATGGGTGGATCGGCCCTCCAAAGTTAGTGGGGGTCGGTCATACATTTGGACTCGATTGGGGCACTCTAAATGGGTCAAAGTGGGATTTTTCAAAACTTGACCCTACGGGACAAAAGTCAACAGTTGGGGGGTAGTAGAATTCGTTTTAGAGGTATGGTTCCTTCGGCAAAGTTTCTTATTTCTTATTTTGATCCCGTGGGCGATTATTAATTCGACCCGCCCTAATATATATATATATATATATATAAATATATAATATATATATATATATATATATATATAATATATATATATATATATATATATATTTTAAACCCTTTAAAACAAAGAATCTAATGACTGCACGATGTTCAATTTTTTTCATATTAACAAAATTCAATGACACGTCAACTTCAAATGGCTTGTAAACAAAGAATGAATTGAGCGAATGACTTACAACTTTGCATATATATATATATATATATATATATATATATATATATATATATATATATATATATATATATATATATATATATATATACGGTTGGTTGAAAAGTTCCTACGCTCACCAAGAGATGGCACTGCTAGCTCCAAACTTTTTTTTTCTCAAGTTGGTATAACTGTCCTGAGAACACATGCAAAGTTGTAAGTCATTCGCTCAATTCATTCTTTGTTTACAAGCCATTTGAAGTTGACGTGTCATTGAATTTTGTTAATATGAAAAAAATTGAACATCGTGCAGTCATTAGATTCTTTGTTTTAAAGGGTTTAAAAGCAAAGGAATTTTATGAACAATTGTTAGAAGTGTATAAGGAGTCCTTACCATCAAAACGCACCGTTGAATTTTGGGCTGGTGAATTTAAACGAGGTCATACTAGCCTTGAAGACGATCCACGCCAAGGACGACCAAAAACTGCAACCACAGCAGAAATCATTGAGCAAGTGCATAATATGGTTAGTGAAGATTCAAGTTTGACTAAACGTGAAATTTCTAATGCCATAGGCATCTCAGACGAACGAGTACTCCATATTTTACATAAAGAATTACGTATGAAAAAACTGTTTGGAAAGTTAGTGCCGCACACAATAACAATTCAACAAAAACTGGATCGAAAACAAATTTCTCAGCGTAATTTGGAGCGTTTTAAGCAGAATAAAACCGACCTTTTGCGCCGTTTTATAACTATGGATGAGACTTGGATCTACCACCATGATCCTAAATTGAAACAAGAACGTTTACACTGGACTGAAGGTGGTTGTTTAGCTTCAAAGCAGGTGAAGTCACAACGATCAGCAAAGAAGGTTATGGCATCAGTTTTTTGGGATGCAAAAGGTATTTTGTTGATTGATTATCTTTAGAAAGGTAAAACAATCAACTCTGAATATTATTGCAGCCTTCTGGATCAGCTGGATGAAAAAATTCGTGAGAAAAGACCTGGTTTAAAGAAGAAAAAAATCATTTGTCATCAAGACAATGCACCTGTTCACAAAAGTGTTTTGACGATGGCTAAATTCAAAGAATTAAGGTACGAATTGCTTGAACATCCACCGTATTCACCAGATTTGGCTCCCAGTGACTACTATCTCTTCAGAAATCTCAAACAATTCCTTCGTGGAAAGCATTTTTCGTCGAATGAAGAGGCCATAGCAGACGTAGACGGTTATTTTGCAGAGCTTCCGGAAAACCATTATAAGGATGGGATAAAATTATTGGAAGATAATTGGAACAAGTGTATTGAGCTTCTAGGAGATTATATTGAATAAAAAAATATATTTCGTAACAAAAACATTATTCTTTCATTTCGAGCGCAGAAACTTTTCAACCAACCTGTATATATACTTTTCAAATGACCAAGTGTAGATTGCAGGCAGAGCTTCGAAAGAATTAATTCAATTTTAGCTTAATTCACACAAAACCGAATTCAGCTTTAGAAATTGAATATATATCATTCCATCAATTCATTCTTTAAAATTAATTCATAGGTTTCATTCCCAAGGTTTAATGTTAAATAGTATGCATTCTTATGTTGAATAAGTTGTAGAATTACAATCAATGTAAATAATTAATTTTTTCATTAATTCTAATCTTTTACAATGGCTTATCAAAATTGTCATTTTATTCAATCCGTAAAAGATCTAAGGTATGAATATACTAATGATTCTGAAAACACTTTAGTTTATAATTACAAATTAAATAAAAATGTGGCTTATATTAGTGATTTAATATTGATATCATATACACAACCCATAAAAATAATGAAGGTAATTAACCAAAATTTAAAAACGCAAGCATATGTTTTAATCTTGTACAAACCGAATGAAACGTGAAAGATCATTATAAAAAGAATGAATTCATGAAAGAATTCATTCACTACGCATGAAAATTAAAAGAATGAAGCCAGTGAATGAATTCATACGGAATGGTATAAACGAATGATATATTAGTAAATTTTAATTAAAAATCCAAAAGTGAATTAAAGAATTAATTCATTCGAATCTATGGTCGTAGGTTTGGTTAAGTAGATCACATCACATTTTGCAGAAATTTCAGTACACCTAAAAATTATTATCAAAAGAAACATTTTTAAGACATTGCGGACGAAAAAAATGTTAGGTAAGTTATTTCTCGGTCGACTTATAAAATTGGGGAGATATTTACAATAATCGACGCTGCTCTGAGTTCCGAATCCACAAAAAAATTCTAAGGTGAAACATTCCGAATTTTCTTGCTGTTCCGTGATCCACATCCTAGTTATTTTTTTCGTTTTATTTCGTGTAGAAAAAGCATAATGATACCCAGGAAAAATTTTTACAATCGGTAGCCAACCACACCTATTCTACAACTGGTTCCACTGCAACCGATTCCATGGAACTGGTTCCGGAACCAGTTCCTGGGATCCTATATGGAAGGTGTGGGTGACGTAGAATCAATTCCAGAACTAGTTCCACAACTGATTCTAGAGCAACCGGTTCCACTTTGGAGCCATAGAAGGGGTTGCTTTTGGGACAATTTCAAACAAAAAGAATCGGTGTTAGAATCGACAGTAGAAGGGGTTGTGAATGAAAAGTACCCAGGAAAATTTTTTACAATCGGTAGCCAACCACACCCATTCTACAACTGGTTCCACTGCAACCGATTCCATGGAACTGGTTCCTGAACCAGTTCCTGGGATCCTATAGGGAAGGTGTGGGTGACGTAGAATCAATTCCATAACTGGTTCCAGAAGTGATTCTAGAGCAACCGGTTCCACTTTGGAGCTATAGAAGGGGTTGCTTTTGGGACAATTTCAAACAAAAAGAATCGGTGTTAGAATCGACAGTAGAAGGGGTTGTGAATGAAAAGTAGCTATTGTACAACCGATTCTTTGGAACAGAAAATTTTCCTGGGTAGCTATTGTACAACCGATTCTTTGGAGCAGAAAATTTTCCTGGGTAGTGAAACGAATATATATTTTTTAACAACAATTACACTGTGAGACAAATGGTAGGGATCAGTGAATGGGAAGGGTTCAAACTACCGGGGAAAGTTATATCGGTAAAAAAGAAGTTATACGTGTCCCGGCGTTTCGCTGGGTCAACCCTAGGAATCGAAATATATCGATTTGACCTTTGGTAGTCTTTTTTTTGACATAACTCGAGAACCACTAGTCCGATTTTGCTCAAACAATTTTAAAAAAATTAAAAATTACAATTCCTTTAATCTGTTCATATAACGTTTTTCTATATACTCAACAGTTTTGCCGGTAAAAATAAATGTATGAAGAAAAAAATATTTTTTGCCTAAAATATTAAAAAAAAGTAATAAACAAAAGGTTATTGATTTTTATGGTAGCGGTAACAAACATTTATTTTTACCGGCAAAACTGTTGAGTATATAGAAAATCGTTATATGAACAGATTAAAGGAATTGTAATTTTTAATTTTTTTAAAATTGTTTGAGCAAAATCGGACTAGTGGTTCTCGAGTTATGTCAAAAAAAAGATATATATATTGATTCCTAGCGGTGACCCAGCGAAACGCCGGGACACGTATAACTTGTTTTTGACCGATATAACATTTCCCGTTGGTTTCATCCCATCCCGATTTTGACTGTCGCATAGTGTTATTATATAATAATTTATTTTTAAATTAGGTGCCTATTCCTAAGAAAAGTCTGTTACTCCTAGTTATGTCTGTATTTCCCTTGTGTTTGTTATTGCAAAGTCATAATAAATTATATTTATTCAAATTTTTGTTTGAAAACTTCTAAAAACTTAAGACCTGGTATCGATACAATATATAATGACAAATAAAATTCGAATTTTTTAAATTTTATTGTTGTTTTGTATGGAAAGATGTGACTTTCAGTCTTAAAATAGTCTTAAGGCAGTCATAACGAGTCACAAGTAGGAATAGGCACCTTAGTCTATGAATGTTAAAATTTGGGAGAAACAGCAAATTTTCGAAAATTTTAATTTCATGTGATTTTACAAATCATGTGATTTTTTCAAATAAAAAAATAATATAGTAAAAAAAAAATATTGTTGTTTGAATTTTTCACAACCGTTTAAATATGCCCCTTAAAATTCTGTTGTTACATTATTTAACACCCTTAATGCAATTAATGTATATCCCAAAAAAAATTAATTTAAAAAAATCTTAGTTTCTATTTGTAAAAAAGAACTTTAAAATAACATCACGAAAGGCCAAAATAAAGGTGTTTTTTAAAACCTTTCAAAACACACGGCTGGAGCAGGCTTTAGGAAATACTATAAACAATGGTAGCATTCAGCAGAGAAACCTTATACTTATACCGGTGACTTCTAGCGCTTTGTGATTACTAGGGTATTCAGTCGATTAATCTTTATTCGATTAATCGAACAATTTTGCTCAAAAATTGTTCGAATAATTTAAAATGGCCATATTTCGAATAATGAATAATTCAAATAATTTAAAGCGATTAAACGAAATTGATAAAATGTTTTAAAAATATATACTTTTTATTTAAGTAATATTATTAAAACTTATTTAACAAATTGTAAAAATCATCTTAAATATCAAATAAAAAACAAAAACATCAACAGTAGTGAGCACTCTGTATTCATAATATCCTTTAGCAAAGGATATTATCCCAAGCCATACACACAGAAAAAAACAGGGGGAATATTACCTAAGAGCTATGTAATTATACAACTACATAATTTTCAAGTTATTTTTACAAAGTTCTAGTAAAATAACCACATTTTTTGTAAAATATATACAATCCTTGCAAAATATATACATATGTAGTGGAAAATATTCGAAAAATTACATATATTTTGCTAGAAATTTGTAAAACTTACTTGGAACTTATGTAGTTGTATAATTACATATTTAGCACATAGATAAAGTTCCAACTGTTTTTTTTTCTGCGTGTAGGACAAGATAATAGTCAAAATTAGTACATATTTATGAGTTCTAAATAATGTTTAATTATAACTAAATAACCTTTTATATATTTGAGCTTTTCATACCCCAATTCAGCTAACAAATTTGTCAACATTAATCACAAGGTTTTTTTTTTATTTCCTGCGAAATAGTTGCTAAAATCAAATAAAGGGATGGAGGGACGCAAAGGTGGAGGGAAAATCAATTCTCAACAGAATAGGCCTATTTTTTAATCACTGGATTTATTTTTGAATTTATTTTATTTTTTTAAAAAATCCATATTTTGGTTTTTAATTTTCAAAATTTATAATTTTTATTAAAATCTAATACTTATTCGCCAATATATAGTGCAAGAAAATCATTAAATTTTGTAAAAATGTGAACACAGGAATTGAACCCAGCAAAAACATGGTAATGACAGGTCATTACCATTCGGATTACCAAGTAATGATAGGTCATTACCTTTTGCATTACTTTAAAATGCAAATTAATGACTTACCGATAATAAGTTATAGAAGTACATATATATTCGTGCAAAGTAATCACTTACTGGTAATTCATTATATAAGTACTGATTAAGTCTTCTTTATATTAATATTTTATTTATAAATTTGTTTTGAACTAAATAGGAAATTTTCCAAGGTAAAAAGTTTTATTTTGCCAATATGACCAACTATTTTACAATGTAGGGTAACCCCTTATTTCCTAACTTAGGAGTAACCACTTATTCTATCTTTGTGAGTAACTACTTATTCTTTCAGTATGGGTAACTCGTTATTCGCACTTTTTTTGTAAGCGAGAGGGTAATGACCACCCATGAATTTTTGGACATCGCGAACAAAAGTAATGTTGCGAGTAAATAGCCTGGTAAGTAGTGAAATCCTTTGTGTGCTACTTATACGCTTAATTACTCGGTAATGTCTGTTTTTGCTGGGAAATAAGCTAAATCCAAAATGGATTTAAAAAATAAATAAATCCGTTTTGGATTTAGCTTAATTTTGTTCCAGAAATTGCATTTTCGCAAAATTTAAATTTTTTCTTTCGCATTATATTAGGGAATAAGTGTTAGATTTGGATAAAAATATAAAATTTAAAAAATTAAAAAACAAAATGTGGATTTTTTAACAAAATAAAATAAATCCAGTGATTAAAAAAAAGGCCAAATGTCTCTCTACATTTATGTGTTTTATGAGTTGAAATAGATACACTCTCAAAACAATTCCGTTGTGACAACGGAATTTTTTCCAACCGAATTGGCTCGGTTGCTGCAACCTCGTAATTCGGTTGCCGCAACCGAATTCAGTTGTGGCAACCGATAATTCGGTTGTCGCAAACGAATTGAAATCGAATTCAGTTGCCACAACTGAATTCGGTTGCTGCAACCGAATTACGAGGTTGCGGCAACCGAATCAATTAGGTTGGCAAAAAATTCCGTTGCCACAACGGAATTGTTCTGAGAGTGTACAAATTAATCTACGAGTTGTTCTATTCTTCTTCTCATTGAATATATTATAGAGCGCTATGTACCTATAATATACCAACGTCTGGCTAATTTTTATAAAATGCTAAATTTAAAGAGAGGTCTGCGGTGTGGTTCTCCCCGATTTGGATAAAATTTGAATATATTACAGAGAGGAGAGAAGTAATAAAATTTTTTATAAAATATGATCTCAATCCCAGCAAGCATGGCAATACGAAGAAGATTTCCCGATCATATTGCCAGGAAGAAAACATTTATTGCCGGCAATATCAATTTCGTATTGAGGAAGTTTCCTCCGTCGGGAACAACTGTTATCCGAAAGCAATACTTCCAGGTAATACGAAAGCAATACCCCAGGAAGATAAATCGGCGATATCGCTAATTTATCACCGGAAGAAGTAATATCGCCAAATAAACTTCCCTGTACAAAATAAACGATATATATTTTTTTTTTTATAAAATTTAAGCCTGAAAAAGAATATTTGCATATATAATCCATTGACCAACATATTAATTATCTTGATTTCATTGCAGCCGATTTTTTCCGCGCATTAAATCTTGATTTTTTCGAGGAATTTGTTTCCTATGTATCTGTTGGTTGTTTTTGTATAAATTTTGTTTCCATTTTTTCCAAAATGACAAAAAATTTCAAACAAATTTTCTTTATCTTCCGGATGTTAAAAATGTAATATTGCCGCAATATTATCATAAAAAATTATAACAAAAACTTCAATTTTTGAATTATTTTTTTCCCAAATATCTCCGAATTATCTTTCAAATGATAAAAGGAAGAAAATTTCAAAATACTACTTGATTATTTTCATTCAAATGAAAAATAGAAGATATCGCTGTAATATCTTCTTGGAAGATATCTTCCAAATGCTTACAGGGATTATAGCATTTTTAATTTTTATGAACCCGTATAAAAATGTTATCTTATTTGAAAAGTTCCCATATGCAACCACATACAATTTGACCCGAAAAATGGGTCATCTACATGTGTCTAATTATATCAAGTTAGATATAATTTTGTGCAATTTGATCCGAGATTTGTCCATATCCAGGACATCAAATTATATATACTTCCATAAATTATTAGATTCCAGGGAATTCCCGGGAATCCCGTCCTTTTTTGAATCCCGCAATCCCGGGAATTTTATGCGGGATTTCCCGGGATTTTTTTTAGTCTTTTACAGTAGTTTTAGCTAGTTTTATTGCAATTTTAGAAGCTTTATTTAAATTTAAAGCATTGATTTTTTTAAATTAATTTAAATAAAGAATATTACGGTTTAAAATTTCATAAACTGAATTAAGCCAAATTGTTTTTGGATGCCAATTGAATTTGGTTTAGTTAAACCAAAAATATTATATTAGCAATTACCAAATTTACAAACTAAAATACTTGTCATTCGGGAATTTTTTTCTTCTTTAAGATGCTGATATTTGTTCAAACAAAGCAATATTTATATAGGCTGTTTTGAACTATAAGATTCTCGGAAAGATTTTGCAACCTTGACTATATGTTTTGCACGTGTACTGAATTAAAAACGTACCGAAAATCTTATAGTGTAAACCAGCCTTATACAACACTTCAATATCATTATTTCAGTTCCAAATTACTCCAATAAACTAGGGATTAAAGTTAAAAAATAGTAATTCAATTTCATTTAAAGTTCAATTGCTATTCCTTTATTTTAAATATAGTTTTTAAATATTATTAATTTTTAAAATAATAAATACATCAGATGCTTTTTCAAATTATTTTGAATTTTTTATATGCTAATTTAAAATGCAACTAAATATGAATATTAAATAATTTCTTTTTAAGGAGTTGTGGCATAAAAAATTTCTATTCAAAAAAACTAATTAAAGTTATGAAACTATTTAATATTTTACGGTGGGTCTCATACTGCAGGTTTAAACTTTAGTTAATAGTTAACCCAAAAATTTGTTTTTGTTTTGTGTACACTTTTTTGACATTTTCTTTTGTTTATAGTTAAGTTAAAGTTAAACCTACAGTATGAGACCCACCATTAGTGTCTACTTTTATAAAACAATTTAGGCGAATTTGCCTAAAAATTTATGTGAAAAATGCTCACTTTTAAACTTTTTTATAAAACTAATTCTAGACGGATACTTCTGAAAATCTGCATAGAAAAAAACAAAATATCTAGAAATAGAAATTTTTGGATTTCATGTATAAGATAAAATTAAAAACATATTATATACTTAGAGGTAGTAATAGGCAGAACTAATTTCGTCAAAATTTATTGATGTTTAGTGCCAAATTCGCCAAATTTCGTAATTTTCAAAAAGCGAAAATCGCCATAACTTTTGAAATAACAACAATTGATCAACAATTTTCGGTACGTAATTTTATTTTATTGATAGTATTATTTACAGCAAAAACCGAAATTATTTGACCACTGGGTTTCAAGATACGTCTTCAACCTTTGTTGTGCAATATCGCCTAAATAAAGCGATAAATTAAAATTTTAATATCTGTTCCATAGTACATTTTCAACGCCAAATATATGGTTTGAATATTATTGTAATCAGAATTATTGTAATATATTACTAAGAGTTTTTTTTTTTAATTAGGACGGCCTTCCATATAAATATATTACATAAATACTAATTCACGATTTAAATTGTTAAACGAATTGACCTGGAAAAAGTGGAAGACATGGATACTTAGCCCTCCTATCAGAACATTTTCTCATGGATACAACCAAAAGATAAACTTGGTCGAACGGTGTTTAACAAAAAAGTCGAATTGATATATTTTTCAACGAGCCGAAAAAAATCCCGCTGTCCCGGGAAAGGAAAAAGTCCGGGGAAAGAAAAACCCTAATAATTACACTATGAGACGTAGGGGTCAGTGATCGGGAAGGGTTCAAACTACCGGGGAAAGTTATATCGGTAAAAAAGAAGTTATACGTGTCCCGGCGTTTCGCTGGGTCAACCCTAGGAATCGAGATATATCGATTTGACCTTTGGTGGTCTTTTTTTGACATAACTCGAGAACCACTAGTCCGATTTTGCTCAAACAATTTTAAAAAAGTTAAAAATTACAATTCCTTTAATCTGTTCATATAACGTTTTTCTATATACTCAACAGTTTTGCCGGTAAAAATAAATTTATGAAGAAAAAAATATTTTTTGCCTAAAATATTAAAAAAAAGTAATAAACAAAAGGTTATTGATTTTTATGGTAGCGGTAACAAACATTTATTTTGACCGGCTAAACTGTTGAGTATATAGAAAAACGTTATATGAACAGATTAAAGGAATTGTAATTTTTCATTTTTTTTAAATTGTTTGAGCAAAATCGGACTAGTGGTTCTCGAGTTATGTCAAAAAAAAATATATCTCGATTCCTAGTGGTGACCCAGCGAAACGCCGGGACACGTATAACTTGTTTTTGACCGATAAAACATTTCCCGTTGGTTTCATCCCATTCCGATTTTGACTGTCGCATAGTGTTATATAATTAAATCAGACAGTAGGTAGGCTTTTTATGATTGGAAGTTATGCTTAACAGATATTAAGTTGACAATTGAAATTTTAAACAATTTTAAAGGCCCAAATTTTAGATAACTTAACCCAATGTTTAAAAATTTTCCTACAAAAAATGGTTGTGTTTTATAAAAATGCATTTGAATTATTTTGTCATATGAAAGGTACGCATCATTTTTTTAATATGATATAAAAAAAATAAGTTGATCTGTTTATGGAGCCTTATATGGTTAGATGTGAAGCCATGGTAATTTAATTCTTAATTTACAAATAACAAAATTTTATGTTAAATTATATTTTTTTATTTTATTTATTTATTATTATTTGCGATTTCTATGCACAAGACTTAAAGTCTTTTATAGCAGCATAGAAATTAACTTTGAATAAAAAAGGTTTGATACAAAGATAATTCTTAGATTCTAATTAACTAATTATAATAATAATAGTAACATCATAATAGGTTGTAGACAAAGTTTTAAAAAATAAAAACAAACATATTAACAAAAAAGAAAATAAAAAATATATATTATATATGTATGCATAGCAGCGCATGGTTCGGGGACATTTTTTCGATCAAGTGTTTAGTATGGAGACATTTGGTTAGTTTGGACGATTCGGTTAATGGGTAAGTGATATATTAAACCTAATAATCTTAAAAACGAGGGTAGATATATTATTATACACAACACTACTCATATTATTTTGTAAAAATGCTATAATTTTGTACATATTTTAGTTTATTTCGTATTTTTTCCCCATTTTTATATATATTTATTACTTTTACAAACTTATATTAAGCCATCAGCTCCTGCCCCATATGACGTGTCTTCAAAATCCATAAAGGAATCGTCATTGGCTTTTCTTTAAAAATTGCGTGGAATTCTTACATCTTTTGATGTAGTTTTTTTCTTTTTATTCTGCCCTGTTATAAGATATACGATTTCTAATAAAAACAAGTTAATAAAAATGCAAACAAAAAGTATTACACACAAATTTACCACATAGAGTATTATGTTGGGACTAAAACATATTTTACAAAAAACCAAGTAGAAATTTAATTTCTTCGAATTTATTATTGAAAGTATGCTCCATCCAAATAAAATATAAAAAAAATCGAAAACAAAATTTTTCCTAGAGTCGATACCCCCCTTAAAGGAATTAAATGTGCTAAAATCCCAAAACTTGTTTAACAAATTGTGCAAAATGATCTGTTGACAGCTTGACCCTATCCTGATTTCATACTTCCCTAAGGAAATCCGCCGAGGACGACGTTTCCAGAATTTATAGAAATATTTATTAAAATAAATTTTAAACTCAATACTAATTTATTGTTCTCGTCTACGAGCATTAAAATATCATAGAAAAAAAAACAACAAAAAATTTACCACAATTTGCTTTGTAATCTTCCAGTATACTACTTACGCTGTTGTTTTGATAGATCTAGCAATGTAGTGACATCCATTCACTTATAAACAACAATAGAAAATAATATGTTTGCTAAGGTATCAGTAACATTTAAATTTGCACAAGCACTTGCGTATTAGTTTTTTTAAATTTATTTTTATCGGGATATACAATATATTAATTGAATTAAAGGAATTAAATGAGCTAAACTCCCAAAACTTATTTAACAAATTATGAAAACTAATATGTTGAAGGCAACCGATTCTTTGGAACAGAAAATTTTCCTGGGTTGTTTATGTAAATTTCATATGGTACACAATACGACAAAACAAGAAAAATTTCTGTTTTAATTTTAAGTTAAAATTGACTAAATCTGAAAATGATAGACTATTTTAATACCTAAAAACTAAGGAGTCTGTGATAAATATTAAACTATAAAACTCAGATTTAACTATTCAGAAATGTAAAACATATATTTTTTAATCAATTTCAATGAAGATAATTGAGGTGCAAATTGCTAAAAGATAACGATTTTAAAAGATGCATGTTCAAAAATTTACTTTTTTCCCTTTTGCCGTAGTAAATAAAGGGTGGTCCAATCATAATGCACGATGTTAATTGTGAGTCACACCTTAACGTCAAGTTTTTTGCACAACTTAATTTGACATTTCATTGTTTCAGTGTTTGACAAATTCAGCTGTGGAGAGGTACACAATTGAACAGTGCGTTAAGATTCAGCCTTTTACGAAAATGGGCGTTCAAATGAAAATGCATTTCAGGCACTTTTTTGGTCAGCATAATCGATCAAATGTGTCTACAATCGGGAGAATTGTGCGGAAATTTCAACAAAACGAGTCTGTAATAAATGTGAAAACACCAGTGCATGCTCACTAGGGTGGGTCAAAAAAATATTTTCTAATTTTTTTGAAAGGCTCAGTTATAAAAAGGTGCCAAATGGTATAGCTAATCTGTGCTTAAAATTTTATTGCATTATTTTAAGTTTTACTGACTGCGGATAGCGATAGAAGTTTTAGAAAAAGAAGATTTTTGACATCACATTTATAATACTTTTTAAGTTACATGTCTATACAAATTTTATGCGAAATAATTTTAAGTACCAGTATATAGAAGTAATGTCGGTATAAAAATGTACTCTTGCAATGTGAATTCACACTTTTAAATTTTCGCAGAACACGCATTTACATATCGCTACCTTAATATAAAAAACCATAACTCAATTTTTTTGCATATTTCGATAGATTAGCGGATCATCTAACAAAACATGCAAAAACAACTCGATTAAAAAAAAAATTGAGTTAGGGCCTTTCTATATTAAGTAAACTCATAAAAAAGCCCGTACAAATAGTTAAAAATTCTGAAAGCTAAAATTCTAATTTTAGGTAAAAAAGTGAGTTCAAATAAAATAATTTATAATGGAAATGAAAATTACTCAGTTGAAATCAGCACATGTTTTCTGCTAAATTTTAGTTTGTTATAAACAGGTAAAAAATTCAGTTAACATTCAAAAATTTAGAAGAATGTTCGTTAAATAGAAATGAAAGTGGGTCAGTTGAAATCTGCAAAACATGCTGCTAAAATTACAATCACTTTTTGTTATTAATTGAACCAAAACAAATTAATGTAAATATTGAAATATTGAAAAAACTAATATGCAAGTGCTTGTGCAAATTTAAACGTTACTGACACTTTAGAAAACATTGTTTTGTATTGTTGTTTCTAAATGAATGGATGTCACTACATTGCTGGATCTGTCAAAACAACAGAGTATTATATTGGAAGATGACAAAAAAATTGTGGAAAATTTTCTGTTGTTGTTTTTTCTTTGATATTTTATAGGTTTAATAACGCTCCTAGACGAGAACAAGAAATTCTCATTGAGTTTGTAATTTAACTTAACAAATATTTCCAGAAATTCTAAAAACGTCGCACAATGCTTTGTCCCGTAGGCAAAACTAAAAAAAAAAAATGTATGCGGAACGTTAGTGACTTATATATTTTTGAAGAGCTGACATAATACCATAAATAAATATGAAGGAGGAATTCAGTATATCCTCTTTTTGTTAACAACAGAGGGCGCTAAAGTCAAAAAAATTTTGAGCTAAAATAGTTAAACGAAAATCTAATTTTAACTGCTTTACGAAAAAAATTGGAAAAAATTCATTTTTAAGATAATTCTTTGAAACACGGTGGTTTTGTTATTTACTATATTCGCAATAAGCAGAAATTATTTTAAGTGAACATTTTTTATAGAATAATATTTGGTGGCATCAAAAACTTTAGACATATTTTGACTGGAAATCCCAAAGTTGCTTAAGTTTAGTAGAGTAAAAAAAAAATATGGAAAAACACGTTTTTTTTTATTTATTATTTTAGGACACCTTGAAGCTCTTTAATAGAATTTGGAAAAAAAAATTGTTTTTTTTAACCGCAAATTTAAAAATTTTATACATTTTCCAAACCCTTTTACCTGAGTTTTAACAAAGTTAGAAAGAGCTAAATTTAAAATAATAACGTTAAAAAAAAAGAACTTGAAAAATAAAACGCAAGCTTCGGTTTTATGTATATTGAGCCTTAAAATACGATTTGTCGATTTTTATTCATTACACTGCCAAGTTTTCATCTACCCCTTTTGCAACTGTAATTCAGAAAATATCAATTGAAATTCAGAATTTCCATTTGAAATTCAGAAAAGATCAATTGAGATTCAGAATTTCCATTTGAAATTCAGAAAATATCATTTGAAATTCAGAAAATATCAATTGAAATTCAGAAAATATCATTTGAAATTCAGAAAATATCAATTGAAATTCAGAAAATATCATTTGAAATTCAGAAAATATCAATTGAAATTAAGAAAATATCAATTGAAATTCAGAACATATCAATTGAAATTCAGAAATCGTCATTTGAAATTCAGAAAATGTCAATTGAAATTCAGAAATTGTCATTTGAAATTCAGAAAATATCAATTGAAATTCAGAAAAGATCATTTGAAATTCAGAAAATGTCAATTGAAATTCAGAAAATATCATTTAAAATTCAGAAAATATCATTTGAAATTCAGAAAATATCAATTGATATTCAGAAAACATCAATTGAAATACAGAAAATATCAATTGAAATTCAGAAAATATCAATTGAAATTCTGAATTTCAATTGATATTTTCTGAATTTCAAATGATATTTTCTGAATTTCAATTGATGTTTTCTGAATTTCAAATGGAAATTCTGAATTTCAATTGATGTTTTCTGAATTTCAAATGGAGAGATAAAAAGTATAATTTTATAAACTATTGTAAGTTCCTAGTGCCTTCTGATATTAAATCTGGCCAAAATATAGTTTTTGAGAAAAAGGATATACGGGAGATAGTCATATCCTTGCACCGAATAAAACAAAATTTGCCACAGAGATAAAAAGTATAATTTTATAAACTATTGTATTAAATCTGGACAAAATATAGTATTTGAGAAAAAGGATATATGGGAGATAGTCATGTCCTTGCACCGAATGAAGGGAAATTTGCCACAGAGCTAAAAAGTATAATTTTATAAACTGTTCTAAGTTTTTAGTACACTCTGATCATAAATCTATCCAAAATATAGTTTTTGAGAAAAAGGATATATGGGAGGTAGTCATGTCCTTGCACCGAATGAAAAAAAATTTTCCACAGAGCAAAAAGTATTATTTTATAAACCATTTTAAGTTTTTAGTGCATTCTGATCATAAATGTAGTCAATATATGGTTTTTGTGAAAAAGGATGTATGGGAGGTAGT
The DNA here is from genome assembly GCA_949987735.1 of Leucophora obtusa. NCBI lineage: Eukaryota > Metazoa > Arthropoda > Insecta > Diptera > Anthomyiidae > Leucophora > Leucophora obtusa. The sequence continues at coordinate 169,954,325 of OX465295.1, read as the reverse complement.
CATGTCCTTGCACCGATTTTTCCGAAACTTCGAATTTTTCTTAATTTACATGTTATAAACTAGCACACCAAATTTCATTCTTCTGCGATAACTCCTCTAATTTTGCCGATTGACTATATGGGGACGAAGCACTGTGCGTCATCCCCTGACGATTTCCTTAGGCAAGAATGAAATCCGGATAGGGACATGCCTACCACGGATTATTTTTCACAATTTGTTAAATACGTTCGGGATTTTTAGCATATTTAATTCCTTTAATGTAAATATTGTTAATTTTATTTTCGATTAAATTACACAATCCAAAAACACTATTTGCATTAAATATCACTTTTATTTTCATGCCAAAATGTGTGCTAGTGGAAGTTGTATTATTTGGTTCCTTTTTTTGTCTACCTGCAGGTAGAATTTAGATGAAAATGTTAAAGGGGTGAAATAATAGGAAAGCAATAAAATATTTAATAATATTCCCGTAAATAAATATAGTTTATATTATAAAACAAACCTCTATTATTTTATTGTTTTAATACAATTTTAACTGCAAAATGTTAATGTCCAGTATACCTCCGTTTTCTTTTGCGTTCCTTTGCTGAGTAACAGAAACAAGAGAAAACCTGCTCTTATCATATTATTTTATTTACTAGAACTTTCTTAACAAGCGCCATATTATTTTTATTTGTATTGGTAGGCGTCACCAGTGATGAGTCATCACACACATTAAAATACACTTACTAGAAATTTTCTAATTTGTATTGGTCGGCAAACTAACTAATACACACTTCACCATCAATCACTATACACTAGCGCCCCTTTACTTTTGAGAACACAAATATTAAAAAAGTTGCCAATAAATTTATCTATATTATCTGATACATTGTCGAAATCATTTATAAAAAAATAGCTAAATATCAGGAGGAAAAATTAGTTCAAGTACAGCAGAAATATGTTTTTGTGGTGAAATTGCAAAACTAACAACTTTAGCTAAACAACGGATTTAAACGAAAACAAGAGGAAAAATTAGTTCAACTGAATTAGAACGCGTTTAAGAGACTTTTGTACTAACTTTTTTTTATGAGTGTAGCGATGTACAACACTGATTCAGTCTAATATGGCTAATTAAGTCATTAAAAGGAACAATATAAAATTCTGTTCTTTTATATATTACAAAAACTAAAAAACGTGCTGCTTTTGTCTATGTAACTTTTCAAAAATAGGGAAATCTTTATTTCATACAACACGGAGTTAGGTGGGACAAGTGGCCGCGATCGTTAAAATAAGTAGTGTTGCACGCTACGTTGTAGAAGGCACACAGAAAAAAGATTGGTTGTTATTCGGTCATCCCAAGTAAACATCAATACGGACCTTAGAATTTTACTGCAATTCTTAATTATTTAAAATTACAAAAGATTTTCCATATTCCTCACTAGACTCACATAATTATAATAGTATGATTGTAATGACAACTTCAAAATCATTCCCTTTTACCAATTGTAAGCTTTTTACAATTTTAGTAACTTTTTCCATGGATGCAACTAAATTTAGTACAAAAAAATCTGCTTTCAAACCACATATTAGTGAAAATATATTTATTATAACAACACATTTGAAATCAAAACTGTATTTTCAGTTATTACAATCAATTTTTGATTATGTAAACACGAAATACAAACTATTTCCCTGTGTTGATATTCTAAACAGAAAAGGAACAATTTGTCATTAAAAAATATATTAAATTAAAATAAACAGATCTGTGAAAACTAATTTTAAAACAAAAAATTTTTAAAAATGTCACAACAGATTTTGGAGCTCAAAAACGGATATAAATTGTATGGGTTTACATCTGGTCATCAATGTGGCGCTTGATTAGGAATTGCTCTTTAGCTTTGTTAACTTTCATCAAAATTCTATGCCAAGTTTTTGGTGTTTATTGTGTTTTCTATTCCTAGATAATTGTCTAAAGCAATGCAATATAAAATTTTGAGAAAACTTATTTAGTATGATAAAATAAGGATTAAGCTATAGGCATTTTCCGGAATTTTAAATTGAAACAAAAGTCTGCTAAATTGTATGTGAACATGTTATTTTTGCGGTCTTAAAATGACTAATGTCATTGCGTATATAAAAATATGGTTTGTTTTATAAGCCTGGTATGATATTAATCTTTAGCATATTCATTTCCGAAAAATTAATTTTGGTCAGATATCTGAATGACTAATTGGAATTTAATTTAGAAAAAACGAAATTATTTGCACATTAAATTAAGTTGTTGGCGCTAAAATTGATTTTAATAATTTTACATAAAAATTTGTTTTTTTGTGCAAATAAATAACAATTATGGTACACTCATATAAAAAAGTTTGTAAAAAAATTTGTAAATAGTTTCCAATCGCACTATACTATTTTTATACTGATTATTAGTACAATTTTTATTTTTAGTAATCATTTTTGCTAATCTCTTATTACAAATTACGGATTTTTTTACTAATTTTCGCTGCTGATTTCAGAAAAACATTTTAGTAATTTTTCAAAACCGAGTGCTAATTTAGCAGAAAAATATACTAATTTAAAAATATTTTTTTTTGATTTTTTACAATTCTTGTTTAGTTTATATTTGTTACTATTGATATATTCTTAGTTTAGAAAATTTTATTGCATCTCCAATGCATAAAACGGCAATAACTGTAGAACGGTTTCCAATTTTGACTCCAAATTTCAAGATACGCTTGCTACAATCGAAAGAAAAAAAATTTTTTTTTAAGATTTTACAGTTTTTTTATTTTTTAGTACAATTTTTTGCTAATTTCAGCAGATTGATTTTAAATTACAGTTTGCAGCAATTTACCGAAATTTAGTAGCTGCAACTAATTATTTATACTAATTTCATTGTACTAAAGTTATGATATTTAGTAAGTTTTTTAACTGATTTTAGCAAATCGATTTTGAATTGCATTTTACATAAATTTTACTAAAATTTAGTAGCGGCTACTAATTTTTTCTACTAATTTTATTATACTACAGATCAGCAGACATTTGTTGCTAAAATTAGCAAAAAATACCGCTGGCCTCAAAACAGTTAAATTTCCAGTAATAACAGCAAAAGTTTCAGTAGCCATTACAGACTTTTTTGGTTGAGTGTAGTAGTGTTGTTTTTTCAAACGCGTCGTATAGACCAAATACAATTAATATCGTCATTAATATGTATTTTTATTAATTCTAATTTAGTGCTTTGAGGTTAAGAAGAAGAATAAACCTTCCTCAAATGTTATAAACACATTAAATTTGCAAATCAGACTAGATCTAGTTTCTGCCTTTTTATGGACAGGCTTCATCAGTGATCTTCCATTAAATTGTATTATTGTTTATATTTTTATTGTCAGGTTATTTTTTAAAAAGTTTTGCTTTTTAGCAGGGTTGGCAACCGTTTCATAAAGTTAGTGATAAGTGATAACGTTATTTCAACAGTATTTCGTTGGTTTATTTAAGGTTATCGGTATTTTAAGTTATATCGTTAAGTTATTTTAGGGTTAACGGTATTTTAAGTTATTTCGTTACGGTATTTTAAGGTTATCGATATTTTAATTTATTTCGTTAGGGTATTTTAAGTTTAACGGTATTTTAATTTATTTCGTTAGTGGTATTTTAGGGTTAAAAATAGTTCGTTGAAAGGGTTTTGAATCCTTAACGGTTAGTGTTTGCCAACCATGCTTTTTAGTTTTTCTTTTTTTGTTAGGACCAATGATTGGAAAAAGGTGGTCACATCTTTTATTTCAATTCTTACAACCGAAACCGTGTCCATTTTTTCATAGCCTCAACTAATATTTTCAGTTACTGGAATCCAAACTAGTACTAAGTCTCAGTTGCTTTTACTAAAATTCTGCAGTAAGGAAAGAAATTGCTTTAGAATTAAATCATAGTACATTCGGACCCATCATAGCTGAAAATATGAGAGGAAAATAAAAAGGAGCCAACATATAAAGAAATAGAAGCCATTGTCGTGGCAAAATTGAAGGAAATATGGGAGAAATCGCCTATACCTACAGTAGAGGGTAAACCAATGAAGGTAGTGCTACGAACATATCATTTAAAATTTAAAAATCTTTTGAAGTCTTCCCAAAAATACCTAAAAAGAAGTTGGAAAAGTTTATTTGTGAAAGTAAGACTTTGTTTGATATATCGGCATGTAAGTGCTGAGATTTTCTTAAATGTACTTGCATTAAAAACAAAAAAAAAATACCTGCAAGAGAACGATGTTTTATAACGTACCAAAGAACGGTTAGACAAATGGCTATAAGTAGCGTAGATGTTGGCACAACAAAACAGAATAGAAAACCATTAAAGAGAAAAATATAATTTAAAACAACTAAAATTGGCCGAAATACATACAGATACAGATGCATCTGAAACCGAATGTGTTCAGTCGGAGTGCGACTCAATTGAGTACTTCAGAAACTGAAACATAGTATAGTTGTAACACAAATTTATTGTTAGTCAAATGGACATATTTATTTCTATCAATTGTTAACTTATTATCTTTGAATTTAAAATGACATTCATACGTATTATTTTATGTTGCCTTAATTATTATTGTAACACAATCTCCCCAGTACTGTAATATAAGACTAGTTCTTGTTGTGCTGTATTGATCTAAATAAATAAATAAATAAAAATAAAGAGAGAGGCAATTGATTTTAGGTTATTATGAAAAACATGCGATAGATTTGGAGCATCAGAGTTCAGTACACTCTAATAAATTTCTGTTGAAATCTACTCTATTAAAAGAAGGTAACTTGATACCTACTATAAGTTGGGCAAAATTAGGCACAATGTTTAAAATCAAAATTTATAGACATATTGTGTTTAAAAATAATAGACACAATGTGTCTAAAAGTACGTTTTTAATTGTAGCAAAGGGTTTTAGCAACATTTAAATTTTGTTGAAATTTAAATGCTATGTGTCTAAAAAAGCTATATTAAATCAGTGGGTATCTACACAACTCTTGCTCTGTTAACCTTTACTCTTTATTTTTGTTCGTGAAGTCGGGAAAGAAAACTAAAACATGTTGGTAAACATTGTAAAAAAATGAGAGATTGAGTGTTTTTTTACACATTTCCCTATATAAAAAGCATTGAGGTTGAGTGAGTTTTTTAGATTTTTAAGAGAATTTTCAGATTTTTAAGAGGATTTAAGAGATCCCAATATTGCCTCAACATTCAAAAAATTTCCGTGCCAACAAACATTTGTCAATAGTGTCAATTTTGAGTTTTTTAAAACTAATACTGATAGTTAATATAGTTTTATTTTTTAAAATAATAGTTTATTTTAACAAAAACAATATACATTTAAATTAACAAGAACGGTGAAAATGAATTATATATTATTTGTATAATAAAATAAATTATTTACAAAATTTTCAAATAACATTAACAAAAATTATTAAAAACATAAGTTGAATTATATATTATTTGTATAATAAAATAAATTATTTAAAATTTTTTAAAATAATATTCACAAATCCTATTAAAAACAGTAGTTGAACAAAATTTACTAGACTCATTAAAAAACCCCTAAATGGAAAATCAAACTTGGCAACATTGTTCAAAGAATTTTTTTTAAAAGAAAAAAAACGAAAAAATGTTTCTCAAAATGCTCTTCCAACTCATTTTTTCTCTTAACAACATTATCAACATGTTTTCTTAGCCTTTCCCAAGTTCGCCACACAACAACAAAATTTGGTGAGGACGGTAGTTTCTCTATAGGTTTATACTTGTTGGTTTATACTTGTTGATTAAATGCATGAACCTACATTTGAGATGTTTAAAAATATGCTTAATAATGCACATATATACAAGGGAAATGCTTATTATTAAATACTGTACCCTATATTCCTTTCAAATAAAACCAAATACGTTAACAATTAAAAGGTTTGTTAACAGTGCAATATGAACATGAAAATTATCAATTATAAATAAAATAAATAAATTTTTATTTAAATTTACCCTATTTATAGTAGGTAACTTTTTACCTACAATAATATCGGTAAAATTACTCTATGGTTGTAAATTTAAAATGATATACACATTGTGTGAAATATCCGTACATACAATGTGTGTAAATTTATATTAAATGTGTGTATTCAGATATTAGTTACGGATGCGAATTTACCTGTTTATGTGCCTTAAAAAACATTTTAAAGTAGTAAATTAATATATATAATGCCTAAAAATGCAAAATTCTCCCAAAATTCTTTTTATACAAAATAACTAAAAAAAATTAATGCGTTTTACTTAAGCGGTTTTTATTTACAAGCAATTGAAATCAGTATAATTCTCTCTATTTTAGTTTTTTCTTTGTTAAAAATCTTGGTATTACTTATGTTGGTATATTTCACGATTTATTATTTTGCATCACACGCATCACTGCCAGCACTTCCTGCTACACTTCCAAATCCACTAATTGTTCTGCACGCTACTCCTAGCATTTATATTACAGATTTCACTAGCGGCAGGCTGTAGAAAATAGAAATATAAAATGCAAATTAGGAAATCGTATATTTTGGAAATCGGAAATTTATCACAAAGGGACTTTTTAAATGCCGATATTTTCATATTTCAACCGTGGAGAAAACAAATGATTCTCGTTATTTAAAAAGTAGACCAAGTGAATTTTTACAAGTCAAAAGTAAGAAAACACTTCATGGGAATATACTTAATCGCAAACTCTTTTGTAAATCAAGGTTTCTCAAAAAAGCGAACCTACCATTGATACTCGACCAGTCATTTGTGATTGATTTTTTCTTGCTGAACACGAAACTACCGTTTAATTGCACCGGGTTTTTTTTCAGTTCACAAACAACTCTCTTTGATAAGACAATGTCCCGTTAAAATTTAACTTTATATTTAAAATTTATATGGTAAACAACAAAAATAGCTAACAGGACATAGCTAACAAGACATGGTGTTAATGGTGTTAACTTTTCTATTTGTTTTAAAAAATTCCTTAGAATCAAATGACTTGCCTCGCAGGTGCAGAAGCGATTACTTTTTTCATCAACGCAGCGTCAAAGTGATATTATAATTGAAGCTTAATGACAATAGACTCGGATATACTCCGCCACCATTTCAACTCCCACCATCACGCCTACCTTTAATAAAACTTTCATTTGCAGCCCTGCCCATGATTGGATTTATATCTAAAATGGAAAGCTCAACTGTTGACTATTTCCTATATAATTTAGGGAGGAGAAACACATTGCAAATTTAGGCAAATGTATGGTTTTTGTTTTAGAAATATGAAAATATTTGCCATTACGTGTTGATTTCCTAATTGCATTTGCACCTCTTCCAGCTGTGAAGTTCGTGCTACTCCACGTGCAACACCCGAGTAATATAAATTTAATTCGGTAACCAGACAGAACGCACAGTAGAAGATCATCCACGGGAGCCATTATGGGAACGTCGTGCTATGCATATAGAAATAAATTCTTTAAACCTCTTTATAAAATTTTAAAATACGCTTACATTGCATACATACCTCTAAATAGACCAATATTGAACATAAGCGCTGATCAGCAGTTATAAGTAATTTGTTTTGATATTCTTTTGTTTTCTTTTTATTAATTTTTGATATTTTTATTTTTTCACAAATAACAAAATGACAAATTTTTTTACTGTTAAGTGTTTGTACATTTACGCATTTTGTATCTAATATTTATTTTTAAGCACAAAATATTATTTGTACACACAATATGTGTAATTTTAGATAAAAAGTGTCTATTAGCACATTTTATATGTATTTTTGTAGACAAAAAAGTGTATATACGATTATACACATTTGGTGTCTAAAGTTAGACATTTTTCGCAATATTACACAAAAATTCACATACTTTATAGTAGTGAATTTACAATCACTTTTAAGAGTGTAATTTCAACATTTTTATATATAAAAGATATGAAAAAGTCTACAGAATCTGAGGGGGTTTCCAAGAAAAAAAACCTCCTAATCTGAGGAAGTGTTTAGGGGAAAAAATCCCCACAATCTGAGCATTTTCTGTATGAAAAAGTTCTCTGAATCTGATAGTATTTTCAAAGAAAAAACTCATTAACATCTGAGGGTTTTTCTGTGCGGAAAGGTCCTTAGAGTCTAAGGGGTTTTCCATAGGGCGAAGTTCCGAGAACTTCTAGGATTTTTTCATGATAAAGTACTCAGAATCTTACAGATTTTCTATATAAAAAATTTCCAAATCCGAGATTTTCTATGTAGGAATATAGAAAATGATGGTTTGTTTGTATAAAAGCCCGCACAATCTGAAGGTTTTTATAAAGGTTAAGGCATTAAAAAGTAAAAATCTCTCAACTCTGACGGGTTTTCTACAGCAAAAAGTCCTGAGAACTTAAGGGAGTTTCTGTAGCTAAAAGACGTCAGAATATGAGAAATTGACGCTTTTCTATAGGAAGGTGTCACAACCTATAGGACTTCTTTCAGAAAATCCCTCAGATTTTGTGGGTTTTAGCTGTAGTTAACAATTTTCTGAATTTTCTGACTTTTTTTGTAACAGATAGTCAATGTGATTATACCTCACATTGACTGTCAATTTTCCTTAAGGAAATGATTGAAGTCCTTATAATTTGAAGATTTTCTTTACCGAAAAATTCACGCAAATTGTTGGATTTTTTATAGTAGAAGGTCCTTTGTATACGGTAACAAAAAATGAATGGATAAATAAGTCCAGCTTCAGAATTCTTAATGCTATATTTGCATTTAACAAAATACTATTATAAAGGAGAAAAACGTATTACATATTGCGGATTCAAATTGCAATAAAAATTTGGCTTCAAATCCAATTTTTGGCAAAATTTAGCTACATTTTGTGTCCGTTTTTTAAATTTTTATAAAAAATATAAAAATAATATTGACATTTCGTTGTTACGCATTTAATTTAAAATTAAACACAAATGCGTATATATAAAAATTTACTATATTAAGTGTGTAATTTACTTTAATATGTGTTTATGTATTTTAAAACATGTTTATCAACACTCAGTTTGATACATTATGTGCCTAATTTTAAAGAAAAAGTGTGGAAATTAAATTTTTAAACATATCGTGCTTACTAACAAGCATTATGCGCCTTTTTACATAAAAAATTGCACTCTTAATAGCAGTAAGTTTACATGACTTTTTTAGAGTGTAGTTGTAGACAAAAATAAGTTTTGTCGAGAAAGAAAAAAAAACAGAAAATATAACTTTACAACAAAGTGTTTCACAAATAACCGCTTTATATTTCGATGGAAGAAAATACCGAAATTGAATTATATCTGAAAAATGTGACAAGAAGTACATGCAACGCATACTCGGAAAATACTTCTTTGATTAAAGAGCCTGACTCGAAGTTTTTAGGATTGTTTCACCTTCTTCAGGCTCTGCAAAGTGCATAGAACAAGAAATATTCAACTTTTTCTTGAATGCAGATATATCAATGGATTTTTTGATTCCAATTTGATGGCACAAATGATAATATTGGCAAATGTAGTGGTAAAAAATATTGGGTAAACCCTTACAGTGGATCATTTGTATGTTGAATATGAATTAACTGCCATTCAGAAACCTGTTTCAACATGTTGATGGTGGTACATCAGAACCACACACATTTGGGGCAAATTGACAAGGCACTTGGAATCTGCGACAAAGACCCTATAGTGAAGTTTGAACCAATTCCCACGAACTTACCAGAGCTTTGTGTTGAAGGGACAAGTGAAGATCCAAAGTATTTGTACAAAATAGTTGAAACAGTTACAACGGGTATACAGGAGTTTTGATTTAACTACCTTTTTCTTAAGTGCACTTTTTCTATAACTGCACAAAATTTTGGTTTTGTTTTTATTCGGCAAAATTATGTACGCATTTGCCTTCTTTAAGTGCACTTTTCTTACCTGTGCATTTAAGATAAGTGCCTCATATTTTTGGCAGTTGTACAAAAGGATCACCGTTAGCTGCCTCAAGTGTCTTGCTTTATTTTGCAATACTAGGAAAAAAAAATTGTATGTCTTGTCACCTTTTTGTGACAAAAATATCCTACTTTGGTCGTTTTTTAATCACAAAAATCGCAAGATCTAGTGCAAAGCACAAATTTGTCATCATTAGCGTCATTTGTTTTGTTTGTTTTCAGTCTGTATGAAACTGTTATATGTTGTTGTTGTATACCTTCACATTAAGGCAGGTAAACAATTTGACTTAGCAGCGTTTTTCGCTTATCTGCACAAAAATTAGTGAACAAGTTGATTGTGCAGCTAGTCAAAACCACTGTAGCTACAAATAATTTGGTAAAAAAATCACCACGCAAAATGTCTGCTGCTCGATGGCCAACAAGTACTTACAGAGTTCTTAGTCTATATATTTCAGTTGAGAACCCTTTTGCAAATCTTACAACTCTTGCAATATATATTGTCAGGGTTTAGTGTGGTTTTCTATAAAAAAATCTCCCCAGCTTTAAAGACGGACCTCGATACCTTTTTAAACTAATAAAACTAAGCAGATATTTACCGACAACTATGAAATCCGTTGTCGACCCAGTAATTCAAATAAATAGTTATTTTGCACACCCTGAAAACTTAATATCAATATGACAATCATATTATGACATTTTGAATTGGGAAAAAACTATAACTGAACCACCTATATTAAAATCTGTAAATGAAAAAATCTTCGACTGTTTGCAACAAACGACAAAGGAAGGATTTATTAAAGCACAGATAGAATCAAGAAAATCAATGCCGAAATACGATAGCAAAAAGGATTTTGTCACAAAATAAAATCTTCATTATATTCATTATTATTTTGATTATCTTTCTTGCACTTTTGTAAAATTTTTTTGTCATGCTATTTTTCTCTATAAATATAACCCTTTAAGACCCAGCATACACGATTGTGAAATGTGATGTTTTCTCTTAAAGTTGCAAATATTTTCAATACTAATAGGTTTACTTAGATAAAAATATTGCAATTATACTTTTACCTAAATTATATTTCATAAAATATGAACGGACATCAGGAAATTTTAATAGTTTTAATACCTTTTTAGCTTAAAGTTACAAAATCTATAAATTTTTGTAGCTGGTTGGGTCTGAAAGGGATAATTACAATTGATTTCTTACTTTTACAAATAAATAAACTTAATTAGATTAACTTGGTATATCATACTTTTAGTGTTTTTTATTAAGTACATTTTTGAAAGATTCAATACAACCGAAGCCAGAACATTAACTCCGATTGCTACCAAACTTCGTAACATATAAACACTTACAGTACACTGAAAGAATTATCCTTCATGTCATTAATCATGTAATTAATTTCATAGAATTTTTTTCGTAGAATCAATGAAGAATTTCATTATGTATATAATATTTAAATAATATTATGAAATTTTTCATAACTTTTCCTTCATAAAATTTCATAATTTCGTTAAAAAAAATTCATTGAATTTCATAAATTAGATCTTCATAAGTTTAATGAAAATGTTCTTTATACAGTAGTGGACTAAAGTGGATACATATTTGAATATTTTTAAATCTGTATTAATAACTTTTGTTCAATTTGTGATATCCAAGTGTAGTTTTTCCAGTTTTTGAAGTGGCCAGGTCAGAGCCCCGATTTGAATCCCATCGAGAATTGGTGGGCAATTGTCAAAAGAAGACTCTCCCAATGCGAACGAGCACCGACCAACTTAAATGATCTTTGGTCAGGAGTTTCAGCGGAATGGTCTAATATTCCACCTCAAACTATTAAAAATCTCGCGGAAAGCATGCCTTCTCGCATAAAATGTGTTTTAAAGCACAAAGGACTTTGGACAAAATATTAAAGAAAGAACTTGCCGAAATTTCAAATATGAAAAATACTGGATAAAAACGGTCACAATTTGCAAATATTTTATTAACTTCTTAATGATATTGTTTACTGTATTAAGGTTTTTATTGAAGAAGAATGTTTTAATTTTATGCTTTAAAAAAAATCACTTAAGTTTCTATAATAAAATAAAAATTATAACAAATTTCGAAAAATGTTGAATTAATGTATCCACTTTAGTTCAGTACTGTATATATGAAATTGCTCAATAGTATTTACTTTTTCTTAGTTTTCTTATTAAATATCGTCATTTAATTAATTTTTAAAAAAATTCATACAATAAGAATTTTATATTACACATTTAATTCTCAAATACAGTAGTTTTATGTAACCACAAGAGGATTATTTTTTAAAATTTTTACTTTTTTTAAATGAATTTTTTATTATTAATTTTGGACTATGAAATTTTTTATAAATCATATTTTTTCGAAACATTAATAATTAAGCTTATTATAAAATTTTATGAAACTTTTTAATTTAATGAATGCTTTCATTAGATATATTTTATACATCCGTAAAATATGTTACAATTTTATTGCGCTTTTTGCATTTGCAAAATACTTTTTATTTATCCACTCCGCTTAGCAACGACAACAACCAACTATAATAAATAATAGTAATGAAATAGCTTCATAGATTTTATAAAGCTTTTCATTTGCTAAATCATTATTCATTGGAGGAGTGGTTTCATTAATTTTATGAACTTTTCATAAACATTGACTTTAATGAAACCTGTTTCATAGATTCTATGAAAAGTTTCCATGGACGAGTTCCAGTGACAATTTTCATTGAAACTATGAAGAAATTCATTACTGAAGTGAAGACAATTCTCTCAGTGTAGCTTTGATTTAACTGCCTTTTTCTTAAGTGCACATTTGCTATTACTTCACATAATTTTGGTTTCGTTTCTATTTTACAAAATTATGTACGCAATTGTCTTCTTTAAGTGCACTTTTTGTACCTGCGCATTTAAGATAACGACCTCATATTTTTGGCAGTTTTACATTATTTTCATAAAAAAAAACCACCGTTAGCTGCCTCTTGTGTTTTGCTTTGTTTTTCAATTCTAGGTAAAAAAGCACACATAAAAAAATGTGTTGTTAACTTTTTTTGTGACAAAAATATCCTACTTTAGTCGTTTTTTAACCATAAAAAACGCAAGATTTGGTGCAAAGCACAAAGTTGTCATCATTAGCTTAATTTGTTTTGTTTGTTTTCAGTCTGTATTGGCATACCTGCACATTAACGCAGGTAATCAATTTGACTTAGCTGCGTTTTTAGATTACCTGCACAAAAATTCTTGCAAAAGTTAATGATTTCAAATTTACTTTATAATTTGGCATCATCGTATATATGGGACCCACCCTAATAGTCACCCAGTTCGTTCTGCGGAAAATAATGCTGTTGTTCGCAATGGTGTCTCTCGTCGTGGCGATGTTAATTGCTCGCCACGATCATGTGATTTGATACCGTTGGATTTCTTTCTTTGGGGATATCTAAAAGAAAAAGTGTACGTCAATAAAAAACTGAATGGACAACCGCCAAACTTTAAAGACATTTAGCGAAAAATCTGTGCCATTGATCGAAAAATAAAGTACGCCATTGTAATCAGCATGTCCGAAATATATAGAACTGATGGTCAGATCTTTATTAATTTTTTGAGTGTCACGCAGTGTTATTTTCAAATTAAAAGAAAGATGATATAATTTTTACGGGTTCGGGTCGAAATCCTGTTTATAACAAAATCCTGTTTTCAAAATCCTGCTTTTCGTAATACTGTTTTACAAAATACTGTATAACACAATACTGTTTTGCAAAATCCTGTTTTACTGGGCGGCGAAAGTTTTTGTAAAAATTGTTTCTCCAAAAATTTTAATATGAAGATGAAGATTTGCTTAAACTGTGCGAGTGGTTGAAAAAAAAACAACGTCAAGGGCTCATATCACCCAAAGTATCCTGGAACCTTTTGGTTGGTTTACGATGACAGTGAGAAATCCTACCCAAGAACTCAAAATAGTGTGGAAGCTTAGCATAGAAGACTGAAAGCTGTTGTTGGGCGTAGAAAGTCAGGATTATACTACCTTATCAGGCAGTTGGGTAATGAGGTCGTGGTAGCTGTAAATACCATTTCAAAACGCGCGAATGCAGAAAGACGTTACATAAATTTAAAGAAAAGCGTACACAAACATTAAAAGTGTTATAAGAAAAAGGTGTGAATTAAGCCATACAGGCTACCTAAAGCGAATTGCAAAAAATCTTGTATTAATTTAAATTTATAAAATGCATTGAAATTAATTTTTTGTTAAATGTTTTTGTTAATTTTTGAAAATTATATACTTTTGTTGAAGTTATTTTTAATAAAATAAATTTTGTAAACCAGCATTTTTACTTCACAGAATTTTGCAAAATAGTATTGTGAAATCCAGTATTTTGCAAAACAGTACATATTAGGAAAAGCAGGATTTTTAAAGTTTTTTTGGCCAGTATTTTGTCTAAACAGTATTTTACATAACAGTATTATATACGTATACCAATAATAACAAAGTATAAAAATAGCATTGTTAGATTTCGTAGATATTAGTCTAAGTTGAGTTGTTGATAACAAATTCGATTTGCTTTCAACTGTCACATAAGTAGACAATTATTAATTATTAACCCATTCGAAGGCGAATGACATTGATGATGGCTTTGTAGCGAAAGCCATACGTATTCTGTCTTGCTGGTCTTATCGAATTCTTTCAAAAAAATTTTTATTCTTTGTAATTTACTTGTAAAAATTGGGATACGTTATAATACTGTTATGGAAAATACTGCTTAGACAAAATACTGGTCAAAAAAATTTTTAAAATCCTGCTTTTCATAATACTGTTTTGCAAAATACTGGATTTCACAATACTGTTTTGCAAAATTATGTGAAGTAAAAATGCTGGTTTACAAAATTTATTTTATTAAAAATAACTTCAACAAAAGTATATAATTTTCAAAAATTAACAAAAACATTTAACAAAAAATTAATTTCAATGCATTTTATAAACTTAAATTAATACAAGATTTTTTGCATTTCGGTCTAGGTAGCCTGTATGGCTTAATTCATACCTTTTTCTTATAACACTTTTAATGTTTGTGTACGCTTTTCTTTAAATTTATGTAACGTCTTTCTCCATTCGAGCGTTTTGAAATGGTATTTACAGCTACCACGACCTCATTACCCAACTGCCTGGTAAGGTAGTATAATCCTGACTTTCTACGCCCAACAACAGCTTTCAGTCTTCTATGATAAGCTTCCACACTATTTTGAGTTCTTGGGTAGGATTTCTCACTGTCATCGTAAACCAACCAAAAGGTTCCAGGATACTTTGGGCGATATGAGCCCTTGACGTTGTTTTTTTTTAATTTTTGTAAAAATAAAGCAAAAAAGCGCGCGCGTTTTTTCTTTATTTTTACAAAAATTTTCGGCGCCCAGTAAAACAGGATTTTGCAAAACAGTATTGTGTTATACAGTATTTTGTAAAACAGTATTACGAAAAGCAGGATTTTGAAAACAGGATTTTGAAAACAGGATTTTGTTATACACAGGATTTCGACGCAACCCGTTATTATTGCTCTTTTTTGCTTTGAACCTTGATTCTTAAGATATCTCAGCTGATTCTAATGAACTCTGTCTAAGATAACAACAGATTTCTTGAATTACAACGAACCGTTAAATTTAAATGTATGTTATTTAAATTATATTTTGCACCGTTTCAATGTGTTTAAGATGAATGAGGGGAATGTTTAGTTGATCTCTTATTTTGGCAAATGAATGTTCTTTTAGTTTGACTCTAGATCATAAATTAATATCACTTTCTGTTTAAATTATTTTCAAATTAAAAGAAAGATTATACAATTTTTACAAACCTTTGAACCTTAATTCTTAAGATATCTCAGCTGATTCTATTCAACTCTGTGTATGATAACCACAGATTTTTTGAATTACAACGAACCGTTAAATTTAAATGTATGTTATTTAAATTATATTTTGCACCTTGTCAATGTGTTTAAGATGAATGAGGGGAATGTTTAGTTGATCTCTTATTTTGGTAAATGAATTTTCTTTTAGTTTGACTCTAGATCATAAATTAATATTTGTAAAAAAACTGGTGTTCTAGATTTTTCACAAAGATATGAAGCAAAATCCAAATTTTTCCTATAACTGTTTAAAAAATCTGAGCTAAACTATAAGTATACTTTGTACAGAAGGGGTCCTAATGCCCAAAAATGCAGTTTTATGCATCAAGTGGGTTTTATTATTAAAAAACTGGTATGTTGCCAATTGGCTACACCATGCATTTAAGGCTTAAAGTTCAGAATGATTTTTTTATTTTTTTCGATTTTTTTTAGTGGGAATAAAAATTGTTTTATTTATAAAATACATTTTTATTTGTATATTTTATCGCGTTGTTGATTTTTGTAAAATTATTAAAAAAAATTGTCCTCCTTTTTAAGACAAATGTCCTCCTTTTTTGAGGTTGACGTCCTCTTTTTCTCAAAATGGAAATAGCAACCCTAGTCTTGTGTTAAGATTAAGTAAAATCCCTTAATCCAAATCCGATTAAGGGATTTTACTAAATTTGCAAAATAGGAAAATAAGTGAAGTTTTTATTTAAATTGCAATCTCTATATATAAAAGAATAACGTGACTGACTGACTGACTCAACATCGCCCAGCCCAAACCGCTGGAGTTAGGAAGTTGAAATTTGGTATGTAGGTTCCTCTTTCGGCATAGACGTCCGCTAAGACGGGATTTATGGAAATGCCTACCCCTTGACGGCCTGCCAAAACCCCTTTGAAATTTAACATATGTGTTCTTTGGAGTAGGGGATAACTTTTCTGGAAAGTACTTTCTAGAATTTTGGACAGGGACGTTGTAAAAATGGGGGTTAAAAAGGGGGAAAAAAGCCCCCCTTGACGGCCTGCCCAAACCGCTGGAGGTAGGAAGTTGAAATTTGGTATAAAGGTTCCTACACTATCGTAGACATCCAACAAGACGAAATTTTAGAAATTTTAACAGGGAGGGGGAAAAAGTCTCCCCCTTGACGGCCTGCTCAAACTGCTGGAGCTATAAAGTTGAAATTTGGTATGTAGGTTCCTCGACCGGGGTAGACGTCCGTTGAGACGGCATTTTTGGAAATTCTTATCGGGAGGGGCAAAAAGGGGATAAAAAGTACCTTTTTCCAAAAAAAGTACCTTTTTCCAAAAAAGTACCTTTCTGCAAAAAAGTACTTTTTTCAAAAAAGTACCGTTTACCAAAAAAGGTACCGTCTTCCAAAAAAAAAGTACCTTTTTCAGAAAAAAAGTACCTTTTTCAGAAAAAAAGTACCTTTTTCAAAAAAGTACTTTTTTCCAAAATAAGGACCTTTTTCCAAAAAAAGTACCTTTTTCCAAAACAACTACCTTTTTCTAAAAAAATTTACCTTTTCCAAAAAAAGTACCTTTTTCCAAAAAACATACGTTTTTCCAAAAAAATACCTTTTTCAAAAAAAGTACCTTTTCCAAAAAAAGTACCTTTTTCCAAAAAAAAATATATTTTTCCAAAAAAAATACCTTTTTAAAAAAAAGTACAAATAAAGTACTTTGTAAAAACAAAGTATCCTTTTCCAAAAAATTTCGCTTTTTCCAAAAAGTACCGTTTAAGAAAATACCATTTAAAAACATATAATTTGAAAAAAAAAACCTTTTGGCTGCCCCCCATGGATATCTCCGCTAAAACAAGGTTTCTTGATATTCGGCATAGACGGGATTTTTGGAAATTCCTACCGGAACGGCAAAAAGGGGAAAAGTCTCACCATAAACAGTCTCACAAATTGGAAAAGTGCCTGCCCAAACCACTGCAGGTAAGAAGTTGAATTTTGGTGAAAAGTTTCCTCCACTGTAGTAGACATCAACTAAGTTTGTATTTTTGGAACCCCCTACAGGATATCCCAAAAGGAAATTCGGAATGTGAGTTCCTCCTTCTGTGTAGGCGTCCGCTTAGATGGTATTTTTGAAATTCCTATCAAGAGGAGAAATAAGGGGAAAAGTCTCCTCCTTGACGGCCTGTCCAATCCCTTTTGGCCAACCTAAAATTTAAATAAGAATTCCTTGCAGTAGGACTAACACACCAGCAACGTAATTTTTCTATTTTGGAACAGGAACATAGTAAAAATGATGGTTGAAAGGGAAAAATGTCCCCAATAACAGCCTGCCCAAACCGCTGAGGCAATGAAGTTGAAATTCGGTATGAATGTTCCTCATCCATCGCAGATAGCCGCGAAGATGGCATTTTTGTAAATTCCTAAAGGGAGGGACAAAAAGAAGAAAAGCTTCCCCTTGGTGGCCTGTAAAAACCCCTTCGGCTAGAAACCTGAAATTTAAAATGTGGGTCCCTGGAGTAAGGGCTAAAGATACTTTTTTAGATTTTGGACAGGATCGTTATAAAATGGGAGCTCAAAAAGACCTGTCCAAGCTGCTGGAACTAGGAAGCTGAAATTCCCTGTTGATGGATTTTTGGAAATTTCAACCGAGAGTGGCACAAATAGTAAAAGTTGGCTAGAAACCTGAAATGTAAAACATATGTTTCTTGGAATATGGGCTCAATTATCGGGAAGGTGTTTTTTGGAACTTTGGGCAGGGACATTGCAAAAATGGGGATTAGTGAAAAGTGCCCCTTAAAGGCCTGCCCAAACCGCTGGAGGTAGGAAGTTGAAATTTGGTATAAAAGTTCCTCCTCTATTGTAGACATCCGCTAAGATGAGATTTTTGGAAATTTCAACAGGTAGGGTCAAAAACTGGAAAAGTCTCCTCCTTAACGGCCTGGCCAAACTGCTGGAACTAGGGAGCTTAAATTCGGTATTTGGGTTCCTTCTTCAACGTAGACGTCCGCTAAGACGGAATTTTTGGATATTCACTTGAAATTTTGCATGTTACTTGAAATTTTGCATGCGATTGAGGCAAGATTATAATATTTGGGATTTTTATTGGGAGGAACAAAACGGGGTGAAGAACTCCTTTTAATTACCTGTTCAAACACTATCCACGGAATATAAAACTTATGTAGCATTGAAACATACTCTCCAAAAAGTTAAACAAATTTTCTAAAAGAGAAAAAACTTTAGAAAAGGAATGGAACTTATATATTCTGATATTTAAACTGCAGGTAACGAAGCACTGGTGGAAGAAACCGACGCAGTAAATTTTCCAACTGAATTTTCGAATTTACTTGAATTGCCAGGTCTACCTTTACATAAACTGGAATTAAAAAAACTTTAAAGCACTTTAACAACGTAGCGGGCTTTGCCCGCTATCTTTAATATTATAAAATGTTTTCCAACCCTGCTTTACGTTATTTATTTTCATTCAAAACACAAATGAACAAAACTACTTACGGGTCTATCTACCTACTTAAGTTCGCACTTTACCAAATTTACTTGACATACACACGTATATTGCAATTTATAATGGATTCATTACTAACAATCCACTTTCATGAGAAAAAGTGATCAAATATTTATTTATTTTAAACCCATTGTTGTGTCAGAATTATTTATTTGTAGTGGCTGGGTGAAAGCTTTTATTATAAAAACTGTACTTTAATATAAAAAAAAGCGAATTTATAAAAATTGTGGGGGGGGGGGGGGCTGCGCCCCCCATACCCAACCACGAATACGACCTATTACGCCGATGGCTTGAACAACAGACAATTAGTTGTTACATGCTCACGTGTTGGTATACTAAATGTTTTATTTATATAAAAATAAAGAGGCAAAAAATAGTATTTTTACTTAAACATTACAATAAATTTACTTTAACAATTATTTTACTTTAACAACAAATATTGTGTTTTATTTTATCTAAAAGAAATTTAATTCTTAACTTTAAGGAACGCAAATAACGTAACAATAATTTAAGTATTTTAATTAACGAAGAAGATGACATTTTTCTATATTATGACAAAGGTCGATAAACGTATTAAAAGCATATTAATTTTATATATCTTATTTAAAAATATGGCAGTAAATAATTTTGCATACAAAACAGGTTCATATTACTAGTTTCGTAATAATTCTGATAACACTACCATATAGGTAGTATAATATAGTAGCTTTACTCATTTTCTGTCATTTGAAAATATTAAGTAGTGTTTGTAATTTTACTTGTACATATGGTTCTTAATACCACTACAACTACATGAGATAGGGACAAGCTCTCAATTTTTTAATGAGTTGTGCTACTATAGTATACTATGCCCCAAACCATGAAAGCTGTTGACATTACAATTTAAGGCGCCCTAATGAAAATGGGCATGATCTGATGTTTTAAATTAACAGTATATTGAAGAAAAATTAATGGAGAATTAGAGAATAGATTTTACTAGCTACCTTAGAAAAATAAGGCATTTTTTGCCAAAAATATAGAATTTGGTCCAAACTTGCAATAAATATACTGTAATAATTTAAAGAAAAACAAGTTTAGCTTTTGGTGTCTACGACGAGACTGATAATGTTTTATTAAATTAAAATACTTAATACTAAAGAATGTACATTAGTGGAATATGCTTACTATGCATATCCCACACTATGAGTTTAGTGTAATATGGACAAATACTCCAGACAACAATAAGAGTATCATATTGCATACTTAAGGTATGGCAATGTAGAATAGTCAAACATACTACACCTCCCTTTTACAGAAAAAGAATGAGTTATCATTCTTTTACTAATTCTTGTAATATTAAAATTTTAAATTTATTTTAATTTTATATATTTTCTTTTTTTTTATAAAAATTTAATTTTACGTGGGAGTTAGGGCATACCTTTTCCTCCCCTTTTTTTTAATTAAAAGAAATTTATTTATTTTTATTCTTTTTGTCTTCACTTAATATAATGGGTGGCCATCCCATAATAAATTTAAATATGAACTTTCTTATAATATAGCTTAACCCTGTTCTTATGTACTAAGGTGGACTTATTGCCATCACTTAAAAGTACATTATTCCTAGTATCTATATCTATGACCTCGAAAGGTCCTTTGAATTGTTCATCCAATTTGTGTCCGGATTCGTTCCGAAACAAAACTAAATCGCCTATTTCAATACCTATTTTATTCAAGTTTCTATCATAGAGAATCTTCTGTGCTCTTTTAGCTTTATCAAGCAATTTTTGAGTTCTCTGATTCGAAACTTGTAACCTATACTTTACTTCTAGGTTATAGGAATATACATTATATATGGGATCCACCTGGCCTGGGTTCATGACGCCAAAGTCAGTAGGTATTTTTCCAAATACTAGTTCAAAAGGGCAATAACCATGAACTGTTGATGGCGAAGTGTTATAGCAATATGTAAAGAACTTTAGCCATTCGTTCCAGTCGGATTTGTCAGAGGACAAATATGATCTGAGATACTCGTTAAGTCTTCTATGAGATCTCTCAATTGTACCCATGGATTCATGGTGATATGCTGTAGATGTTGATTTCTCTATATTTAAGAGATCGCAAAATTCCTGAAGAACTTGATTTACATATTCAGTACCCATGTCCGTTAGAATCTTTCCCATTGGACCATATAATAGTACAAAGTGTTCCATAATAGCTTTGGCTACACTTGTCGCACTTTTATTGGGTATTGGCACCGTTACAAGATATTTTGTAAGGTCACAAATCATAGTTACAGCATATTCATTTCCATTATTAGATCTCGGTAATGGACCAATTGTATCTATTAGAACAATATCGAATGGTTTCACTGGCATTTCCTCCTTAACGTTTCTCAGTGCTTTATTTCTTACGCATTGATCGCAGGACTTGACATACACACAAAAAAATATTGTTCAACTTTTTTCAATTAAAACGATTTGTTAAATTATTTCAAAAGGTGTCAATTAAAAATTAATGCAATGGATTAAATAATTGCTCAAAACTGCAATTTGCTTTTTTTATTCTACCACTCAAAAGCATTTCATAAAATAAGAGAAAAACATCAGCATATTGTTGTTGTTTTTCGTTTGCTTTATTTATGTAGTTGTTTTTATAAATGTTAGTGTATTAGTAACAGGGATGATAAAGTTGGTACTATATTACTTTGTATGGTACTATTAGAACCCCAAAAGTACTATGGTAATCCTTAGCATTATTTGATACCATTTTAAATTATTCAAAATAAATAGTAAAAAATCGTAAGAAACGTAATTCAAAGGAAAGGTTTCTAAAATTTTGCAAAAAATATTAAACATTTATTTCAATTTAAGAGAAAATCTTTAAATTGTTGTGTTTTTTTGTTTAGTTTTATTTGATTTAGTTTTCTCAATTGATATTAGTTAATTTAAATTGTGCGATAACTTAATTTTTAGTAAATTGGACATGTTCGGGCATGTTGTTTGTTTTAATACCCAATCCATATATAGTTTTTTTAATTATAAGAAATACATTTTAAAAAAATATTAAAATTTTATAATTTTTGACCCCGCTTTTTAAATATTAAAGATGAGACTGGGACGTCAAAATAATAGTCAACGCTGAAGATTGGATGCAAGAACAAATGCGATAGAATAATATAAAAAAGGTAATTGTGAAGAAGAAAGATATATATATTATATTTTGAACCTTGTTTTAATGTACAAAAGCACTTTCATATATGTACGTTTTTTTTGTTAATTTATAATAAAAAATTAAAAAAAAGTACTTTGCGGGTCGAAAAAGTACTATTTTTTAAGCAGGTTGGTACTATTTTGAAATTCCCATTTATCATCCCTGATTAGTAACTAGTATTTTAAATTATTTTTTATAAAATTTTATAAATTATCGTAGAGTTTATTATTTTATTTAGTTAAATATTTCAATTTTGCCATATTAAATCTGAATATTCATTTATTCTAAAACATTACTATAATATAGTAATGTAATTTTTAAAATTTTTTGTTTTAAAAAATTTAAAATTTTTTTAAACAAAAAATCTAATTTTTTAAATTTTTTGTTTAAAAATTTTAAATTTTTTTAAACAAAAAATCTAAAAAATTAAAAATTATTTTAAAACAAATATATTTTAATTTAGTTTTAAAAAAATTTTTATAACAAATTCAAAAAAATTTTAAATTTGAAATTTTGTTTAAAAAATAAATAAATTAAAAATTATTTAAATCAAATATATTTTTTTAGTTTTCAAAAAATTTTAACAGAGGCCTTATGCTTCAGAAAAAAGAAGAAAACTAATTTCTACGAGAGAACTTTTCGCATAAGTATAAATAAATCTATCAACTGAATGAAAATTGAATGCAGCTTTTATTTTAATGACATTCAAGCTAAAAATAAAGAAATTTTTTTATAGTTGGCATGGCAACTGCCACTTTATCCAGCTGATAGTTTATTTAGAAGTTCTACAATATTGATCAGTTTTTAATCCATTGAATTAATTTTTAATCAAACTCATATAAAAAACCAATAAAAATCCTAATCAAATGTATCACTATTTTATTGAAAATTTATTCAATTAAAGTGCTACAAATTTTTAATTGAATGAACAATTTTCGTGATTGGAGGAATTTCAACGACAAAAATTTATTGAATAGGCGGTTTTCATGATTGAAATTAGTTTTTATTTTTTTGCGTGTATCTTTTGATGTCTTTAGTCATTTTGTCCGATCGAAAATATTTTCTTATCTTATTAGTCAACCGTGTTATACTTCAGCACCTCATAGACGTTTGGTTGAAGTAAAATTTTATCTTTCGTACACCCAGCAAAAAAATTTGTTGTCCCAACCGAATTAGGTTCCAACCGAATTTACGAGGTTGCCGCAACCACGTTAATGGAGTTACGAGAACCGAATTTTGAAGTTGCAACAACTGAATTCGGTTGTGGCAACCGAATTTTTGTAGCCAACAAAAATAGAAATTATCCTAAGTTGACTACAGCGGCAAAAGTAGTCGTGTAGCCGTGTAGCTGTGTTGGTGTCAAAATAATCGTTTTCATATAAACGTGTGTATTTTATTTTTGACAGGCTGTAGTCGTGTAGCTGCAGTCGTCTATGTGTTTAATGAAACATTTTTTTAAAACTAAATAAAAATATATTTGATTTAAAATAATTTTTAATTTGTGTTTAGATTTTTTGTTTAAAAACTTTTAAATTTTTAAACAAAAAATTTAAAAAATTAGATTTTGTTCAAAAAATTACATTGCTATTTTATAGTAATATTTTAGAATAAATGAATATTCAGATTTAATATGGCAAAATTGAAATATTTAACTAAATAAAATAATAAACTCAACGAGAATTTATAAAATTTCATAAAAAATATTTTAAAATACTAGTTACTAATCAGGGATGATAAATAGGATTTTTAAAATAGTGCCAACCTGCTTAAAAAATAGTACTTTTTCGACCCCCAAAGTACTTTTTTTTAATTTTTTATTATAAATTAACAAAAAAAAAACAACGTACATATATGAAAGTGCTTTTGTACATTAAAACAAGGTTCAAAATATAACATAGATCCACTCCACTCTGTATAGTGTATTTTGTTCTTTCTTCTTCGCAATTACCTTTTTTATATTATTATATCGCTTTTGTTCTTGCATCCAATCTTCAGCGTTGACTATTATTTCAGCGTGCCAGTCTCATCTTTAATATTTAAAAAGCGGGGTCAAAAATTATAAAATTTTAATATTTTTTTTGAATATATTTCTTATAATTAAAAAAAACTGGGTATTAAAACAAACAACATGCCCGAACATGTCCAATTTACTAAAAATTAAGTTATCGCACAATTTAAATTAACTAATATCAATTGAGAAAACTAAATCAAATAAAACTAAACAAAAAACACAACAATTTAAAGATTTTCTCTTAAATTGAAATAAATGTTTAATATTTTTTGCAAAATTTTAGAAACCTTTCCTTTGAATTACGTTCTTACGATTTTTTACTATTTATTTTGAATAATTTAAAATGGTATCAAATAATGCTAAGGATTACCATAGTAGAGTTGTAAAAGTATTGAGTATTCCGGTACTGAGTACTCAATACTAGCTGCTTTTTTAAGTACTCAATACTAAAACCGTACTACTCAATACTTTTAAAGATGCAATTTTCCGTAGAAATGTGTATTTTTCGTATGAAAATACAACTCTAAAAATAGTACTCTAAAAATACAACTCTGAAAATACAACTCTATTTGTGAAGCAAAGAAATTTGTAACGAATTTTTGGGAATAATTTTTTAATTAATTTATTTAAAATGTTTTAAATTAATTAAAATGTAAGTAACAATAGTTATTTAACACGTGTATTTGAATTGTTATTATTTTTCCTAATATATACGAATTCATAACATTTTTATTTTTAAATTCAAAAAAACCGTTAAAAGTATTGAGTAGTATCGAGTACTCAATTGAAAAGTATTGAGTAGTATTGAGTACTCAAAAAGTATCGAAATTTCACAACTCTATACCATAGTACTTTTGGGGTTCTAATAGTACCATACAAAGTAATATAGTACCAACTTTATCATCCCTGTTACTAATACATTAATATTTATAAAAACAACTACATAAATAAAACAAACGAAAAACAACAACAATATGCTGATGTTTTTCTCTTGTTTTATGAAATGCTTTTGAGTGGTAGAATAAAAAAAATGTTAAGCAAATTGCAGTTTTGAGCAATTATTTAATCCATTGGATTAATTTTTAATTGACACCTTTTGAAATAATTTAACAAATCGTTTTAATTGAAAAAAGTTGAACAATATTTTTTTGTGTGATACTCTATAATAGTTCTTCTTGCAAAGTAAGTTTACAGGCTGCCCCTTTAATGCCATAATAGTTCTTTTAATATTACTATTAAAAATTGCATCACATTATTTATTTTTGAAGATAAAATAAAGAGTTCTAAATATGACGTTAACTAACTACACCCAGGAAACAAATGCGATGCTGACAACCGCATTTGTAGCCAATCGAATCATTTGGTTGTGGTAGTTTTTCCGTTGTGACAACAGAAAACTATTTTCACCGTGACAACGTAATTTCAATTGTTAAAAGAATAATTCGCAACTGCAAAATTGATTTGACGCAACTAAAATGTTCAATTGACAACAAATCGGGTTGTCTGAATATATTTTCTTGGTGTACCTTTTAAGAAAAAAATATATAAAAAGTAATGCTAAAAGAAGTACGCGTTGTTGTAAAAAAGTAACAAAATTAATACTACTTCTTTTAAAGAATGGACACTTTTTTAGCGTTTTTTTTTTTTCTTTTTGAAAAGCACTCTTTTTGTTAAATGAGATGCTACTCTTTCTTTGAGACCAAGGCTACCTCTTTTCTTAATCTTCCTTTGAAAGGAAAAGCACTGCTTTTAGTAATTTTAGTTTAAAAAATAAACTTAAAAGAGTTTAAAAACCTGGTCTTCCTTTATATTTTTTTGAGAAAATGTAATAAAAAGGTACTGTACAGTGTTGCCAGAACTCTTAGAAGGAAATATGCTAGATTCCTAAAAAATTTCTGCTAAATCCTAAAATAAAAAATACATGCTTAGAATATGCTAAATTAAAAAATCGCAATTTTTATACCCTACACCACTATGTGTTCAGGGTATTATAAGTTTGTGCTGATGTTTGTAACACCAAAAAATATTGGTCGTAGACCCACCTTATAGTATACCGATCGGTTCAGAATTTTTTTTT
Organism: Leucophora obtusa; assembly: GCA_949987735.1. Lineage (NCBI taxonomy): Eukaryota > Metazoa > Arthropoda > Insecta > Diptera > Anthomyiidae > Leucophora > Leucophora obtusa. Next base: position 169,927,739 of record OX465295.1, on the reverse strand, counting down.
ATTTCGATTTAACGATGTCCGTCCGTCCGTCTGTCTGTCCATGCAATCTTGTGCGCACTCTACAGGTCGCAAATATTAAGATATTTTGATGAAATTTGGTACGCAGACCTATGTTGGCCCAAGGACGAACAAGTTTGATTTTGGTGAACATCGGTCCATGTTTAGACCTAGTGCCCATATAAGGGTCCTACCAAAATTATATTGTTTATACGCTGCAGGTCGTAAATATTAAGATATTTTGACGAAATTTGGTACACAGACCTATGTTAGCCCAATAACGCAGCCTATTGATTTTGGTGAACATCGGTCCATGTTTAGTTAGACCTAGTGCCCATATAAGGGTCCTACCAAAATTATACTGTTTATACGCTGCAGGTCGTAAATATTAAGATATTTTGATGAAATTTGGTACACAGACTTACATTGGCCCAATAACGCAGCCTATTGATTTTGGTGAACATCGGTCCATGTTTAGACCTAGTGCCCATATAAGGGTCCTACCAAAATTATACTGTTTATACGCTGCAGGTCGCAAATATTAAGATATTTTGATGAAATTTGGTACATAGACCTATGTTGGCCCAAGGACGAAGCCTATTGATTTTGGTGAACATCGGTCCATGTTTAGAACTAGTGCCCATATAAGGGTCCCCCCAAAATTGGCTTGGTTACAAACTGCAGGTCGCAAATATTAAGATATTTTGATGAAATTTGGTACATAGACCTATGTTGGCCCAAGGACGAAGCCTATTGAGTTTGGTGAACATCGGCCCATGTTTAGAACTAGTGCCCATATAAGGGTCCCCCCAAAATTGGCTTGGTTACAAACTGCAGGTCGCAAATATTAAGATATTTTAATGAAATTTGGTGCGCTGACTCACATTATAGAAAATTTTGACACAAGCCCCATTTTAACCCATTCGAATTTCGGATCCAAACAATACACCAGACTGGTGTAGGGTATTGTATAGTCGGCATGCCCGACTTTAACCTTTTTACTTGTTTATTATATTTTTCGATCAATATGCTAAAGATCTGCTAAATTTAATACAAAAAATATGCTGAAAATCTGCTAAATAACTTTTTTAGTATTATTTAATAAAATCTTATTAATGAAAAAATACTTTTTTTAAACAATGTTTATAAAAAATTATATTTTCATACTTTTTCAAACTATCTTAGAACAAATATAAAAGTTTACCCCTTACTTCATAAATGTTTTCAAAACTTATAGGAGGTTTATCGAACAAATTTTATGTGAAGAATTTGTTTTGTAAACCTCCTAGAACTTTGCAAAGTGTTTATGAATTGAGATGTAAACTTTTACATTTATTCTAAGATACTTTAAAGAAGTATGAAAAGATCATATTTTGTAAATACTGTTTAATCTTTCTTTGAGATTAAAAAAATAAACTTTCTCATTTAATTTTTTCACAATAAATGTAACTGATCTTAAATTTTTGCAAGATTTTTTTATGGTTTTTGTAGTATTTTCAAATTATAGTAGTATATCAATACTATTAAAAAAGTTTGCACTGAAAAAATAATTGAATATTTACGCATGAAATAAATAGTTATGAAAACATTGTTATTGTTATAAATATTGTTACAGAAAAAATTATTTTGTTAAAAAATATGCTAAAAATACGCTCTTATTAAATAAAACAAAATATGCTAAAAAATCTGCTTTTGTCCAACAGAATGTTCTAAAAAGTGCTTAGCACATTTTTACAATATATGCAATTGCCCAACTCAGTCTGCTAAATCTAGCAGAAAATATGCTAAAATGGCAACACTGGTACTGTACATTTTTGTATGTATGTTTCTTCTAAGAAAAATGCAAAGGACAAAAAGTAAAAATGCACCAAATTGTCTTTTGTAGTAGATTTTTTAACGAGAATCCAATCCATTAAAACTTCGTTACTTTTTCATATAACCTTTAAAAAACGAATACTTTTTGTACTACTTTGACATATCATAATTTAATACCGTTTAAATGAAAGGTACTTTTCTAAGTGCTCTTCAAATGCTTCTTTCACAAAGTACTAAAAAATACTATTTTCTTCAAAAGAATACTAATATACTCATTTTGTAAGAAAAATGTTTCCCAAGTTTTACGAAATATACATACATACATATGTATGCACAGCGCATGCCACGGGGACAGTTTTTCGATCATGCAGACATTTGGTTAGTTTGGGGAATGTCCTCAAATTCTTCCTAGGTCTAGCGCATAGTATCAAGACATTTTTAACTCATATACAGCATAGGTTGGGCACATTTCTGGCTATTTCCCCGAACTATGCACACCACATACATATATATATGTATGTAAAGTGGAAATAATATGTATTATATGTATCATCGAACGTTTGGAAAGCGTTTTCTTGCAAAATGAGCCTATAATAATATAATATTTTCGAAATGAGCATCTTTACATAAACTTTTCTTTAAAGGATTTAAACAATGCAACATTTTTCTGTTATTCTTCAAGATGTGAAGAATACCAATCGAAACGATATACCATGAAAAACAACTTCTTCGAAGAAGGACTACATATACATACACTCAACCAAAAAAGTCTGTAATGGCTACTGAATATTTTGCTGTTATTACGGGAAATTTAACTGTTTTGAGGACAGCGGTATTTTTGGCTAATTTTAGCGACACATGTCTGCTGATCTGCAGTACAATAAAATTAGTAGAAAAAATTAGTAGCCGCTACTAAATTTTAGTAATATTTATGTAAAATCCAATTCAAAATCGATTTGCTAAAATCAGTTAAAAAACTTACTAAATATCATAATTTTAGTACAATGAAATTAGTATAAATAATTAGTTGCAGGTACTAAATTTCAGTAAATTGCTGTAAACTATAATTTAAAATCAATCTGCTGAAATTAGCAAAAAATTGTACTAAAAAATAAAAAAACTGTAAAATCTTAAAAAAAAATTTTTTTTCTTTCGATTGTAACGAGCGTATAATTACTTCATCGTACTTGAAATTTGGAGTCAAAATTGCAAACGGTTCTCCAGTTATTGCCGTTTTATGCATTGGAGATGCAATAAAAGTTTCTGGGTGTTATTTCTAAAGTAAGAATATATCAATATAAAAACTAAACAAGAATTGTAAAAAATCAAAAAAAAAAAAAATTTAAATTAGTATATTTTTCTGCTAAATTTAGCACTCGGTTTTGAAAAATTAGTAAAATGTTTTTCTGAAATCAGCAGCGAAAATTAGTAAAAAAAATCCGTGACTTGTAATAAGAGAATAGCAAAAATGATTACTAAAAATAAAAATTGTACTAATAATCAGTATAATAATAGTATAGTGCGATTGGAAACTATTTACAAATTTTTTTACACACTTTTTTATCTGAGTGTACATATGAGGTAGAATAAACAAACATAAATTAGTGGATGGCTTTCTTGAATGTTCAGTAACGAGATGGACTAAAACTCATTTTTATTAAGTGTTTTCGGTACACATATTTTAGATTATCTGCAATACCATCAAATAATTAAAATCATTTTTTATAGAACTGAATATAGTACTAACCTTTCTGGAGGAAACATCTGTTAGATGAGTTTTATGCAAGGTTGGTTACCGTTATCGTTATAATACCGTTATCTCTCAAATTGAATACCTTTACCGTTACCAATATCTTTAAAAAAATTTACAAATACCGTTACGTTACCGATACCGTTATTTTTATGGGTAGTTACCGGTATTTATAAATTTATATAAAAATGCAAATTTTTCAACTTTTTTGTACTAATCTTCAGTTTTTTTTTCTACAAAAAAATTTATGGATAACAATTTTAGTTATTAAAACTCCCAGCATTGAATTTAAGGTTTATAATCTGTATTTTTAAAACGCAAAATTGAATATACCCGAGTAAAAAAAATTATATATAATTATATGTGGCATATACTACAATATATAATTAGACATGTCGTTATGTATATCCATATATAATTATATATGACATCTTTTTCCAAAATTGTTCCTTATATTATGCCATATATAATTTCATCTAATTAGATATCGGCCTTTATAATATTAGATATGGTATATATGATTATATATTACATAGCATGGCTGATCTTATTGCATATATAGTTGTATATAGAGCTATATCTTAATATATATGGCGGCATTTTAAGAATATATAATTATATATGCTAAATATAGTGTCATATATATTTATATATGGTGTTATTTAAGCAATATATTAGCATATATGGTGCCATTTAAACCATATATTATTATATATGGTGCCATTTAAACAATATATTGCCATATATGGTACCTCATGATCAAAATTTTTGATACAGTTCCAGATATGATAATATATTATTCTATATATAGTGCCATATATATTTATATATGGAGCAATTCCATATGAAAGCGATCACCTTTTGGACGACCCCTCTCCGATTCTAAAATAAATAGTCTCAATCGATTGCCCAGCAAAAAATAATGTACCTACATATTTTTTTTTTTTTATAGTGACTGGTTTAGTGGTGGTGTACACTACTGTCATGTGACAAAATTGAAGAATTCTTCATAAGGGACCTCATTGAAAGGCCTAAAGCGATCGCAACGAGTGATAGCTCGTTGGAAAGGTTTTGAATCAGGCTTTAATTGAAAAATAAAATTTTCCTAATTTTTCTCAGAAATTTACCTTTTTTCCCATGAAAATTAAATTTTCCCATGAAAATAAAATTTTCCGATTTTCCACAAAAGCTCCTAAATTTTCCGGCTAATTTTTTTTTTTTGGATTCCTCATAATTTTTGCTTTAAGAATCAGCAATAAAAAAATGGGCCCGACTCCTTGTTTGGACAGGAGAGGAGCATTTAAGAGACCACCTTGTTCTCATTGTTTTTATATTTTTTATAATTGAATTATTTGTAATTATTTAACATTGTTTTATTTTATTATTAAAAATTCATTTTAAAAATTATTTTACAGTTAAAAATACATTTATGAAGAAAAAATCTTTCTTATTTTGCTGCTTATACTTAATTACAATATTTATTAAAAATTTCAATTGTCTTGGCATCATTATAAAATTAAAGTAACTTTAAATTTAGCACGTCGGCAGACGAAGAGTACCGCTTTACATTAATTGACATATCAGAAATATTTGGTATGAAGCAATGAAACTTTTGCGTTCCAGTTATAGTTTTGACATTATTATATCTGTTTTGAATTCGTCGCTCCATGGCATCGTGTTCTTTTTGAGTGCATAAAACTATGTTAATGGCAATTTCCTTGCTTTGAATCCACGAAAAATAATGTTGTACATTTAAGATCTGGTCAGTATATGGCCTTTGCAAACTTGCCTTAGTCGCCATGCGTTTTAGGGTTCCCCCTAACGCATCGCATGGGCCCTTACCGTGGGACGTCGCAAAAAAGTGCCACTCGACCTTGCACTTTTGTTCTTCTTCAATTATGCAAAGATTGTAAAATTTTTTTTTATTCTTGTACTGAGAAGCCGCGCCGTCTGAGAAAAACGTTACTTTGTCGATTGCATCGAATTTTGGTCTTAAGAATTCAAACAGTTTCATTTGAAATAAATAAACGGACACATAATTATGAGCTAAACTCTCCGCGACAACAACAAGGCTTACGGTCTGTAGTTCGTTATCTTCGTTTTTGAAATAAATGCAAAAAGGATGCACCGTGCACTGGTCGTTTGCCCAGTGATAAGCCTGAATTTCATCCTGAACGAGAAAAGTGTAATTCTCGGCAAAGTCGCTTATCACAATGAATTCATTTTGGGCTAATTTCTCCTTACTTTCCTTTAGAAATTTCGATTGCATCTCGGATATGAAATGGTGCGCCTTCAGTTCATTCAACTTGAATCCGAATTCCTCGATGAATTCCGGAATCTGCTTTACCACGGTCTCATGGGAACATCTGCCGCTGCTAATTATCCACTGTTTGAAATGCATCTCCTGAATTAACAGCTGTTCAAACTTTTCCGCCAAATATTGCTCTAGCTCGTCAATCTTCGGACAATTGTCGCATTTGGACAGATGACAATTTTCCGTGGGGTATGCGCACAACGACTTCGACAGGAGGTCCCTATATGTTTCAATTTCACCGTGAAATACTTTCAATTTCTTGCATGGAAAGAACAATAATTTGATGTTTTGATGAAACATGCAAACGCAGACTGAATGCGTTCCGTGCCTGTCTAATGCCAGCACGCATTCTTTTGGTCGTAGGATGGCAAACTTAGAAAATCCCACTTTTTCTGCTGGGTATTTCTCTTTGAACTGATGGTATGCTTCGGATAGATTATTATTATTCTTTATTATTCTTTATTCAGTCTATGGAACATCATTTCCTTACAGACTATGATTAAACTATAAAATAATTATAAATAGTAATTATTATTATACATGTTTTAAGATATAGGCTTTTGAAAGAACAAGAACGGACGCACTTTTACATTAGTAGGCCACAAGGAAGGCTCAAATAGATTATCATATAATTCAGCGGAGATCCCAATTTTAAAAGAAACACTCCTCAATGTGTTCTGCTCGATTTCCTTTTTAACCAATTTAAAACATTTTAGATGGGTTTTGGAAATATTAGCACCTTTTGCAACATAACTCAGGATTTGTTCTGCTGTTACGCTGGGCTTAAATGAGGAAATATGCACCCATTTTTGATTAGCAATAACTTCTAAGTCTTTGGAATTATTATCTCCAAACACCACAGGCTTACGTTGCTTTTTTTTGTAGTTAACATTAGTCCATCCAGCATTGTTAACTGGGATATTACTTTCTGCTTGAGAGTATGCAATTGAAGCTGAGCTAACAGTATTGTCAGAGTTTTGAGAACAACAAATGCTAGCTTTTCGTTTAGAATTAAAAACGGCATTTGGCTCAGTAGCAGCAATAACATCATTTGGTTTAATTGTAGCAATATTATCATTATGAATATCATCATCATCATGTAAAGAAAGACAAAGACTAGCTCTACGTATTCGCATATTAGAATTTAAAACATTTTTACTTGGTTCAGTAGTATCAACAACATCTTTACGAAAAGCATAATTAGCAGAACTTGAAGAAAAGGAATCACTCAGAGTTGAACAACCTTTTTGTTGTAAATCATTATTTTTTGAATTTAAGCTTGACTCAGCATGTATGTTTTTATTTTTAATGGAGGCACTCTCAACTGCATTGTTGTTGTATATACAGGCATTGAATAACTTTTTTAATTCTCTTACTTCATTTGACAAAAATGTTATTATAGCAATTAAATTATTAGATCCTTTAGCGCATTTATTGCAGTTATAAACAATATTATTTGATGAAATTAAAACATTAAAATCACGATCACTATTGACACCAGAGCACCCTTTATGGAATAGACCACTGCATGTTATGCATCTAATAAATATACTACCAACAGCTCTAAAGCAACTAACACAATCAGTATTAGACTGCATTAGGAAGAAAAAATAAAAATGAACTTGTTTAAACGACAATCACTACTGAACTGAACTTACATAATAATAATCTGCGCTGCTTGTGTACTTTTTCTCCATCTTCACGTGTGATAACATAGTCACGTGTACCTGGGCAGGCGCGGCTGTTGTCATCATTGCAGTAAAAATCTTGAATCAATTTCACCGTTGCTTCGCTGAGGGTCCTTGGTCCAAATTTCTTGGTGGGAGTCGCCAATATGCCCTTCTGTCGAACTAATTCTTTGCTTCTTCTCGCGATGTAAAAAGATGTTTGAAACTGTTCAGAAATCTTGCGTATAGACCATGATGAGGCAGCACAGATAAAATGAGATATTTCTCCGGAAAAGTGGTCGCTAAATTGAATTTTCTTTTCAACTGCTCAATCATTTGTTTGCCGTCATCAACGTCATCTGCTTGACTGCATTCGTTATCAGAGCCTTCATCAAATATTGTCGCGATTGCACTCATAACCTTGCCTTTTTTCTCTTTCCTGTATTTTTCACTTCGCAACTTTCTTTTTGTAATAGGCGATTCACCTAAAGTAGTAATAGCCTCATTCAAAGGACTCAAAGACATATTGACCATCGGAATGTCTGCCTCACTATCAGATGAAATATTTTGTTCAATTGTCATTTCACTCTCGGATTGTGGTTGCATTTGTTTCAATGCATTTGCTTGTTGAGACAAATCGATTTTACACTTGGGGCAAATGAATTCTGCTTCTTCACCGTATTGTATATTTAATTCATTCATGTATCGCTTCGAAACACCAGTTAATTTTAATACTTTTATCTTTTTCGAACGATGTCCACTCTTGTTAAACGGATTGCAGCAAAATTTATTCATTTTACTTTAAATTGTCTTTACAGCTTCACTCTTTACTTTACAAAAAAAACACTTTCACGTTTAGTATTCAACTAAAATTTGACTCAGAGTGTGTGAAGTATTTATATTTATTTTTTGGTAAAAAATAGGTAAAAAAAAATAAGCGATATTTGCTTTTCTTTAATAGGAAAATTTGCGTGAACTACTGGTCATAAAATGTTTTTTAAAGAGGGACTTAATTGGTTACTGCCAATAAGCCGACCACAGGTCATAAAATGTTTTGTAAATTTTTTAAATTACCAGGTAATAAATATTTCGCCATATTTATGGAAAATCCGTGTTTTATGACTTGTTTCTGCACGTGTCATTTTAGGCGAAATATTTATTACCTGGTAATTTAAAAAATTTACAAAACATTTTATGACCTGTAGCCTCAGTCGGGTTTGGTGTGCCATTACATGCCACTGCTGCTATTATCCATGGATTTATGGCCGATCTTGTGAAGGCAGGCAGACCATATTCACTACACACTCAACTTGGGGCTCTTAAAAAAAATTGATTTTTTCTTCATAAATGTATTTTTAACTGTAAAATAATTTTTAAAATGTATTTTTAATAATAAAATAAAATAATGTTAAATAATTACAAATAATTCAATTATAAAAAATATAAAAACAATGAGAACAAGGTGGTCTCTTAAATGCTCCTCTCCTGTCCTAACAAGAAGTCGGGGCCCATTTTTTTATTGCTGATTCTTAAAGCAAAAATTATGAGGAATCCAAAAAAAAAAAATTAGCCGGAAAATTTAGGAGCTTCTGTGGAAAATCGGAAAATTTAATTATCATGGGAAAATTTAATTTTCATGGGAAAAAAGGTAAATTTCGATTAAAGCCTGATTCAATACCTTTCCAACGAGCTATCACTCGTTGCGATCGCTTTAGTAGTTTTTTTTTAAAACAACTTTCAATGAGGTCCCTTATGAAGAATTCTTCAATTTTGTCACATGACAGTGGTGTACACCACCACTAAACCAGTCACTATAAAAGTAGTGGGAGATTGGGAATACAATTGTGTTTAATTGCTTTTCGATGGGAATACAATTGTGTTTAATTGCTTTTCGATGGGAATACAATTGTATTTAATTGCTTTTCGGTGGGAACACAATTGTGTTAATTGCTTTTTTAATCATTTTCCACTATGGGATTTAAATTCTGTTAATTGCTTATTACATATTGTGTGCCCATAGTGTAAAATGGTTGGTGCCTAAAAATCGGTTATGTCTTCCCATAGTGTAAATAGGTGGTAATTAGAAAATCGATTATGTGTTCCAGTAGTGTGAAATGATTGGTGAAAAATCAATTGTGTGGTGGTGGAGGATCGTTTTGAATTATACAGTTTGTTTTGTGGGTTGTAAATGTAGTAGTGTGAAATGATGTGAGCCACTTAAGAAAAAATTGTCCGTTGTGTGTTTTGATTTAAGGAAAAAAATAAAAAATGTAATATTAAAATGAAAAATCAATTGTGTGGTGGTGGTGGAGGATCGTTTTGAATTCTACAGTTTGTTTTGTTTGTTTCTGCCTCTTCTAAATATTCTATATTATTTTGTTTTGGATTTTTGGGGTTGTAAAATCTCGTATTGTGAAATGATGTGAGCCACTTAAGAAACAATTGTCCGTTGTGTGTTTTGATTTAAGGAAAAAATAAAAAAATGTAATATTAAAAATGCAGATATAGGTCAGGCAAGTGTTTTGTTTAATTCTGCCTCTTACTTGTCCGTTATGTGTTTTGATTTAAGGAAAAAATAAAAAAAATGTATACTAAAAATAAATTTCATATATTTGATTTTATTAGAATTTTAATTTATATAATAATTCATAAATAAAAACATCATTAAATCTTTGTTCATAAATTAAAATTACTAAAAATTTACATGTTTATAGTACATATTTATAAGATCGTAAACACTATTTTTTTTTAATTTATAGATGACGCAATTACAAGTATCAGGCCCTTCAGTACACCCATCATCAGACCATGGACAATCTCCAAAATGCTCTCCATGTGCTGAAAAAACAATCTCTTTATTCTCATATGAATCGAGATAAGCAGCATTCTGTAAAAGAAAGTTTAAATCTTCTAGAGACATAAACTCCTTATATTCATTAAGGAATTCTATAATATTTTCTCGCATTGACATCTTAATCGTCTGAGTATTTCTTTATTTCTGAATCCATTAGTTTTAAATACAGCAACAATAAATTGTTGTTTTCATAATACTGTGAAATAGAGAGTCAGCACTCAATCTGTCCATATAAGTTATTTGCATCTAAATAAGTGCTTTTTTCGTATTGGTCCGTTGAATTTATTATACTCTCTGGGGTGGGGAATTCTAAAAAAGTTAATTTAAAATTTAATTCATCTTAAGGTTTCATTCTAAAAACAAAAGTCGTCGAAGAAGAAACCACCACCACCATGAGCGCTGTATCAAAATCATTGTTAAACAAATTTGATGACCTCAACAACAAGCCTATTCTCCATACAAAAGATATGGAGGATCTTAAATTATATAATATTTTGAAAGCTATTAAAATGCAAACAAAATATGGAGAAAGTATCCAGATTGAGGTGGAAAACTATGTCATCTTTCTGCCAAAAAGATTTAATGCTATAACAGAGGAAGAGGTAAAGGAGTTTTCATCGGGCAAATACTGCATCAAAAAAGTACCTGCAGTAGGTGACCAACCCTTCCGATTAGTGTTGGAGGTTTTTGATCTTAATGAATTTATTATTCCCAAAATTGGGGAATATCCACAATGGAATTGAAATTGTTAAAATGTATAAACTATTGCATTAAATAAATCGAAAAAATAAATAAAATATATTAAAATATAAATAATAATTGTTTTTATTTATCATTAATTTCATACAAAAATTTTAGGCATAAGTGACCACAATTAAATGAATTATATTTTTGATGTTGTCTATAATTGTACTCTATATTAGAGCCTAAATATATAACTAATTCGAGAGGTGGCTGCAAATTTCCAAAACTATCGAAATATTCCTTATGATCTTTATTTTTGTAGTATGCTACCCAATGCGTGCCGTCTCCTATTGAGGAGTCTAGGTTGATAATGCCACATTCTATTCGTCGAGGGTGTTTGGGGAGTGAATCTCTCATAAAAATCCCTCTAAAGTTGGGAATATATGCGCTAAACTTAACTAAATCGATGTCAGTAAGTGGTCTCTTGGGGAGCATCTTTAATAGTTTTTTGACATTTTATCGAATACAAGACCATACCCCTTCTTATATGGTTTTAGGTAAAGACCTTTTCCCATTGCTATTGCCTCCATACTCTTATTGTGTCTAGAAGCCTCTTCGAGTTGTTTCTTAGCATCTTTTGCAGCATTAATAGCTTTCACAATAGCTGATCCACCAGATGATAGACCACCTAAGGCTCCTAGAGCAGTTAGTATTGGTACTAGCGGTAAGAAACCTCCTATTTTGGGTACACTGATAATGCGAGGTATAACAACTTTTGATTTTTTTCCTTTCAGCGATTTATTTAAAATTTTACGAGCAATTTTGATTGCATCATTTATATCTGCAGGTTTATCCTTCTTTAAAGTTGTCGTAGCCATTCGTATTGCGGTGCTAAAGATCTTCTTTCCAAATTTATTTTTTTCCTTTTGGCCCATGCCTAATTTCACTTTAGCCTTCATTGTGTTAGTTATAAAATATGCGTTCGTTTTTTCTCCGATACTGCTGTCTTTGGATAAAACTCGCTCCCAAGCTCGATTTTCGAGTATTTTATCCGCTTGATGTCGCTTATTGATTTTCTTATTTTGAGAATAAGCTATATCGTGCTCTCTACAAGCAGAATCCAACGGATTTATCCCCTTATCACCTCATTTCAAACGTTTTTGCAGCTTAGTGCCTGGTCCACAAAATTCATAGCCGGGTAAATGAAGTTCAAATGGTAGAGAATTTATAACTCTATCTACTAATCCACCTCCAGTGACAGAACTCATATGATTAATAGGTCTGTGATATTGAAACATCTATTTATATAATCTGAACGCTAATAAAAAGGAAATATTATAATATTAGCTTTAGTAGTTAAAATGCGGTTGATCAAACAACGTAACAATATATTTGTGAGGGATGTGGATTCCACAACAAACACAGATAAGAGGAGAAGAAGGCACAATCCTCTATTACCGAATTCTATAAGAGCACTTATAGTAGGACCTTCCAACTGTGGAAAGACTAACGTAATGATTAGCTTGATTGAAAGTCCGAATGGACTAAAATTTGAAAATATTTATTTATATTCGAAATCATTATTTAAACCTAAATATGAGTACTTAAAAAAGCTCATATCACCGATTAATGGAATGGGGTATTTTACATTTTCTGACAATGACAGCGTTATCCCACCACACGAAGCTAAAAATAACTCTATAATTATATTTGATGACGTTGCATGTGAAAATCAAAATACTATACGTGCATACTTTTGTATGGGTCGTCATAAAAATGTGGATTCATTTTATTTATGTCAAACTTATACCCGAATTCCTAAACATTTGATACGAGATAATGCCAATATGATTATAATGTTTAAGCAGGATGAAATGAATATGAAGCATGTATATAGTGATCATGTTGGAACGGATATGACCTATGAGCAATTTTCTAAAATATGTCGAGAATGTTGGAAAGAAAAATATGGATTTTTAACAATAAGTAAAGATGATGAATTAAATGCTGGCCGCTATAGAAAGTCATTTAATATTTTTATTGAAATATAAGTTAGCTGCAATAATAAGATGACATTAGTAACGCTTCAAATCTTGAATCGGATGGATTATCAAGTCAAAAAGTTAAAAATTTATTACATCCTTTTATAAATTAAACTGATACTGAATAAACTTAATCTGTTTCTGATCTATTCCTGGTCTGTTTCTGATATATTTCTGGTCTGTTTCTGATATATTCTTGGTCTGCTCCTGATCTGTTTCTGATTAATATGACTGAAGTGTTGGAAGAACTGGTAAAGGCAAGAAACGTTTTAAAGAAGAAATTCCGAAGCATAAAAACGGGTGAAGTCAATTCACATGAAATACTCGAAGATACTTTTAAGCCCGTAACTAATCCGTTGAAAGAATTAATCAAAATTTCTAGTAAAAGAAAGAGAATTTCTAAAGGCGAAAAAGAAGAAATTAAAAATGAAATCAAAAATGAAATGGAAAATGAAATGGAAAATGAGAGTAGTTTATCGCTTAGGAAATTACCAATGAAACTGGAGACAAGTACCCCCAAGAAAGATTATACGAGTAATGAATACAAAACAATTGATGATGAGGATGAGGATGATTTTTACTATCAAACTGAACCCCCAGTTAATGTTACTAACAATAATACAACAACAAGCTCAATCGATTTATCACTTTTAGGTCAAAAAAATGAACTAGATACGCTTTATGGTCCTCACAAACACTCGAATGGTGAGTGGAAATTTGGCAACAGCTACATTAAGTTGAATGAGGATAAAATTATGATAGGAAATCAAAATTGGTTACTAACGCCTGGTCTGCTTCAGCTAATGTTTCATAGAATACCAAAAAACTATGATAAAACAGAATTAGATATTTACAAAAAGATTTTAATGGATACAAATGCTCACAAAAGCGATTATAATTCTGATGGCCAAATAAAGGGTACAAGGGCCTACAAGTATCAAAATATTATCAGCAAATTATTTAAAATTGATAAAACAGGGAGCGGTCTTATGAAATTGAATTCTAGTAAACCTAATTACATTTATTGGGATGATCCGAATGAGTTAGTTGATCGCCTCAGACTATTAATCGCCTCTCAAGCTGCTGGTCATAATAATCATAATAATGAAATAGTTTCGATTATCGAAGAATTGCAGGAAGCTGGTATAATAGTATAAAATATCAAATTTTATGAGTTCAGTTAATATACTGAGAATGTCTGTCGACAAGTTCGGACACTATTACAATTCTAAGCTAAACTATGATAATAATAAGGAAGAATGAGTCGAAAATGTTTAATCTCGTTTTGGATAGTGATAAAAACCTTAATCTACAAAACAAAAGGATTAAAAATGTTGCGAGCCCTATGGAAGAAAACGACGCCGTCACAAAAGATTTTCTTCTCTCACAAATCAACCAATTTCAAACAGACGTACTTTTGAATATATATAACAAAGATGATGATAGGTATGAGAAAATTTCCAATATGAATCAAAGACTAAAATCGTACATGGACGAAAAACTTGAGCTGTTGCGTCAACAAATTAACTATTTGAAAACTTTAGTACTAAAATTCGTGTCAGAGGAAGAGGGGTTTGTTGCGGTGTCTAAATAAAATAAAATATTTAAGCAATGGTATAAAGACGAATGATACAATAATAAACTGTTTAATATATAATATCGATAATGAATAAGAAGAGAATTTTGGTGAAAGAGTTGCATAAACAAGCTCGAAAAAATTTTAAACGTCGAAGAGTTATAATGAAAGGTATAGATGACTTATGGCAAGCTGATCTGGTTGAAATGGGAAATTATTCATCGGATAACAAGGAATATCGATATCTGTTGACAGTAATTGACACATTCTCAAAATTTGCTTGGGCCGCACCTCTTAAATCTAAAAGTGCATCTGATGTTTGCAAATCAATGGAAAATATTTTCGGCCTAGGTCGTATACCGAAAAACTTACATACTGATGACGGCAAGGAATTCTTTAATAAAATCTTTGCTAAATTGATGAAAAAGCATAATATTAATCACTACTCAACGTATAGTGTAATGAAGGCATCTATTGTTGAACGCTTCAATAGAACTCTTAAAGGTATGATGTGGAAGGAATTTAGCTACAACGGATCATATCACTGGATTGATTTATATAAAAATTTAATTGATGATTACAATCGAAAAGTTCATCGTACGATTAAAATGGCGCCCATAAACGTTAATTCTGCAAATGAGAAAATATTGCTAAATACAGTATATAATCATCTGAAAATATACAAAATCTCAAAATTTCATGTTGGAGATTACGTACGCATCAGTAAATATAAACATATTTTTGAAAAGGGGTACACGCCGAACTGGACAACAGAAATTTTTAAAATCAAATTTATAAACAATACATACCCCGCAACATATATTTTGGAGGATCAGGGAAAGAAAATTGAAGGTGGATTCTATGATGAGGAACTCTCAAAGACTCGATTTCCCGATACATATCTTGTTGAAAAAGTGCTTAAAACTAAGGATAATAAAGTATTCGTGAAATGGTTGGGTTTCTCAAATCATCACAATTCTTGGATTAATAAAAACGAAATATTATAATATGTATGATTACTTTTAAGACTATAGAGTTAAGTATAAAAGGACTAAATGTTTTGTCAACTATATTAATTGAATGAAAACCTTCCACTTGATAACACATTAAAAATTTTCATATATTAGCAGAGGGGTAGAAAAATGGATAAAATTTTTAAGAGTTCTGAGATTAGATATGAAAAACTAAAGTATTGTAATTATTGTGGTAGTAATGATCACAATGAAAATAATTGTAATCAGAAGAAAGATGATAATAAAATTAAGAATTGGGAATCTTCCAAAAAGAAGTGAAAGTTAAAATTTATCAATAAGAAATATATATATATATGCATATCCGTGTAGTATATTTAATAACAAAAAAGTAAAAATAAAAAAATATACATCCTTTTAAAACCCAACGTTTTTGTTTTGTTTACTACATTAATCAATCGGAAAGCAAAATGTCAATAACACTAACATTGAGCGGAAATTCCTCAAATTTATCAGCAAACTATTTTCCTCCAATAAATTTAAATGATGATTATGAGTGTGCTCTCATAGATTTCCACTCCTACAACAGCATACCAAATGTGGACACAAACAATAATTTATTTCACATCGGTAATAAAATTATTACAATACCTATTGGATCGTATGAGCTGAACGATATTGTCGATTTTATAAAGGAGGAATATGAGAGAGATGAATTGGGGGAGAAGAAAATTTTTATAGAAGCTAATAATAATACAATGCAAGTCAAAGTATATAGTGCGGAAGATTCGATATACTTTAACAAGAACAATTCGATAGGGCAATTGTTTGGCTTCAATAAAAAAGTCCTCTCTCCCTCTGTAAATAATTTTTCAGATCTACCAGTAAATATTTTTAAGGTCAATCTCTTGCGAATAGAATGTAATATTGTAGTAAATACTTATATAAACAATTCTCATGCACATACCTTACATGAGTTTGCAATAAATGTCCCACCTGGCTATAAAATGGATGAAATACCTAGAAATCTCATTTATTTGCCAGTGAACTCTAAAGAAGTAAGTTCACTAACACTACGGATAGTTGATCAACACGGCGATTTTATTAATTTTCGAGGAGAAGTAATAACTATTCGATTACATTTAAGGCCCAGAAAATAATGATAATTTACAGCAAAGAAATTGTAACAAATAACATTCCATATACCACATCATTACCACCAAAATACATATTGCCACCAGTTATACCGAAGCATATTCACAATGACCCCTAGCAACTGTGTTAACCTGATTGCTCATAATTATTCGTTTTTCGTCTTGATAACTTAAAACAATTTTATAGACATTTATTGTGAAAACTTTATGTAATTTTGATAAAAACAAACACATATTATCACAAAAAATTTTACGTTCAAATAAAGCAGTTTTATAATCAAACATGCAATATTTGTTTAAAGCTGACTTTTTAACCCCCTTTGATTTTTTAATTTCTTTATTGTCAATAGTTTTAATGGAATACATTTTCGATCTGAGACCGACAAATTCAGTCATAATTATACCATTATTCTCATCCTTCATTTTACCCAAAACTTTTTTATTCAATAATGGTATACCATAAGGATTATCAACGCGATAATCTGAGGTATCAAATTCAGACAAAAAATCATTAAGTATATCATTGTAAAAATCTTCCGTTTTGATTGAATAAATAAATGAATCTGTGTCCATATAATTGAGGATAATATTTTCCCCATATTTTGCCTTCATTATCCTATAATAGAAATCATACATTTTCCATTTAGATAGTTCAAGCACGGCAAAACCTATGTATATGGGTTTGTCATATAATACATTAACTCTCCCCATCTGAACTGCAAACAAGTCATCGCAAAACTTGGAAATGCTTTTGAAATTTGGGCGAGAAACAAAATATCTTACCCCTCGACGATTTCTATTTTCACTCTCCCAGTTTTTTGCGATTTTAACATCTACCCTCTTCTCAACATTTTCCATGGTTTTCCCATAGACAGCGTTATTCAGAAGTTTGAAAAAATCCTTTTCAAATGTATTTCGTGCTTTTGCTCTATGGTCTGTATTTAAGTTTATATATTTCTGAAGCCATGGAGACTGATTAAATTTTACCCCCCTATGGTATTTTGTACAAATTAAACCATTTGCAAGACATTGCTTAAGGTTTCGATAATGAATCTGATAATTACTTTTATTAGTCAAGTCTGCAATAAGTTTTTTATATTTGGACTCTCCAACTACTTTGCTTTCCGGAGCAAAAGGCAGATCATTATGAAGTTTATGAAGAGAGTGAGGATATGTTAAATCAACCTCTAAAATGTAGCCGATAGGAGAAGTATCGGATATTTTATTTGGATCAAATTCGTTTAAGGAGTTCTCGTCAAGCCACTCAAATTCTCCAGTTGGAAGATACTGAGACATTGCCCATCCATATAAGTTATTTGCATCTAAATAAGCTAAATATTCAGATGGTTTACTACTATCATAATCATCTATATACTTATTATTGGCTTTGGTATGTCTCTGGGAACATTGTACGAGACCCCCCCTTATTCCTTTTTGTATAAAAAGATACATATCTTTATCTGTGAATAATTCTAATTCTTTCTTTGTCGTTTTAAGCATGGCGTCCCATGAAAGACCGGGGGCTGTATAATAATGAGCTGGATCTAATTTATATATAGATTTACAAATTTTCCTAAAGTTTTCAAATATGTCTGCCAACAACAGCACATCTGTTTTCAAATATAATTTTACATAATCCAACAGGTTCTCACATCTAAACTCATTCCAAACATTTTTCGCGTGTTCATAATCTTCTTCGGAACATTCGGCATCATTTAAAATATTAAAAAATTTATCTCGACTGGGGAGTTCAGTCTCATTGAATCTATCCAATGAATCTATATAAGAGTATGGAAAAACACCCTTTCTTCTTATTAAATTAAAATGATTTTCATCAGCGAAATTTTTGCGGACAATATATAAATCCTCAACATGTAAATTTTTTGCTAGGGAATCCAAACTGGAAGCCATAAATCTGAATGAATCAAGAAATCTTATTTCGAATTTTTCTTTAGTAGAATTTTCAAGAAATGGTAGATGCACAGACAAAGCTATGTATAATTCCTTGTTGAGAGGAAGAACATTTATATCACTATTTGGAATATTATTAAGATATTTAAAGAACATATGACAATCATATGATGAAAAATTGTGGAAAAATACTGGAATAAACTTGGGTTTCCTATATTTTAAATTACAATCATTGTGTGCAGCTCCTCTATATTTGCCAGTGAAATGACAGTGGTCTTTCACTTTTGAGAAATAAATCTCCTCTTCACAAATATGACACATATTAGAAGAATTATGAAAATTGATATCTTCTGCCGTCATATTAATTTCAACTTCTTTATAAATATAATTCTTATAAATGTTTTTTAAATCTTCAACTAAATCTTTGACAAAAACTGTGGGTGCATCTTCACCAACATAAATTTTAAACTTATCTAAATTTTCGTTAAAGCTACATTTTATAAAATAACTAAATGCACATGGAATGTGCTGTTGTATTTTCCTAGTTTTAACACTAACCTCTTCATTTATACTACTTAATACCGATTCAAAATCAGCATACACCGTGAATGGCAAATCCAGTTCCTTATGAACATTCGAATACTTTATGGTAGCATCACTTTCATCTGGCATTCTTGTGCAAATTTTATTGCAATTTTGTTTATGTTCTAATATGCATGCCTCACTTTCTTTGTAAGTGAGGCATGCATTACATATAAATATTTTTCCGTGATGTCCTGTCAAACTGCTACGAATAAATCTGAAAATAAGTAAAAAGAGTAAATAACAAACATTAAAAAAAAAAAAAAATTGAGATACATTTTAATCAATATTAAAAAAATAAATTTTTAAATTTTTGCTACTAACCTAGAAATATCTTTTATTTACACATAATGTGATCTATCTTCCTCTATGAGAAGAAGAAGATTTACGTGATATCGCTTCTCCTCCTTTGTGAGATAATAGGGTCCGACTATCCTTTTCTCTTCGTTCCCAAAGACGTTGACACTGATATCTTCATTTTGTCTTTCAAAATCTCTCAAGTTCTTTAGAGGTAGTGGAAACGTGAGGTTGAGAAAATTTAATTCGATGTTGTTCACTATTATTTTGTGTTCGGCTATACTACAGTTTATGTTGTATGATGAACATTGTGTTTCTTCATCATGAGACAATCCTCTTACACAATACAATGCAGCAATAAGACTCCATTTGAAACAATAAACATCTTCATTATGGATATTCGTAAATGCTTTTTTCATTCTTAATTCCTTTGGAAGTGTAATATATTGTGATCCTCTTATAATGTTTGCTTCATTCACATTAATATTTAAACATTTTATATTTATAAGAGACCACCCACTATCTCTTTCTTGGAACTCAGACATTTTGTTCCGGATTTCATTAGTTTGCATATTATAGGTGTCTTTCAAGTCATCGCTTAGAGTGACCATTATCATTTTTGTTATGTGAGCTATTGTAGCTCCCAACACTTCATGCTCAGTTATTTTCACATAATCACATACAAGCTCCATATTAAACTTGTATGTTATGTGTTTGACTTGGCAATCCTTAAGCAATTCAATCAAAATTACTTCCTCTTTTTTAAAAAATTCCTCCGGCATAATAATTTCTTCCTTCTCATTTTCTAACACATAAACTGCTAACCTTTCATTATAATCACTGCTTCTTACAGTGAGTCGAGGGTTAATTGTCCTTATCCCACAAGTATTGCGATGTTGAAGTGTACGCATGTGTTGTGCATAGTTTATGCTGGCAACCGCTACATTGCAAGGAACACAAAATTTCATTGAAGAGGTTGCATGAGTCGTTTCATGCTCCTTCATCGAGGAACGGTTAAGGAAAAACTTTCCACATTCAACACAATGTTTCTTCTTATGTTGAAGCATATTACGTTTGCTGTTGAAAGCAGTTTGGCATATTAAACAGGAGAACATTTTGACTTATTTATTTTTAGAATTTAAATAAAATTTTTTATTAATTAAATACTTTTATATTTCTTTTTTTAATTTTATTTAATCTTTTTGTAATAAATTAAAAATTTATTGAGAGTCTTTTTTACAGTTGATTTTTTTAATAAATTTTAAATTTATTTAGAGGCTTTCTCACAGTTGAATTTTTTAAATTTTTTATATTTTTTTTAGAATTGAGTTTTATAAGAAATTTAAAATATTTAAGTATTTAAATTATTTTTCACAACGACTTGCTAAAAATTTTAGTAGTACTCTATACGATGTAGTATAAGATACTGAACTTAATTTTCTAAATGAAACCAAAAGTATGATCAGTTAATCAAAAAGTTTCGTTAGAAAATCTGCAGCGATTCAAGTTCGGTTGTCAAAAGGTCAATCCAAAACAAAATAAATATAGAATAATTACAAGAGGCAAAACTAAACAAAACACTTGCATGACCTATATCTACATTTTTAAAAAATATAACATTTGTAGTATTTAAAACGATCCTCTGAACAACAAATATGCCACACATATAGTATTATTTATGACCCTTAAATAAAAAAAAAAAAAAAACTTAAAAATCCCTTAAATCAAAACACATAACGTACAATTCTTTCTTAAGTGGCTCACATCATTTCACACTATGCCCCACACAATTGATTTTTGACCATACAAAACAAAATAATATAGAATAATTACAAGAGGCAAAACTAAACTTCAAAACGATCCTCTGAACAACAAATATGCCACACATATAGTATTATTTATGACCCTTAAATAAAAAAAAAAACTTAAAAATCCCTTAAATCAAAACACATAACGTACAATTCTTTCTTAAGTGGCTCACATCATTTCACACTATGCCCCACACAATTGATTTTTGACCATACAATACAAAACAAAATAATATAGAATAATTACAAGAGGCAAAACTAAACTTCAAAACGATTCTATGAACAACACATCTGCCACACATATAGTATTATTTATGACCCTTAAATAAAAAAAAAAAAAACTTAAAAATCCCTTAAATCAAAACACATAACGGACAATTCTTTCTTAAGTGGCTCACATCATTTCACACTATGCCCCCACACCATTGACTTTTATATTTAGGCTCTAATATAGAGTACAATTATAGACAACATCAAAAATATAATTCATTTAATTGTGGTCACTTATGCCTAAAATTTTTGTATGAAATTAATGATAAATAAAAACAATTATTATTTATATTTTAATATATTTTATTTATTTTTTCGATTTATTTAATGCAATAGTTTATACATTTTAACAATTTCAATTCCATTGTGGATATTCCCCAATTTTGGGAATAATAAATTCATTAAGATCAAAAACCTCCAACACTAATCGGAAGGGTTGGTCACCTACTGCAGGTACTTTTTTGATGCAGTATTTGCCCGATGAAAACTCCTTTACCTCTTCCTCTGTTATAGCATTAAATCTTTTTGGCAGAAAGATGACATAGTTTTCCACCTCAATCTGGATACTTTCTCCATATTTTGTTTGCATTTTAATAGCTTTCAAAATATTATATAATTTAAGATCCTCCATATCTTTTGTATGGAGAATAGGCTTGTTGTTGAGGTCATCAAATTTGTTTAACAATGATTTTGATACAGCGCTCATGGTGGTGGTGGTTTCTTCTTCGACGACTTTTGTTTTTAGAATGAAACCTTAAGATGAATTAAATTTTAAATTAACTTTTTTAGAATTCCCCACCCCAGAGAGTATAATAAATTCAACGGACCAATACGAAAAAAGCACTTATTTAGATGTAAATAACTTATATGGACAGATTGAGTGCTGACTCTCTATTTCACAGTATTATGAAAACAACAATTTATTGTTGCTGTATTTAAAACTAATGGATTCAGAAATAAAGAAATACTCAGACGATTAAGATGTCAATGCGAGAAAATATTATAGAATTCCTTAATGAATATAAGGAGTTTATGTCTCTAGAAGATTTAAACTTTCTTTTACAGAATGCTGCTTATCTCGATTCATATGAGAATAAAGAGATTGTTTTTTCAGCACATGGAGAGCATTTTGGAGATTGTCCATGGTCTGATGATGGGTGTACTGAAGGGCCTGATACTTGTAATTGCGTCATCTATAAATTAAAAAAAAATAGTGTTTACGATCTTATAAATATGTACTATAAACATGTAAATTTTTAGTAATTTTAATTTATGAACAAAGATTTAATGATGTTTTTATTTATGAATTATTATATAAATTAAAATTCTAATAAAATCAAATATATGAAATTTATTTTTAGTATACATTTTTTTTATTTTTTCCTTAAATCAAAACACATAACGGACAAGTAAGAGGCAGAATTAAACAAAACACTTGCCTGACCTATATCTGCATTTTTAATATTACATTTTTTTATTTTTTCTTTAAATCAAAACACACAACGGACAATTGTTTCTTAAGTGGCTCACATCATTTCACAATACGAGATTTTACAACCCCAAAAATCCAAAACAAAATAATATAGAATATTTAGAAGAGGCAGAAACAAACAAAACAAACTGTAGAATTCAAAACGATCCTCCACCACCACCACACAATTGATTTTTCATTTTAATATTACATTTTTTATTTTTTTCCTTAAATCAAAACACACAACGGACAATTTTTTCTTAAGTGGCTCACATCATTTCACACTACTACATTTACAACCCACAAAACAAACTGTATAATTCAAAACGATCCTCCACCACCACACAATTGATTTTTCACCAATCATTTCACACTACTGGAACACATAATCGATTTTCTAATTACCACCTATTTACACTATGGGAAGACATAACCGATTTTTAGGCACCAACCATTTTACACTATGGGCACACAATATGTAATAAGCAATTAACAGAATTTAAATCCCATAGTGGAAAATGATTAAAAAAGCAATTAACACAATTGTGTTCCCATCGAAAAGCAATTAAACACAATTGTATTCCCATCGAAAAGCAATTAAACACAATTGTAATCCCATCGAAAAGCAATTAAACACAATTGTATTCCCAATCTCCCACTACTTATAAAAAAAAAAAAATATGTAGGTACATTATTTTTTGCTGGGCAATCGATTGAGACTATTTATTTTAAAATCGGAGAGGGGTCGTCCAAAAATTTGCCAATTTTGATCGTTTTCATATGGAATTGCTCTATGGTGTTATTTAAGTAATATATTACTATATATGGTGCCATTCAAACCATATATTATCATATATGGTGCCATTTAAACAATATATGTTCATATATGGTACCTTATGAACAACATTTTTAATACAATTCCAGATATGATAATATATGCTACCATATATAGTACCATATACTTTGATATATATGTGATTAAGTTATATCTATATATTTCATCCGAAGAATGGCCCGATATATTTTTATCAATTGTTTATCAATTTTTATCTAAATGTATCAGTTTAGATCTGACCTGATTAAATTATGTGTTTCATAAATTATGTGATTTTGACCTGATACAATTTTATCGGTTTGATCGTAATTGGTTCAATTTTATATAAATGAAATATAATTGTATCCGACATTTACCTTATACAATTGTATCAAAGTTTTAAACTGATATCAGGTCAAAATTGGGATATAACTATATAATTTTGTATACAAATTATCTATTTGGACCTAAACTGATACCATGTGGTTAGGGTTTGGGGTTCCCGCCCGGGAATTCCCGGGAAATCCCGGGAAAAGTTTGCCGGGAATTCCCGGGAAAATAATATATTTTTCCCGGGAAAACTGGAAATTTTAAAAATATTAAATTTTTTAAATTGTTTTTGTTTCGAATAGGATTTTTTAATTTTAGTCATAAAAAACATTTCAAATACCAAAACAAAAATTTCATTGTTAAAATCTTTTAAAGGGAATACATTTATTTGACACACAATTAAAATCTTTGCCAAGTAATTACGAGCATTTCAACTAATAAAGATTTTTCGCATAACTTATTCAAAATTTAAGTAGTAAAGCCTAAAAACTTGGTAAAATGTTTAAAAGAAATATGAAAAAAAAGCTTTGTTTTTTACAAATAATCGCCCTTACTATCTAAATTTTTCAAATGTGTAATTTAGGTAAAGTCGACTTTAGTTAAAATATTGGGTGGCAGTATACCTTGACTTGGTTTATTTTTGGAGCATTCTGATTGGTTAATATATTTTCAACCAATCAAAATATTTGAAATTAAAATATTTTTGTAAGGTTTTCATACACAAAATGAACAAAACCGTTTGATCAAAAACAAATTCAATAATTTTATAAGTAACGTTTTCATTAATAAATGTGAAAAGAAAAGACTAATGGTTACCGGTGGTATCTAAATTTGGTTATCCGACATCTAAATTTGGTTCACAAAAAAAAAAAAAATTGATGGTCATGCAACTTCTCTTGAAGAAAACAACAACAAGCTAAAATTAGCAAAGTACCCGAAGAAAAAAGTGTAAGCTGAATAGGCATTAAAGGTTTTACGGTAGGGCAAACATTTCCTAAAATGGTATCCAAATTAGCCGCAGTCAATCCGCACCATAACTAGATCTTCGTTTATTCCAGAAAGTTTTTATAATAAAAACCTGGCATTGCAAAAAAAAACATATAAAGAACATTATATTAAATTACTACAATCATGTGAAAGATATCATGATAAAAGAAATATTGAGCAATATTTCTAACAATAGGAGATTTACTATAATTTTAGATGAATGGACAAGAATATCACAAAAGAGATATTTGAACATAAGCATAAACGTAAATAATTCATTTTATAACCTGGGGTTGGTTTATATATCAGGAAGATGTAATGCTGATGAAATAAGAAGAATTGTAGAAATAAGACTAGAAGAGTTTTATTTGTCTTCGGAAAATAACATTGTGGCCACCATATCTAATGGGCCAAGTGTGATGTAACGGTTTGTTTCCGACAGTCCAGTAGTACTGGATTCCCGGGATTCCCGGGAATCCCGTTAATCAAATTTTTTCATTCCCGTTTCCCGGGAAATAAAAAAGTCCGGGAAATCCCAAACCCTACATGTGATATAAACCAATAAAATTGTATCAGGTCAAAAATCTGATACAATTTCATCTGATTAACACATAATTTAATAAGGTCAGATCTAAAATGATGCAATTAGATAAAAACTGATAAACAACTGATACAATTTTATCGGGCCATTTTTCGGATCAAATGGTACATGGATGACTCTAAGTTATATATTACCATATAAAGCTCCATATTATTTTTTTTAATAGGGAACATACCATATATGGTGCCATTTAAACAATATATGGTCATTAGAGTGGGGCGATTTGTATGGACAAAAATTTTTTGATATTGTGCCATCGATTTTTCGATAGCTTTTGGCTAGTTGCCACATTTTTTATCCGATTTTCAAAAGTAATACCTTTCTGGAAAGGTTGTAATGTTATATTGTTTACAACTTCATTAGTTGTTTCAAAAAGCAAACGCAAG
This sequence comes from Leucophora obtusa, assembly GCA_949987735.1. Classification (NCBI taxonomy): domain Eukaryota; kingdom Metazoa; phylum Arthropoda; class Insecta; order Diptera; family Anthomyiidae; genus Leucophora; species Leucophora obtusa. Next base: position 169,901,458 of record OX465295.1, on the reverse strand, counting down.
ATGGCGCTAATCTAGCATTAATTTAAAAATTGCAAAAAATTTAAATTTGGGCGCCTCGAAAATTATTTTTTTGATATGTCGTAGTGGAATTTTTTTTCCTCATGCCAAAAGCTATCGAAAAATCGATGGCACAATATCGATTGCTTAATCGACCCACCCTAATGCTCATATATGGTAACTCATCAGCAACTACAATATTAACTGTATTTCAGAAGCTAGTAATTGTATTTCAGAAATTTTAAATGTATTTCAGAAATTATTGAATGTATTTCAGAAATTTATTCATTGTATTTCAGAAATAATCAAATCTATTTCAGAACTTGTTGATTGTTTATCATAGTTAATAGAGAAAAATTTCTAAATTACATTTCATAATTTCTGAAATACAATTGATAATTTCTGGAATACAGTTTGATAATTTCTGAAATACAGTTGTGTACAATTAATAAATTCTGAAATACAATTGATAAAACTGAAATTCAATTGACTAGTTCTGAAATACAATTCATAAATCTGAAAAATAATTGATAAGTTCTGAATTACAATTGATAAAACTGAAATTCAATTGATTATTTCTGAAATACAATTGATAAATCTTAAAAACAATTGATACAATTGGAAATGTGTAGAGCATCAAAAAGATGCAAATAAAATTATTTTTTTTAAGAAATTCAATTTAATAAAAAAAATATAATTTTATAAAAACATTTATAGAAAATAAAATTCTAATTTTATGAAAAGAAAATCTTTTTATAAAAAAAAAATGCATAGCCCTGAACGGTATCGAACTCGAGACCTTCTGAGTTTAAACCTTATTTTAACAAAATATTGTAATTTTTATAAAATCAATGCTCCACCAGTGTATTATTTTTTGAACCAAATAAATGGAGATCTTACGTAGTACCCAAATATAATGCGGGATCTAATTTTATCTGTCATTTTTCTGGATAGTTTTAGATAATATATATTGCTGTTTCTAATTCGATCTGCCATTTTAATACTGAAATAAATTGCTAGATCTAATTCGATCTGCAATTTATGGGATAAATTAAGATCTTACCAAATCCTCAAATATATAACTGGATTTAATTCGATCTGCAATTTATCGGAAAAGTTAAGATCTTACGCAATCCCGAAATATATTACTGGATCTAATTTTTGATCTGTCATTTTTTGGATATATTTAGATCTTAATCCCCAAACACTGATAATAATCCATGCATAAAATTACGAAAAAATGTCAAAATAACAAAAAATTTCGTAAAATATACGAAAAATTGTTTATTTTACGAAAGTTTTGGTTGTTTTGACATGAATTTCGTATTTTTATGCATGGATTATTATGTGTGAATATATTGCTGGATCTAATTCGATCTGCCATTTTTCGGATCAAATTAGATCTAAGGTTATCCACAAATATATTGCTGGATCTAATTCCATCTGCCATTTTTCGGATCAATTTAGATCTAAGTTTATCTCCAAATATATTGCTGGATCTAATTCGATCTGCCACTTTTTCGGATCAAATCTAATTCGATCTGCCACTTTTTCGGATCAAATTAGATCTAAGTTTATCCACAAATATATTGCTAGATCTAATTCGATCTGCCAAAATTGAGATCAAATTACATCTAAATTTATCCACAAATATATAGCTCTATCTAATTCGATCCGCCATTTTTCGGATCAAATTAGATCTAAATTTATCCACAAATATATAACTGAATCTAATTCGATCCGCCATTTTTCTGATCAAATTAGATCTAGGTTTATCCCCAAAGATATCATTGGACCTCCCAATTTTGAGATATAAATTGATCTTAGTTTATCCCCATATATATAATGGGATCTAATACGATATCATTGGATACACCCAATTTTGAGATCTAATTGGATCAGCTAGATATTACAGCAGATCTTAAACAATATCAAATTGGATATGAATAGATATTGCGCGAGATCAATTTTTTTTACTCGGGTATGTTAAATTTTTACTTGTTTTTATATGTTTTTAACATAATTTATAATACCGGTACGTACCGGTATTGCTGTTTCGATAACGGTATACCGTTACCGAAACAGTCTTAAATACCTTTACCGTTACCGAAACAAACGAAATTGGATACCGTTACCCTTACCGTTATTCGTTTCGGTAACCAACCTTGGTTTTATGTAAAGATTTTTGGTCGACTTTACTTTCATCACTTCTTTATATCCAAATTATTGGTATATTTCTAGACTGCGTTTCTCTTTAGCTATAGCAAATTATATTAAATTATTTAATTAAGATGTGCAAACTTTAAAATATATTTATACATACCTTCAAATACTCGCACAATGTTCTTTTTCCCGTTTTTTAGTTATAAAATTATTTTATTTTGTTTTTTATTTTGAAGTCTTATCGATTGACAATATTTCAAAATAAGTTTTTTAAACTCGTAATTCGGTTGGGGCAGCCGAATTAAAACTTGATTCGGTTGCTACAACCCTATATTAAAGAAATTCGGTTGAATCAACCTCGTTAACAAAATATTCGGTCATGTCAACCGAATTCGGTTGTAGTAACTTATTTTTTTTTAATTCGGTTGCTGCAAAACCCACTATTTCGGTTGCTACAATTAAATTTGGTTGTTGCAATCGAATTCGGTTACCACAACCTCTTTTCGGTTACAACAACCTCATTTCGGCTGCAACAACCTCACTTCTGTTGAGACAACCTCGTTCCAACCGAATTTTTAGGAGGGTGTAGTCTTAGGGGCAATTTGCTCCCTTTTTGATTGAAGTCTCATAGTTATCTTCAATATTCTATCAGTCTCAGTATTCATTATATCTGAGAATTCTATGCGAGACAGCGCACATTGGGTTTAAATGATGCCAAAGTGGCGATTTTAGAATCAATTTTTTAAAATAATTTTTGGTATCAGGTAAAATTAGATAAAATTCTGCATCACTAGTTGTCACAATCAATTGTCTATGTTGTTTACTTATTCTATATTGGGCTCTCAAAATTAGAGAATTATTAGTGTTTTCGCATATAGTGGCAAAAATTTAAAATTGATACGATTCAAGTATTAATTTTTTTTATTTAGCCTTTCAAAAATTAATTTTTTGTGATGGAACCTTCAACTTCAGGTATTTAAGTATATAGTTAATACCTTTTTTTTAAATAATTACACTATGCGACAGTCAAAATCGGGATGGGATGAAACCAACGGGAAATGTTATATCCGTCAAAAACAAGTTATACGTGTCCCGGCGTTTCGCTGGGTCAACCCTAGGAATCGAGATATATCTTTTTTTTGACATAACTCGAGAACCACTAGTCCGATTTTGCTCAAACAATTTTAAAAAAAATTAAAAATTACAATTCCTTTAATCTGTTCATATAACGTTTTTCTATATACTCAACAGTTTTGCCGGTAAAAATAAATGTTTGTTACCTCTACCATAAAAATCAATAACCTTTTGTTTATTACTTTTTTTTAATATTTTAGGCAAAAAATATTTTTTTCTTCATACATTTATTTTAACCGGCAAAACTGTTGAGTATATAGAAAAACGTTATATGAACAGATTAAAGGAATTATAATTTTTAATTTTTTTAAAATTGTTTGAGCAAAATCGGACTAGTGGTTCTCGAGTTATGTCAAAAAAAGACCACCAAAGGTCAAATCGATATATCTCGATTCCTAGGGGTGACCCAGCGAAACGCCGGGACACGTATAACTTCTTTTTTACCGATATAACTTTCCCCGGTAGTTTGAACCCTTCCCGATCACTGACCCCTACCATTTGTCCCACAGTGTTATGTGTAAATATTTGTAATTATTTTTTTAAAAATTGACCAATTTTGGGTTGTTTTTCATATTTAAAGGATCAGGGTTATTTTTATGGGTACTCGTGGGTTCTGATTTGTAGATTTTCGAAAAGTAGAACATTTGAGGTTGTATATTCAAAAAAAAAATTTGCGCATTTGTTGCTCCATTTTTTTTTGTATAAAAGGTCCGTTTGTCTTAATATACCTAATTATTGAACAGATCTTTTGTTTTTTCGTTTTTATGTTGTCTTTTTCTATATTTTGGTGTTATTTTTGGTGCATTTTGGTTTTTTTTTAAGAGATTGGTGCGTGAGTGATTTTTGATCACTCACGCTCACGTACAAAAATCTTATCACGCCGAAAAAAAAATGTTTACTCACATTTTGCAGAAAAAATAAGTGGTTATTTTATATTTCAGTCACTACAACGAATGTTTCACTCACGCTCACTTAAGCACTCCCACGTACCAACATTGTTGTAATAAAAGACTATGTCCACCCAAGAATTTGTTTACCCATGTTAACGAATGTCTAATAAAAGTGGAACATCAGTAAGATTTTAGTCACAACTTCAAAACGACAGTAACACACCGTATTTTATTTTTATTTATACTACAAAGATTAATTTGTTAAACAAATTGTGTCACGTGCTCATCTCTATTGCAGTTGTTTTTTTTTTGTTTCCTATTACTGTGATATTAGGGGTATTCATATAAAATGTACGATAGTGTAAGCCTGGTAAAGTTATATCATTTATTTCAAAAACTACTCGTATATACGCACCCTGATAAATTTATTCTACAATTTATTATTATTTTTGTTTGAACATTTGAAAAATATCAAAATAAAGAAAATTAAAAAATATTTGCAATTTGTTGTGATTGTTTATTGAATAAATATTAAATTTGCTAAGTAATATATTTTCTAACAGAAATTACTCAGGAATTTAGGAAGAACCGGAAGAACAATATTCCAAATACGCCAACAATTTTAAAATATATTATGGATATTTATACAATTACACATTGTGTATTTATACACAGTTTACCAAGCAGTAGAACGCGTTTAATGAATTTCCCTATGTTTGTTGTTTTAAAATGTGAAATGTTTTTAAAATTTGTAAAGTATTAAATGAAGTATTTAGTATTCGGTATTAGGTAAATGGGTAAATCATTGAAACTTTCGTTTCTTTAAAAAAATATATACATATATTCTTTTTAGGAACAACACAATTTTTATCCCTCGACGAGAACTTTATAATTTCAAGAAAAATACTAATGTAAATGAATGGAAAGATAAAATTAGTATTTTAAAAATTAAAATCATTAAACGCATTATCCCGTCCAATATAAATGATTTTGAAAAAAATTTAGCACATTTATTAGCGAATTTTATTATAATAAAAGTCGGAGGAATAATGAACGTTTTTTGAGTGTTAATAAAGAATGGTTAGATGATTCTATCTCGTTTGTCCCCCCACCAAAAAATCGAGGACGTAAAGAACTTTAATTTGTAGAAAGTAATGAGAAAACCAAAGCAAAGAAGAGTAATAGCATAAGAGATATACTCCATTAACTATATTAGCTCATGCCACACAAATGGGTTTAAGAGCTTCCGGAAAAATCGAATCGTCGAAACTGGTTAAAGAATTAACAACGTCGACACCAACAAGAGCTTTAAGATACAGAAAAATATTTAAGCAGGTTAAACCACAACAATTGACTGCAGAAAAAGCTCTAAGCATTTTGATAGAAGCAAAATTATTTAGGAGAATACATTAAAAAAGTTTTAAAACAATTAAAAACGGTCGAGTCTAAAATTTAGTTTTTGTGCTCATTTTTCTTAGTTTCATTCTATATATATCAAGATATGCATATCATTTGAAAGATAATATTGTATCTTTAAAGTAGAACCACAATTAAAGTTTTCAGATTTAAAATTTAATAGTTATGAGTGACTTTGTAAAAACACTTTTTAAATTTTCTATGTTTATCCAATTTTCAAACGTCATATTTTAGAAACCGAAATGATTTCGGATCGGAAAGTTTCTGATCTTATGAACTCTGATATCTTGTAATATTAATTGAGAATTTCATTAAAATCGGAATCGATAAATCCAACTGCTGCGCGTTTTTTCATGGATTCTCCTACACTCAACCAAAAAAGTCTGTAATGGCTACTGAATGGCTAATTTTACAAACACATGTCTGCTGATCTGTAGTACAGTAAAATTATTAGAAAAAATTAGTAGCCACTACTAAATTTTAGTAAAATTTATGTAAAATGCAATTCAAAATCGATTTGCTAAAATCAGTTAAAAAACTTACTAAATATAATAATTTTAGTACATACAATAAAATTAGTATAAATAATTAGTTGCAGCTACTAAATTTCAGTAAATTGCTGTAAACTGCAATTTAAAATCAATCTGCTGAAATTAGCAAAAAATTGTACTAAAAAATAAAAAAACTGTAAAATTTAAAAATTATTTTTTTCTTTCGATTGTAACAAGCGTATAATTACTTCATCGTACTTGAAATTTGGAGTCAAAATTGCAAACGGTTCTTCAGTTATTGCATTGGAGATGCAATAAAACTTTCTGGGTGTTATATCTTAACTAAGAATATATCAATAGTAACAAATATAAACTAAACAAGAATTGGAAAAAATCAAAAAAAAAATATTTTTAAATTAGTATATTTTTCTGCTAAATTTAGCACTCGGTTTTGAAAAATTAGTAAAATGTTTTGCTGAAATCAGCAGCGAAAATTAGTATAAAAATTCGTAATTTGTAATAAGAGAATAGCAATGATTACTAAAAATAAAAATTGTGCTAATAATCAGTATAAAAATAGTATAGTGCGATTGGAAACTGTTTAAAAATTTTTTTACAAACTTTTTTATCTGAGTGTATACGAAAGTACAAAATTCTCGCCCGTTGATTTTTTGTACCTTGTGTAATGTCTCGGTTGGTTTAGTAAAGCTATCATTTTCGTATTGCGGACAATTGATGACTTAGCGTGATGGCTACGAAACAATTGGATTGTCTATCAGGAAAATGATCAACCTTTTTTGAAACAACAAATAAAATCTAATATGACAATATCATATTAGAGTTTTGACTTGAGGTAGAAGAATATTCTAATTAAATATATGAAAATAGAGAAAGTCCGAAAAAACAATTTTTGTATTTTTAATGCAAAAAGTAAAATAATTATTATTACATATTTTTTCAATTTCATTTTCTTTATTTATTAAAATAACCTAGCCGAAAGGCCATAATCGGTTACAAGTACTATTTTTATTTATTTATTTATTTATTAGTAGCATAGTCGGGAAGTATTCAGTAGCTCAGTACTTAAGTACTAGTAAAGTACAAGTATTTGGTACTTGTACTTAAAAAAAATAAGTACAAGTACTTTGAATGTACTTGTACTTAAGTACAAGTACTTTGAATGTACTTGTACTTAAGTACAATTACTTGGTTAATTACTTGGTACTTTCTAAGTACCAAGGTACTTAACAAGTACTGAGGAACTTGCTAAGTACTACGGGTACTTGCTAAGTTCTGTGGTACTTGCTAAGTACTATAGCTACTTGCTAAGTTCTATGGTACTTGCTAAGTACCTTTGGTACTTGTTAAATACTATGGTACTTGTTAAGTACTATGGTACTTGCTAAGTACCTTTGGTACTTGTTAAGTACCATGGTACATGTTAAGTACCTTTGGTACTTGCTAAGTACCATGGTACTTGCTAAGTACTATGGTACTTATTATACCCATCGAATCTACAAGAGTCCGAGCAAATTTTAAGGTATGTCCCATATTGGCGAATCGCACCTGTGCAGTACTAACAGTCTTTCAAAGTCATCGGTAGATTTGGATTTCGGCCTTATAAAAAAAATATTACAAGAATATTTTCTCGACTCCTCCGATGAATTGGATGATCGGACACATACCCATAGAATCTACAAGAGTCCGAGAATATTTTAAGGTATGTCCCATACTGGCGAATCGAACCTGTGAATTACAGTCTGCCAAAGTCATCCATAGATTTTGATTTTTAGCAAATTTGAAAAATATGGCCGTACAATTTTCTCCGCTCCTCCGATGAATTGTATTATGGGACACAAACCCATGGAATCTACAAGAGTCCGAGAATATTTTCAGGTATGTCCAATATTGGCGAATCGTCATGGGGCCTTACAACCGGCCATAAAAGTTGTCCATTTGGTTTTTTATGAGGTAAAAATTTAAAAATAAAAATTTTTCGTGCGCTTTCCAGGAAAAGATAGGAATGGTCAGGGCCTTAGTTGTGCCTGAATTTGAAACATGAAAACCGAGGATTCTTAATCTATTTTTGTTTAAAAAATCGTGTGTAGGTTTTAGAGCAAAAATTGGTTTATGTGTTGTAACCCAGATTTCTGGAAATATTTAATTTAATACCCACTCCAGGCAAAATTAGGAATGGTCAAAAGATGAACTATTTTCTTGAAGGTCGGCCACCATCTGTAAATACAAATACAATTTTCATTTTTAAAATCGAGTGCAGATTTTAAAATTTATTATAATTTTTGAAATATCAAATTGGGAATTTTTAAAAATGTTATCAAAATTTCCAAAAATTAGACAAAATCTCCAAAATTGTAAAATATCGTAAAATTTTTGAAAAAATCGTTTTGAAAAAATTGTCAATATGTGGAAAAGTACCAAAATCGTCAAAATTTGGAAATTGGGAAAAAAATTTTGAAAGATTGAAAAAAATTAAAAATTTTTAAAAAATTACCAAAATTTCAAAAAGTTGTCAAAAATTGTAAAAAATTGCAAAAATTGCCAAAATTGACAAAATGTAAAAATTTGTGAAAATCGACAAAAATTAGAAAAAATCGCCAAAATTGAAAAAAATTGTCCAGGTATTAAAAAACGAAATTTACAAAATTTATTTCTCGCATTTATTTTTCCTTGTTACAAAACCGTTGTCCGTTTTCATTTAACTCATTTGGTTTTAAAGATACTAGCGATATTACAAATCTCATATTTGTATTTTTATTAAATATTTGCCTTTCTAACACAACAATATACAATATCTTATGAATTAAAGTATTAGAATCTGATATGTTAACATTTATCTAGTACAATATCATCTTACTTATTATATAAATTATCGAACAAATCAATTAAAAATTAAACATTGACAAAATATAAAATATAAAATTGAATATGAACTAAATATGCAGGATTTATAACATAAAACAAAAATTTATATAAAATATTTAAAACGAAAAAAAAAAACAAAAAAAAAACAATGTGATTAGTAATAGATAATGAAGTAGTAAGTAGTTTAGGTAGTAGTTTAGGTATAATATTGCATTAGTAATTTTTAAATTTTATTTTTATTGCGTTGCTGGTGTATTGAATGTAGGTTGGAAGATGGTTCCAGAGATGGATGGTGTTTACGTGCAAAGTGCATCGAACGCACCTATTGTTGGCTTAACGAAACAATCTCGCGCTCTTTGGCATTTACTCGTAGCCTTAGAGCTCTTGTTTTGTTAAGCCAACAAATTAATACTCTTGTATCAACCCGAGCGTAAGCAGTGGGTTTCTATACCACTCTTCCTCTGTTAACCTTTACTCTTTATTTTTATTCGTGAAATCGGGAAAGAAAACTAAAACATGTTGGTAAACATTGTAAAAAATGAGAGATTGAGTGTTCTTTTTACACATTTCCCTATATAAAAAGCATTGAGGTTGAGTGAGTTTTTTCAGATTTTTAAGAGAATTTTCAGATTTTTAAGAGGATTTAAGAGATTCCAATATTGCCTCAACGTGCAAAAATTCCCGTGCCAACAAATATTTGTCAATGATGTCAATTTTGTTTTTTTTAACTAATGTTGATAGTTAATATAGTTTTATTTTTTAAAATATAGTTTATTTTAACAAAAACAATATCCATTTAAATTAACAAGAACGGTGAAAATGAATTATATATTATTTGTATAATAAAATAAATTATTTACAAAATTTTCAAATAATATTAACAAAAATTATTAAAAACATAAGTTGAATTATTTATTATCTATATAATAAAATAAATTATTTAAAAAATTTTAAAATAATATTAACAGAAATTATTAAAACAGTAGTTGAAAAAAATTTACTGCACTGATTAAAAAAACCCCTAAATGGAAAATCAAACTTGACAACACTGATCAAAGAAGTTTTTTTTAAAAGAAAAAAACCAAAATTTTTTTTTCAAATTGCTCTTCCAACTCATTTTTTCTCTTAACAACGTTATCAACATGTTTTCCTAGCCTTTCCCAAGTTCGCAACACAACAACAAAATTTGGTGAGGACGGTAGTCTCTCTATAGATTTATACTTGTTGGCGTAAGGTACGTTTCAACCCCCGTTTTTGTTTATTAAATAAACAAGTTATTTTTATAACGTTTATAGTAAAAATTCTAACCCGCATTTTTATTTATTTTCCATAATTTTCGGAAATTATTTTACGAGAAAAACATTGGTCCTTCGAACCGGATAATTTAGAACCCGAAATCGTAAAATAATTTATCCGAAAATTATTTTTATTTTAATAAAAATAACCCGTATTTCTTTGGATTCGCTGCTGCGGATTCAATAAGTATAAACCCAAATAATTACCCCACAAAACCCCCTTAAAATAAAGGTACGTAATTTGAAATAAAGTGTTCAAATAAATAAGTGTAACAATATTAAAGAATATAAATATATATACAGTGAACCCGCGTTAAAGAAAATAAATCCTACCAACAAAGCAAGTGCATAAAAAAGCGCCTTCAATTTGTTTATTTATTTGTGTGCTTCTTTTGTTTAGAAAACAATAAGAAAAAAACCTTAATTTTCGTTGGTTTTACTCTTAAAATTCAAAGCCGTTTTGTTCAATTCTCTTTTTTTTTAATTGCAAAATAAGTGTTCACCCCCCCCTCCCGTAAGTGCATACAAATTGAAAGAAATTAAAGAGAATAGTGATTATAACATTTACTCGTTGTTTTTTCTATTAAACAAACGGACCGACAAACTTAAAATAAGTTATTAATTTAATTTTTATTTTACTCGCGAAAATAAATTAATTTTAAATCAAATAACTCGTGTGTTTAAAAAAATAAAAGAATAAAACATTTTAATAAAATATACTCCAATTGTTCATACGTTTGTTGTGAGTAAAATGGTTCTTTTTTGTATTGTTTTTGTTGGTAGTTTACTTTGTTTATATTGTTACACACATTACATTAGTGTTGCACCATTTGAATCGAACGAATAATCGGATAAAAAGTGTTATTTTGTGAAAAGTGCTAGAAAATCGAATTTTTTCCCGTGATTCATAGTGAAACAAAAAAACACAATCGATTATTTTGAATTATTATTCGATTATTTCTCGTTAATTTGAATTTTTCGTTTTTTGAAGAAAATTAATTTACCCGTGACGAGTACCCGAAGTGATTTATTGCAACACTATTGTAAATTGAGCTTTTTGAAACCTTTTTTTGCAATCAAATAATATTACACTGAGCGAAATATTTGTTTTGAATTAATTTAAAGTTGAGATTTAGAATAAAAACCGAAAATTTACCCGAGTTTTTCAAATTTTTTAACGAATAATCGCTTATCAGTATAAAATTGTTTAAGTATTATTGAATATTTTTATATATTTTGATACATTTTTGCGCGTTTGATAAATTTTTCCGATTTTTATCGACTTTTAGCGAAAGTTTTTAAATTTATTTGAAATTCATAAATTTTTACCCATTTTTTATTTTTTTTGTGAAATTTTACCCCAATTTTGAGAATTTTTCTTCCATTTCTTCATTATTTTTGAAGATTTAATTCGATCTTCATAAATTTTTACCCGTTTTTGGAAATAATTTTGAAAATTTACCCTGATTTTTAAATTTTTCATCCGTTTTTTTGATTTTTTTGAAGATTTAATTCGATCTTTATATGTCTTACCCATTTTTCTCCGAGAAAAGAGTGACTTATATCCACAAATATGTCTGATATTTCCGAATTAGTGAAAAATTGTGACCGTTTGTGTGATTTTGAATCATTTATAACCGCTCTCCCTCCTGCGGATCATAGAATCGGTTCACTAAGCGCCCATGAAAGAGAATTAAATCGTTTATGGGAATCTATTCGGGCATCTTACGATTCTTTACACCTTGAATCTGATCCGAACAAAAAGATGCTTAAGGAAATAAAACATAGGTATATGTCTTCGTACACTACCTATACTCGCGGTGTTTCCTTTGTTACCGAAATCTTAGAGCGTTTAAGGGCAGAAAAGGCCAGAGAGTTAAACCCGCTTCCCGCCTCTACCATTAATCTTCCGCCTTGTAAAATGGATTCATTTGATGGCACTTATACAAGTTGGCCTACGTTTCGTGATTTGTTCACGGCTATGTACATTAATACCAGTCTAAGCCCCGTTGAAAAGTTACTTCATCTTCGTAGTTTGGTAATAGACGAGGCTTATAGTGTCATAAGAAAGTGCCCCTTGACTAATGAGGGGTTCGATCTTGCTTGGAAGAATTTAATGGACAGATATGAGAACAAAAAGAGTCTCATAAGTGCTCAAATGGGAATTCTTTTCAGTATTCCTTCAATAGAGCGGGAAAATGGCCCTAATATTAAAAGGTTGCAACGCACCATAAATGATATGATTGCAAATCTTTCTTTATTGAAAGTTACCCCGGAAATGTTATACAATGTTATTTTTGTGTACGTTTGTTCTATTAAATTACCGGAACACACTTTAAGTCTTTGGGAAGAATCTGTGAAACGTAATCCCGATTTACCCGAATGGGATGAAATGGATAAATTTTTATCCTCTCGGTATCAAACACTTGAATCCGTGACCGATATAAGGCGTTCACAGTTAAATCCCACTCCAAATCAATCTCGGAACTCGATTCCCGTTAACCCGAGGAAATCTTTGAATGATTCGAAGAGGATAAATACTTTTGTGGCTAGGGCAAACACGACCCAAACCGTGAGTAGATGTGCTCTTTGCCAAGAACGACATCCACTTAGATTGTGTCCAACATTTTTAGGACAAAATGTTGATCAGCGATTATCAACAGTAAAACGACTAAAGTGTTGTACCAATTGCCTTGCTACCTCCCATGAATTTAAGGCTTGTAAGAGCATTCACGTTTGTTTTTTGTGTAAGCAAAAGCATCACTCGCTTCTTCACAGAGGAAATCAAAATGTCCCGCATAACTCTTCTGATACTACTGGAAACTCGAATGTATCTCCCCATAATCCCGCTCAGGTCTCATTAAATCCCGATGATGGACCGTCTATGTCTATAGGCATAAGATCTTATCAGACTTATACTGCCCAGGTAGATTGTGCCCCGAATTCTACCGTGCTTTTAGGAAATGTGATTTGTGAAGTTGGTACAAAGGATATTTTGAGTTCAGCCCGGGCATTAATAGACCCCTGTTCTCAAGCAACTTTTATTTCGAAACGGTTGCAAAAGAGACTTTGTATCCCTACTTTTTCGACTCCAATGGCTGAAATTTCCGGCATTGATGAGACCGTTACTGCCATTTCATCGGATAGATGTTTACTTTTAATTGGTTCTCCAATTGACCCCAGTTTTAAAATTCAAACTGAGGCATATGTTGTTGACAAATTGACTGGTAGTTTACCCTCGTGTTCACTTGTTAACACAATTAATCATAGTTTTCCCGATATTACTATGGCTGACATCATTTGTTCTCGAATGGATCTGCTTCTTGGCGGAGACATTTATCCCCATATATTATTGCCCGATGTCAGAAAACACCCGAAGGGCAATCTTATTGCCCAGAAGACAGTCTTCGGTTGGATTGTAACCGGTAAAGTAGGTCAACCCGAACCCTTGAAATCGGTTACGTCATTTTTCAACCACGTTCAACTGAACAATCAACTTTCTCGTTTTTGGGAACTCGAAGAGGTTCCCCCAGTTTCCCGGAAAACTGAAACCGAAGACTATTGTGAAAAACTTTATCGATCTACCACTTATAGGAATTCAGATGGTCGATATGTAGTTTCTTTACCCTTTAAACCCGATTTTCCTTCTAATTTGTCATTGGGAAACTCTCGTAATATAGCTCTTTCTCAATTTATGAGAAATGAGGCAAGGCTTCAGAAGAACCCTGAACTGAAGTTGCAGTATGATGAGGTAATTAACGAATATATGGTTTTAGGACATGGTAGCGAGGTAAACCCTCCTTTTAATGAATCGTCCAGCTATTACATGCCCCATCATGCCGTTATAAAGCCCGATAGCGTTACTACCAAGCTTCGAGTGGTTTTTAACGCATCAAATTCATCGTCAAATGGCGTGAGTTTGAACGATGTTCTTTACCCTGGTCCTATCCTACAGGCTGACCTCACGGTCTTAATTCTCCGTTGGCGATTTTATCGTTATGTTTTTAATGCGGACATTGAAAAGATGTACCGTCAGATACTCGTACACCCCAATCAAACCACATTTCAAAGGATTCTTTCCCGTCGTAATCCTAATGAGAATATAAAGGACTTTGAGCTAAAAACTGTAACATTTGGAGTAAATTGTGCCCCTTATCTCGCTATACGGACACGACTTCAACTGGCCCGTGAGTGTGAGGCTCAATGTCATGCTTCATCTGAAATTTTGAAAAACCATATGTATGTTGATGACGTGCTAGCTGGCTCGCATGAGTTAGAAGATGGTTGTAGAAGACGTAATGAACTTATTAAAGTTCTTGAGTCGGCGGGTTTTATTCTCCGAAAATGGTCCGCGAATCATATACGTCTTCTCGAAGCTTTACCCGACAAGAATCTGCTTGGAACAGATTTCTTGAAAATTTCAGGTGCGAGCTCTACTAAAACCCTAGGCTTGCGGTGGAATGCTAAAAGACAGCTTCTATTTTAAACTCGTTTCGCAGCCGGGTAGAAATGTGGTCACCAAACGTGCAGTCTTGTCTGAAATTGCTAAATTATTTGATCCCGCCGGTTGGCTATCCCCAAAAATTATAGTTGCGAAAATGATCATGCAACAAATATGGAAGGACAAGACAGATTGGGATGAGTGCTTGAATTCTACCACGTTGATTCAATGGCACTCTTTTCTCGATGATTACCCGTACATTGAGAAGATTGAAATACCCCGATGGATTAATTATCACCCCGATAATGATTATGAGATCCATGGATTTTGTGATGCTTCCGAAAAAGCATACGCTGCAACACTCTACGTTCGCACCATCTCTTCCCCGTTTGAGATACAATCGCATTTGCTTGCATCCAAAACAAAAGTAGCTCCAGTAAAATATGAGACGTTACCCCGTTTAGAGCTCTGTGGAGCGGCATTAATGGCAAACATGGTTGAATCATTGTGTGGCCAATTAAATCTTCCTAAAGAAAAGATTTACCTGTGGACAGATTCAACCATTGTTTTGACTTGGCTTCAGAAACCCCCGTGCCATTTGCCAACTTTTGTAGCGAATAGAGTAACAGTAATTGAGAGAAAGGTTGGAACTGAGAATTGGTCTCACGTTGCTTCCAAGGACAACCCCGCCGATTTAGCAAGTCGTGGATCTCTTGCTCGTGATTTGATTGAAAACCCCTTATGGTGGCATGGGCCAAAATGGTTGTCTCAACCAAGAGATAAATGGCCACAGAAATCGATAAATATTTATTCCCATTTAGAATGTGTTGTTTCCCATAACACCCCGAAGAAAATATTTGATATTGTCGAATTATTTTCTGATTTACCTCCGAACAAAATTAACCCATTTATTTTTCTTTTTCTCTCCCGCAGGTTAGAAATGTCGTCAGCCAGCCGCCGCCTTGAGGTCCACCGACAAGAGGATACCGAAAAACCCGAAACAAACTCCTCTGGAAAAACGGACCTCGGTCGATCTTGCAAACTCTGTGAGATGGACCATCCATTGCGAAAATGTTTCCGTTTTAAGCGCATGTCGGTGGACCAAAGGATTCAAACAGTAAAACGCCTTAAATATTGTTTTAACTGTTTGGCGACATCGCATTTGTTGCGAAACTGCAACAGTCGGGAACGGTGCCTCGAGTGCCTGGAAAAGCACCACACCCTTCTCCACCGCCACCCAAGAACGTCACAGGATGTCCCCCGAATACCCAGAAACCGTGCCAATAAAAAAGGCAAGCAACAACATCGTCAACAACATCGTCAACAAGGACATCAACAACAACAACAACATCAACAACAACAACTGCACCAGTGCCAGTGTGGCAGCCGTAGTGGCAATAAAGCCCAGGTGAATTATGGTGGAAGCGGTAGCCAACCGGCTACCATAGTTATAAACGTCCACTCTGGACAACATTTTTAATTTTTTTATAAAATAGTTTTTTTTCTCTTTTTTTTAACCCATTGGAGTTGCCTAAATTTTTAATTTTTTTTTTTGAATTTTTTAATTAATTGTATTTTTTTTTTCTTCTAATTTAAATTCAGTTTTCCCTGAATTATAAAAATTGTTAATTAGTTATAAGGTTTTGAATTATAAATATACACCCGTTTTTAAATTTAACGTACCTCGCACTCACTCTTTAGCTCCTCTTGTTGCACCCGTGCAAGGGGGGGGCGGGATGTTTACGTGCAAAGTGCATCGAACGCACCTATTGTTGGCTTAACGAAACAATCTCGCGCTCTTTGGCATTTACTCGTAACCTTAGAGCTCTTGTTTTGTTAAGCCAACAAATTAATACTCTTGTATCAACCCGAGCGTAAGGTACGTTTCAACCCCCGTTTTTGTTTATTAAATAAACAAGTTATTTTTATAACGTTTATAGGAAAAATTCTAACCCGCATTTTTATTTATTTTCCATAATTTTCGGAAATTATTTTACGAGAAAAACAGATGGTATAAATGAAAAATTGTTGTTTAGAAGCTGTGTCACGATATTTAAATTGTTTAAAGCTACTGTTTCTTGGCGATCTTGTGGGTATCAGCCGGTGAAATAGATATTCCGGTTCCTTGGTATAATTAACCTTATGTAAAAAGACTAGGTTTTTGAATGTTAGGTAATCATTAAGGGAGATTCCTAAAATGCGACGGGAGTATTGGGATACATGATCAAACCTAGATAGACCGAATATATATCGTGCGATGTTATTGAAGGTAGTGTTGAGCTTCCTTTTGTCAGATTTTAAGATCGCGTTTTTCACGAAAACTAAGCCTCGTAGAGAGAAAAGGGCTTTTATTTGGAATATCGCCCATATCTCGAAAACTGAATGAGTTAAATGAAAACGGACAACGGTTTTGGAACAAGGAGGTCATTGTGCGTCCCATGTGGAAAAATTAGTGCGAAAATCGCTAAAATAAAATTTTAAGCATCCATATCTCCCAAACTAGAAGAGCTAGAGGAAAAATGACTGCACTAAAT
This sequence comes from Leucophora obtusa, assembly GCA_949987735.1. Taxonomy (NCBI): domain Eukaryota; kingdom Metazoa; phylum Arthropoda; class Insecta; order Diptera; family Anthomyiidae; genus Leucophora; species Leucophora obtusa. The sequence continues at coordinate 169,884,214 of OX465295.1, read as the reverse complement.
GTCAAAACCCACTACCAATACCCCGATACCGAAACTAAATTTTGACTTGCATTGCTAGATTTTAAAATTGCGTTTCTCTCAAAAACTAAGCCTCGTAGAGAGAAACGGGCTTTTATTTGTCATATCGCTGGTATCTTTAAAACCAAATTAGTTAAATGCAAACGGACAACGGTTTTGTAACAAGGAAAAATAAATGCGAGAAATAAATTTTGGAAATTTCGTTTTTTAATACCTGGACAATTTTTTCAATTTTGGCGATTTTTTCTAATTTTTGTCGATTTTCACAAATTTTTAAATTTTGGCAATTTTTGCAATTTTTTCCAATTTTGACAACTTTTTGAAATTATGGTAATTTTTTAAAAATTTTTAATTTTTTTCAATTTTTCAAAATTTCCCGATTTTTTCCAATTTTCCAAATTTTGACGATTTTGGTAATTTTTCACATATTGACAATTTTTTCAAAACGATTTTTTCAAAAATTTTACGATATTTTACAATTTTGGAGATTTTGTCTAATTTTTGACAATTTTTTTAAATTTTGACTATTTGGACAATTTTTTCAAATATTGACTATTTTTTCAAGTTATGACGATTTTTTCAAAATTTTTACAAAATTTTTTAATTTTTCCAAATTTTTGACGACTTTTTGAAATTTTGGTAATTTTTTAAAATATTGACAATTTTAAAAATTTTTCCGATATTTCGCAATTTTGGCGATTTTGTCTAATTTTTAAAGATTGTTTTTTTAATTTTGATTATTTGGGCAATTTATGCAAATATTGACGATTTTTTCAAGTTATGACGATTTTTTCAAAATTTTTGCAAAATTTTTCAATTTTGCCAATTTTTCAAAATTTTCCGATTTTTTCCAATTTTTGAAATTTTAACGATTTTGGTAAAATATTGACGATTTTTTCAAAATTTTTACAACATTTTGCAATTTTGGCGATTTTGTCTAATTTTTGACGATTTTTCAAATATCGACAATTTTTTCAAGTTATGACGATTTTTTCAAAATTTTTCAATTTAGGCAATTTTTCAAATTTTGGACGATTTTTTCTAAATTTTAACGATTTTTTTAAATTGCCGATTTTTTTAATTTTTGACGATGTTGAGAAATTTTGAAGATTTTTTAATATTTTGTCGATTTTTTAAATTTTTTTATAAAATTACATGATTTTTTAAATTTGGAGATTTGTTTTCCAATTTCTACGATTTTTTAAATTTTTGCCATTTTTTTAATTTTTTCCAATTTTGCCGATTTTTTTTTAATTTTTGACGATTTTTTAAAATTTTAGATTTTTTTATTTTGGTGATTTTTTCACTTTTGACGTTTTTTTTAATTTTAAAGTTTTTTTTCACTTTTGATGATTTTTTTTAATTTTGGTCATTTTTTAAAATTTTTGCATTTTTTTTTGTTTTGGCGATTTTTTCTGATATTTGAAACTTTTCAATTTCAGCTATGTTTTTTTTTCAATTTTTAAAATTCAAAATCTAGGGACTATAGCTGCGTTTGTGCGGTATTCCTATCAATGATATCTCGAACAATTTTGACAGTAGAAAACCGGAATACGTTGAAAAACTGTCAAAATCGTTCTTGATAACACTGATAGAGAGTCACACAAACACAGCTAATATTACTGTTGGATATAGTGTAACTAAGTTACCGTTTTTGTTTTTTATAATAACTAAATTATTTTAATGGGAGCGAGCTTTTTTAGCGGCTCGATTTCAAAAAACTCAATTAAATTTCGTTAAAGATCTACTCGATAAAAAAAAGCTCTATGAAATTTTTTATACGAGCTGCTCGATTTAAAAAACTCATTCAGTTTTGTAAACGAGCCTTTTCATTTTTATAAGCTCTTAATTTTTTTTAGTTGCGACCTTTTTTCATTTGAGCAGCTCTTTTAATTTTGGCTTCCGAGCTTTTTAAAAAAGCTTGTTAACTGGTTCTTCCTGAGTCTTTTATTAAAATTTTTAATTTTTTTTGTATTTTTTTTTTTAAAGACATAAACAGACAAAATATAGTATCATAGTACTTAGCGAGTGCCATAGTACCTATAGTACTTAGCAAGTACCATAGTACTTAGCAAGTACCTATAGTACTTAACAAGTACCATGGTACTTAGCAAGTACCAAAGGTACTTAACAAGTACAATGGTACTTAACAAGTACCAAAGGTACTTAACAAGTACCATAGAACTTAACAAGTACCAAAGGTACTTAACAAGTACCATAGTACTTAACAAGTACCAAAGGTACTTAGCAAGTACCAAAGGTACTTAGCAAGTACCATAGTACTTAGCAAGTACCAAAGGTACTTAACAAGTACCATAGTACTTAATAAGTACCACAAGTACTTAGCAAGTACCATAGAACTTATCAAGTACCAAAAGTACTTAACAAGTACCATAGGACTTAGCAAGTACCAAGTGTACTTAGCAAGTACCTTGGACTTAGCAAGTACCTAGTACATTTTAAGGTATTGGTACTTAAGTATCAAGTACTTTCCTAGTAATTGGTACTCATTACAAAGTACATTTGAAACTTGGTACTTGTACTTAAAAAATTTCAAGTACAAGTACCATGGTACTTGTACTTGTACTTAATGTACTTGTGCCCATCTATGATTAGTAGTATTTTCAATACTTTTTAAATAGCATTTAACATTCATTTTAAATAATTAATTATGTAAGCTCTGGTTTCTGTTAACATTTCTAATATACGTAAATGAATGTTCTTTTTAGTTTCATAAATTAATATCACTTTCTGTTTTTTAAATTATTTTCAAATCATAGAAAGATGATACAATTTTTACAAGTAAATTACAAAGAATAAAAATATATTTGAAAGAATTCGATAAGACCAGCAATACAGAATACGTATTTTCGGCTTTAAAATATTAGCCCACACAAGACGAAATACACTGATGATGGCTTTGTAGCGAAAGCCGAAAATACGTATTCTGTATTGCTTAAGTCGCTTTTCCTGTATTCAAAATTTCTTGTGTTATCTTTATACGGCTCACAATTACTATTTCCACCATTAGAACGCACATTTCAACTGAGAAAATCAAAATTTTTAGCCTATTTTCATGATTTTTGCCCATTTTTCATCGATTTTCCCCATTTTTGTGCTGTTTTTATGCACTTTTTTGTAGTTCTTGCGCAAACTTATCGACATAATTCTTACCGTTTTTCCTTTTTACAATATATTATGCAATATTATTGCCATTTCAAGCAACTCAACACACTTTTTAAATACAAAAACCATCGTTTTTTACGCTTTTTCGGTAATGTGCGTGGACAATTAAAAGGAAAAAAGGAAAGTGTACTTTTTTAATTATTTGGGTTTTTTTCCGTTGTCAACCTGCATGATTTTTTTACACAAATTTTTTTTTACACAAACGCACACGAATCAGGTATATAGCCACCCTTAAAAGATGCGCCAATTCATAAGTACCTCTCAGTAAAATATTGAAACTTACGTAGTATTTATAGATGTTCATTGATCGATTTTTGTCATTCTACAAGTGTCTCCGAACGCGTAAAGTACGATTTTTTTAAAGTGACGAATAAGTAATAAAAGTATAAATAAAGTTTCCAGTTTGAAGTGATTAATTTTTACGGTAAAAAATGGATGAATGCCTGAAAAACTTCAATCATTACACAACGAAGTAAAGAATAAATAGATTGCATTTCAGTATTGCCCGCATGGCCTTATTTTGTAGTTTCTGAAATCTTGTTATTTGCTGTTCTGAACAGCATATGTATATCACAGTTGATCCATATTCAAAGTGTGGTTTAATAATTGTATTATATATATTTATTGCCATTATAATTGATACATTATTTCTTAATCGTTTAAAAAATCTTGTTTAAATTTTCTTGCACATATATTCAATATGTTCCTTGAATTTTAAGTCTTTGTCTATTAGAAAACCCAGATATTTTATATTATTAACTTTTTCTATTATTATGTTATTTATTTTAAATATTAGGTTAGTGTTCATATTTATTTCCATTAGTTTAGTTTTGTTTTCATTTAATTTTAATTTGTTAATTTTTAACCACTTGTTAATATTATCAATATCCATTTTTAGATTTTCATAGCATGCTGCTTCCGTTGATGCTTCTGTAAAGATCAGAGTATCATCTGCATATAGAACAATTTCACATTTGTTTAGTACTTTTTCCATATCATTTATATATATAATAAATAGAAGTGCTCCTAAAATTGATCCTTGTGGTACTCCAAAATCATTCTGTATTGCATGTGATTCAACATTATTTATTAACTTTTGTAATTTGACTGCGTTTACTTAAGTAAGATTGGAAACATTTTAATTCGGTAACTTGTATTCCGTACTTATTTAGTTTTTTTATCATGATATCTCTATCGATTGTTTCAAATGCTCTTTTAAAATCTAAAAATATTGACACTTTTTTATTATTTTTCTTCTTATATTTCCATCTATTTATAACGTAATTAACTGCTGTTTCACATGAATGTTTTCTTCTAAAGCTAGACTGATATTTAGATAACAGTTTGTGTTGTTCCATATAGTTTTCTAGTTGATTTTTAACAATTGTCTCAATAATTTTTTCACATATCTTTAAGGTGTTTATTGGACGGAATTCTTCACATTTTATTGTATTTTTACTTTTTCAATAAGAGTAATCATCGATTCTTTCCAATTGTTTGGGAAAACTCCAGTTTCTAGCGATTTATTTATAATTTTAAGCATAATATTGCCTGTTATGTCCCAGTTATCGAAAATAATATTATTTGATATTCTTTTGTAGTCAGGTTTTTTCTTAATATTTTTACATATAATTTTTAATTCTTCTAAAGATATTGTCGGAATTTGAATTTTGAATTTGTCACAGGTATTTTATTTTCATATTGCACATCATCAATGAAAATTCTTATTTCTTAAATACTGTTTTCGAAATATTTATTAAAATTTTCTGCTATTTGGAAATTATCCTTAAACTCTATTTGGTTAAATATCACAGTCTTTATCACATTTCTGGGTTTTCTTAAAACTAGTTCTTTAATTTTTCTCCACATTTCTTTTTGGTTATTTGTATTAATTGTATTATATATATATGTATTCTTTTCGTTTTCGATTTTAACTTTATAAGTATTTCTAATTAGTTTATAATTATTCCAAGCTATATTAGTATTTTCAGTAATTGCCGTTTGATATTTAAATATTTTTTCCCTCTTCAGTGTTCTGAGTTCGTTATTAAACCACTTATTATTGAATTTTTCATTAATTTTTTTCTTTACAATAAATTTTTGAATTGTATTATCTAAGCAGTTATCATAATTGCGGACATATTCATATAAATCAGTCATTGCCTCACATTTTAGTATTGCACATAGTTCATTTTTGAATTTAGTTTTGTTGTATTAAAAGATTTCTGTTTGCATGTTTTCATTTTCCTCATTTATGTTGTTATCTTCTATAAAAATGTCGATAGATTCATGATCTGCAATTTTATTATTTTTATTATTTTTTGCCAAGATCTTTTCGTTATTTGTTATAACGTAGTCTATCAGCGTTGTTGAATTTTGCGTTATTCTGGTATTTTCATTCATTATTTGTTTTAGACCATTATCATTTAGTACACTTTCTATTTTGTTGCTATAAAAGTATTTTTTCCAGTCTATGTTGAAATCTCCCACTATTATAATATCGATATTTTTCTCGCATATTTCTTCAATAAAGTTTTCAAATTCTTCACAGAATTCCGTCTTTCCACTACTTGGTAATCTGTATAAAATAACTATTATAAATGATGTTTTTTCATATTTTGCCATATAAGGACTAATCCAATATTTTGAGTCTTTAATATTATCTTTAATTTTCTTGATGATCCACGATTTTTTAAAATACATAATTACTCCGCCAGTTTTAGGTGAATTTGATAATGTAGTGTACTGTTCATATTGTTTCAACTCAATCTCGCTTCCATCTAGGCTTGCCAGATGGAAATCGGCAAAAAGCGTGACATTCAGAAGAAAAAGCTTGATTTTTCTTGACATTAAAAAAAGGCTTGATTTTTCTTGACAATTTAAAATTCAGTTAAATTAGCAAAAAGAAATTGCAAAATTGAATTGAAAATATAAATGATATTAATTTGTACAGATTCTCTACATTCTTTGTACCACATTTTTTAGAAATGGGCCCATATGTTGTCAATGTATATGTCTTTTGGTAATTCTTCAAAAACTTCCCGGAGGCAGCAGTAATCTGCATACAACATATCAGTATCAATTGAATTTGATATTTTTAAAATAACTGGCAGCTCTGCTTAATTATTCCTTGACACAACGAGTTTTTTATATTTTAAACAGCAATTTGCTAGGAAAAATGATTTTTCTCAAAAATTATATTGTTTTTCTAAGTATTTTACAGCATTTTCAAAAACTGGTTAGCTTCTAACTCAAACGTTTCCTTTTCATTCAATGAAAGACTTTTTATGATAGCATTAGCTTTACTACCATAGAAAAAATCATTTATCCATAAAAATTAGTCATGGTATGTTTAAAAACAATTAGTTTTTTTCGCTAATAGTTAATTTTTCTTGATTTTTCTTATAAAATTTATGGAAAAATTTATAAAATTCCGTTTTAGCTTGACAAATGACATTTTTTCTTTATTCTTGACACGCATTGAAAAAGCTTGACAATCAAGCCAAATCAAGCCCGTCTGGCAACCCTACTTCCATCTATTTATTGGGTCATGTGGGTTTTAGAAAGAATTATGAACTCTGGGTTGGTGGTTTCAGCGATTATTTCCAATTGAGTAAAATTATTAATCAGTCCTTGAATGTTGGTATATATTCCATATATTCGCTTTGATTTGAGGCTGTTAAACCTATCCTTCTTTTCTTCACATTAAGTTTATTTTGATATACTGGACATTCTCGATTAGTTGTGACGTGTTTTTCATCAAGTCCTAAATTCAGTCTTCTATTTTCTTTCATACATTTAAAACATTTTTTTATTATTTCCTTATTAAATTCTTTGCTCTTGAGATTTCCGTGACATTTGTAACATACATCTTGATTTTTACAATGTGATGATTAATGGTTGTATCCTTGGCATTTAAAACATTGTAGTATATTTGTACCATCGAAAACTCTACATCTTTCCCATCCAACATTAAGTATTTGACCAGATATAACTTTCGGATATGTTTCATTATCAATTTTTAGTTTAGCTTTAAATATTGTTCTATTATATCTTTTTGTTTCAAAAAATTTTATCATTTCTATTTTACTGTTTTGCATTTCTTCGATTTGTTTTCTCAGCTTTTCAATTAATTCTTTCTCATGCATTTTAAAATTCATGTCGGTTATAATAATTTGCATATCGACATCTCTTGGTTATTTTTAACCAAAATTGGTTATTTTTTTTTTCCAATGTGAAGATGTGAACTTTTTTTTATCATTTTGGTAACTTTTTGGCAATCAAGTATATACATTTTTTTCTGTGTTTTTAGATTTATGTTCTGCTTATGCTTGTAAGAAACTTCCCGTACAAATTGAAATTCTTTTTATGAACATTTGTAACCTTTTTGCGCATAGTTCGAAACGTATCCTTGAATTTAAACAATTTCAAGATTGTTGCACTGTACAGCCACATAAAATATTAGGTATTTTAACTACCCGGTGACTGGCACTATTTAATGTAATCAATCGTATAACTGAGCAGTGGCCTGCTTTGCATTTATATTTTATATCGTTCGACTTCTGTGAATTGGGTTAACTAGTGGGCGATACTAGCTTTAAGGTTTATTTTTTATTTCTCTCATATATTCTTAATATAATAAATAACTTAAAGAATTTCAATCGGAAAAAATGCGTCTTCCATATGTTTATGGCCAATGGAAATTAAATTTTAAATTAGTTTTGAGCAGTTTTACAAAAATTAATTACGTTAAAAGTTTAATTTCAATAAAAACGGTTAATTTGATGAAATTAATTGATGTATTTAATTAATTAAATGTAGAAAATGTTTTTATTGGCCGTAAAGCTAAATTATTTTTGAATGAAAGTAACTTGTCCAACTTTAAAAAGTATGAAATTAAAAAAAATATACAATCTTTTTATATAGAACTTTTAAAAGAAATGCTATGAATTTTCGAGAAAAGATTTAAAACATCTTGCCATAACAACACCAAATCAAGTTTTAAATAATTTAGAAATAACTTTGGAGCCTTTATTGTCATCTTTCCCAAACTTAACAAGCGGTAATGAAGAAAACATTTTAACCCAATGAAAATGACTAAGATATTCGAACATTACAGAATTAAACAGTGACTTGGATATAGTTGAACTTTGGGATCCAAATAAAACAATGGAATGGTTGAAAAATGTTTTGAATAACTAATTTATTTTGATCAAATTTCACTGACGTTGCCACATAGTTCAGCTGCTGCCGAAAAAAAATTTTCAAAGCTTATTTAAGCCCTGGTTTATGTATTACGAAAATACTCTAAACGAAAGCAAAGTAACGAAAATTTGTTTTTGTTTTTCATGTATTTTCGACGAAAGTGATTGTCAATTTCTTTCGTTTAAACTGTTTTCGTAATAGATAAACAGGCCGTTAATAAAAACAAAGTTTCGAAATAACCTTGATTTAAAAACTATTAATAATAATAACAATATTATAATGCAGCCAGAAGAATTGTGAAAAAACCAAAAGCATTCCCACTATGTGTGGTCTGCCAAAGAGATATTTTAACCTTATAGAATAATTTTTTTATACCTCAGTTTTTGTCATTTTCTTTTATTTAATATTTAAGTTAAAGTTAAACCTACAGTATGAGACCCGCCGTAGTAAGCATTTAATTTGTTAAAGAATTTTATTTTTGTTTTGTTTTTTGTTAAATTTAAATAATAAATATTTTAATATATTTAATTAAAAAATTTAAATTTTGGTTATTTTTTTTCTCATTTGGTAACTTTTTTTTAAATATTTTGGTTACAAAAAATTTTTGTTTGTGGCAACACTGATTGCATTCTTAATTTTCTCTCTTTCTTCATTATTTTCGCTTTGAATAACTAATGTTCCATTTTTTCTATTCTCAACATTTTTTATTTTCAAATTAATTGGGTCCACTTTTTCATTTAATTCTGCTTTTGTTTTTTCCACACTTTGTTTTTCCTTTAGTTTTATTATTAAGGGGACATTTTTTGAAACATCTGGCATCGCTATATTACTTGTCAGTGTTTGTGCATAAGACATTTTTGTTTTGACGTTTGTATCGTTAACCACTTTCTTTATTTCATTACACATCTTTATATTATTTTTCTCAATTATGTTACACATATCTTTGTTTTTATTTTCAACTTCATTTAGATTTCCATAAAGGTTCTTTACTTCTTGTACATTTTTTTCACTTTGCTTTTGTATATTGTCCATTTTTCTAAATCGCTCATCATAACGTTTTTCAATTGCTTCTAACAATATGTCTGTTCCCGTACTTTACCGAAGTTACACAAACTAGCCCAAAGGCGTTCCCGCACTCAAAATTGCGTGTAAATTGTTGTTGTTTGGGCTGTTTTGGGTTCCCGAGGGTACCCGCGGTAACGTACGCATTCATTTTGTTTCAGTGAGGTTTCAAATTCGTGTTTGTAGTCCACTAATGTTTGTTTGTTTTTACTAACTCCATCTTGAATTTCTCCTAAAACAAGATCGACATTCCGAATATATTGCATACAATCATCGCAAATAAAACGAACATAATTATCTTCATCAATAACTTTTATGGAGTAATCATCTATACCGGCACACTTTTTCGTAAGGTGATAAACTTTGTCGCATACACCATTGCATCTAATACCAGTATGACCCCTAAATGGTATTCTGCATTTACTACAGCTTTCAGCAATAGCTAAGTTTATTGATCACCAGAATTCTTTAAATATTTTAACTTATTTTCTTTTAACTTTTAGTCTCACTTGGTACTTTATGTTTTTAAATAATCTCTATCCATAAATAGTGTCTATCTATTTTAACACTTTATATAAATTAATTTTTTTTTTAATTATACGGAGCTTATTTATTACAACAGAGTTGCATTTTACTACTAAAAGTTTGCAAAGCAAACGATAAAATTTAATACAAATAAAATAAAGTGTTAAATAAAATTTAATTTAAATATAATAATAGCAATAGGTGTGTTTCTTTACTTTTTGGGTAAAGTTCGGTAAAATGAGAGTAAGCACAAAATCCTCTCGCAAAATGACAAAATTACCCAATAGTACGGGAACGGAAAAAACCATATTTCTTACCCAAAAACAAATGTCAGTCTGAATCAGTGATGTCAACTTTTTAGATACAATAAATGCGGTACGACATGTTAAAACTTGCTAACATAAAATCTGAAAAAATTGTTAAAATTATGTTACAATAAACAATTTACATAAAGTAATCTAAAAACGATAAATAAAAAATCTAGAGGCGCCGATCTCTTCCTTTTTTCTAAACAAGAAAAATTTGCGCTTTTTGGTAGTAAGAAATCGCTTAATGGCGAGCGAAAAGTGCTAAGTAAGCATGGATGATCGCCATTGACATTTATATAAAAAACAGCTGTGAAAAATATTGTAAAAAATATAAAAACTAATAAAAAATAATTGAATTAAAAAAAAAATGTCTCAGCAACTGCAAATAAATTGTTCGCCAGGGACATTTCAAAAAGTTCAAAATGGTAAGTATAATGCGAATCCTATATGTGTTTTAAGTTACCATTAAATATTTTATTAATAGATGAAAAATATAGGCAACAAATTGCCAACACATGGTCCACAGAGGCAAACACATATCAATAAATTATATTTTCTCCAACACAACAAAATAGTGAGCCAGTAGACGAAATAATTGGGGATGATGAGGATGTATTTTTGCCAATTACAGACGACAAACAACATTGGAGTGACTCGGCATCAAGACTAATGCTGGCGTCAATAGAAGAATTACGAAACTAGGACGGAGCATCCTTGTGGAAACAAAAGGACGTATGTACCAAATTGTGTCGGAAAGATTGGCAGAAAAAGGATATACCTTCTCTCCGACACAAATAGAAAATAAATTTAGAGGTATGGAGCGGCAGTTTAAAAAAGTCATTTTAAACAACAAAAAAACCGGAAGGAACAGAATTACCTGTTCCTTTGAAAAGTAATTTTTTGAGTATTTTTTTTACAAACCTATAACTTGTTTTGTTTTGTAGGGAATTGAGTGAAATTTAAAAAAAAAAAACGTGGAATAAATCCAGAATATGTGCTGGATAGTGGAGATACCAGTGGCACTCCAAGAACCTCTTCAGTGTTAAACGGATCTAGCGATACGGAGCAGTCTGAAAAAGGTACAAGCTTCTTTATATATTAGGGTGTACCTAGATTTGTCATTACACCCCTCAGTTTTATTACAAATTGTTCCAAATGGAAGAAATCGATTTTTTTTAATACGTTAACTCATGCCGGAATCGCGTCTTTTTTGGCCAAAAGTGTAACAGTTAACCCTATATGGATCGAATTACATAAAATAATAATTTTTGTCAAGTGGAGATTTCTTTTTATCAATTTAAAAGCTTTACAATCTTGTAGTCATAATTAGTCTTTTTTTGTCCCCGGGCCACTAAGGGTTAAAGATTATTTTAAATAAAAGTAAAGATTATTATAGTCTAATCAAATCTAAGTGATATTTTTCCGAAAATTATGCAAACTTTAATGAAAACATTCAAAATCGAAAATCGGTAATTTAAGGGACCTAATGTACATATATGGTAGTGTTTCCAATTATTCGACATAGGCGGTTAACCGGTTAATGTATTATTCGAAAAATCACTAAAATTGATTAACCGGTTATTCGGTTCGGTTAATCGAGAAAATTGCCCATTAATCGTTTAATGCAAAATTATTTTTCTAAGCTTTTCTTGCAATTTTTTAGCCAAAGCTAAGAAAATATTAAATTTTTTAGAAAAATGTTACCGGTTAGTCGACCTGTTTTAACCCTCTAATGCCCAAGGCCGCCAAAAGGCGGTCTTCGGATTTTAAATGGTTTTTGGCTAAATAACAATATATTATTAAACAAGTTGTATTATATACATAGAAAACTTAACTACCTACTTTTTTGCCTTCAAACTTTTTTTTGTATAGCGAAAGGTTTTCAAGCGAGAAGATTGTAAAGTGAAAATTTAGTAAATTTGAAAAAATTAACTTTTTAAAACAGAAAAAAATATTTGCCAAAAATACATTTACGGTCTGGCATTATCGATTATATCAAAGCTAGTTTAGAGTTTCTAATTATAAAATCAATTAAAAAATGTTCTCCAGGACTCACAGGATAACGCCAGGATACGTCTTACGAATATCTCTCTAACTCAAAAACTCAGAACAATCAGAAAAAATGTTAGTAGAAAATTTGTAAACGGTTTTATTATTTTTTTACTTTTAACTAATTTTTGTTCCTGATTTCAAAAACATTTGACAAATATTTGAAAACCGTGTTGCAGTTTATATATATTTCTCACTAACTGAGAGAATTGCATACTCTTTATTTTATAAACTCTTCGACTGTGGTAAAAAATAAGTTATAACATAAAAACACATTTCTTCTCATTATAGATGAAGTTCCAAGCTGCTCGAATCAACCTTCAAAAAAAAAGTTGTTGAAAAAATTGATGCGATGATTGAAGAAAAGAAGGCATTTCATTCAAATGTGTTACATCTTTAAAAAAAAAAGGATGAAAGAGCGGAAAAGAGGGAGGAGAGATCTAAAAAAAATATGGAGCTTCTCGAAATGCTTGTCAAAAAAAGAATATAAAAGGAGCATGCCTTTATACTCAGTGTTTTTAAAATATGTAAATTTTAACTATTTAGTACTACACTAGTAGAAAAAAAGTCCGTAAAAAATTTAGTTATTGTGAAAATATTTCTTCTGATTTAAGCAGCATAGACTGCCATTTGCATTTAACTAAATTTAGCTTAAAACCAAATATTTTGTAGATGTAACAGTTTGTTTTGCTATTTTTTGTCTACTAATATTAAGAAAAATTTTATGTTAATTTTACAGTACAATTTATCATTTTCTATTAACTAAACGTTATCTTAAATTTAACTAAAATTCTATACATTTAACAGTTTTATTTTTGGAAAAAAAAAATCTGCCAATTTCAGCAGTTTTTTTCTTCAACGTAATTTTTATACATACCTATATTTTTACCTACAATAAAAAATATTAAATAAACAAAACTTGAAATCAAACCAGCAATTAAGCATTTTTTCTAATTTTTTCGGTGGTTGCAAAATTTTATTGATAAATTAATATTTTTACAAAATTTAATGCAAAATTCGCAATTTTTCAAAAATAACTCTTTGAATAATTTTTTGATGGATTAACTGAATAAAAAATAACGTACAATAAAAAAAAATTAATATAAAAACTTTATAACTAAATAGGCTATTTCGCGTTCTTCAGTTTTTAAGGTGTTCGTAAATTTGATCAATAAAGTAATATCGCGCGATTGTGGAAAATTGTATATGGTATAAAAAAGAATTAAAATGTTTAATCAGCGATTTACATTCTACAAACGATAAAATCATAAGGAGTTTTATTTAAAAGTTATGAAGTACTTTTTTTCAAAAAAAATACTTGTAGAGTTTTTAATCATGGATAAAAAGTAAACTTTTTTGTTGAAAATAAATGTTGTTTTAGTTCGCTAAATTCTAAAGATCCCGACAAATTGGGTCTCTTACGGCGTTTCCTTTTGTTTCAGCCGGTTGCCCACTATTTATATTTTCATCTTCTTCTTCTTGTATTAAAAATTCTAAATCATCTTCTCCAGCAATATTGTGCAAGACACAACATGCTCTTATAAAATGGCATAACTTGTTAATTCCTCTTAGTTTACAATAATACAATTGTCTAAACCTATGCTTCAATATACAAAAACCATGTTCAATGAATACGCGGCCGGAGGTCAATTTGATATTAAAATTTTTCTGAGCACTTGGCAAATGGCCATTGTTTCTATAAGGCGTCACTAAATGCTCAGTGCAAGGATATGCTGAATCTCCCAACAAATAGTAGTCTGTAACATAAAAATGTTTAGAAATGTGATGTTTTTAATTTTATTTTACAAATCGTTACCTCCACAAGATGTTGCCAATTTCTCATACAAAGGGGAATTTTTCAAAACCCAGCTATCGTGGGACGATCCCGGAAAACCAACGAAAATATTTGTGAACTTTTTTTTTCGTCACAAACTGCTTGCACAACAAGTGTAACGTTACCTTTGCGATCAATATAAGCTGTATTTTCGACTTAACTATATCCGTTAACTCATAAAAAAACTCAAAGTGCAAAAAAACGCGTTTAGGACGAAAACTAACACATTACTTTTCGTATGCACGTTAACTTTCAACACGGATAATTATCAACGTTAAAAACTCAACGTTTATACATTTTCACATTTAACGTAACTTATTCGCGTTACTTCCTAAAAACTTTTGCTGCCGTTCGTTCGATTATAACGGAAAAATTATAAACATAACCTTCTTAAATTTTTTTTATACTACAATCGGTTTAACTTAGATTTGCATTAAATACTTAACGTTGATAGGCATGAGACAAAATACAGCTATAGTCATCCTTACATTTTGCAGGTGGATCAATGACAACGTGAGTTCCATCAATACAGCATGTATAAAACGAAAATGTATTACTTCAAACTATACATGAATGTTAATTTTTATTCACCTATTACTTTCGAAAAACCACATTTATTTTTGAAAAAATTAGCTGTTTCTGCTTTCTTTTGCTCATTGGGCCACTTAATGACTTCTGGGCTTAAGGCGCTGATGAACATTGTGGTTTTTTCAATGATTCGGCTTTCACTAGAAATCGATAAGTTAAAGCGGTCTGATAGATTTCGGAAACTGCATGCCTCGTGACCAGCAAACCACAAAAAAACAGCCAAATACGTTGTTGCAGGAAGGCGCTTATCGAGACGAAGGTTTCTATATTGATCACTTTCCTCAAATCTAGCAGACAAATTTGCAAATAATTCTTTTAAAATGCGAAAGTGCGTTCTGAATTCTCTTTCAGTATAAGTATGGACAACTTCCTCTAAGTAATTTCTGATGCTATTCCTTTTATTTCCTTCAAAGTACTGAAACACTTCTAACAAGGAGAACTCTTCGATGTCAGATTGTTCTTGAATAAGTTGCAACATTTCATCATCGGATTCACTCGATGAGTCTAGTAGCTCCTCAACGATGGTTCTAAAAAGTTCTTCATCTGTAGAATCTATAGCTGCACTACTACTAACTTCATCAATTACCTAAAAAAATCGTTTAGATTTATATTGATAAACACACAAATTTTGCTTTTTAATTAAAAGAAGTGTACTAATGGCAAATGTTTTAAACTAAGTTCTGTATATTTCCCAAAATATCTTAAATGATTAAATCTATTTGAAGAAAATTAAATGCAGGCTCTTCTTCATAAATTCATTCCAATGTAGGTACTTCTGTAAATTAATTGAAAATGTTGTTTAACTAGTTAGCATATATATACTTACATTTTCGGTTGAACTGTGAGTGTTTTCCATTTTTATTTTAAAATTAAACAATTTTGTAGTAGAAATCGTTTTTATTTAAATTTTTATTACAAATATAACAAACAAAATTGCTTCTTTGCTTCCTCAATTTTATTTATTTTCACAAATATAAATCAGCTGTTTTTTGTTTATAATAAAATCAGCTGTTTTACCAAACTTTACCCGAAGAAAAAGTCTGGCTAAATTTTGGTAAAAATAGAAACACTAATACAATCTCATTAGCGCTCTCATTTACCCAATTTTCGAGTACGGGAACGCTTTTGGGTAAATTTCGGTAACTTTGGGTAAATTTCGGCAACATTGGGAACGTACGGGAACACACTGAATATAAATAAGAGTGATAACAGATTTCTATTCAATTCCCGGGTCTTTGAAAAAATTTGAGAGAAAACACTAAATAAAAATAAAATAAAAATACGGGCCAAAATGAATAATAAATTAAGTATTTGAAAATATTTGAAAAAGTTTTTCTTTGTATGTTTTTATAGAAAAATCAAATGTCTTTAAAGTAGATGGTAATTTGTTGTATTTATGAGCAACCCTTACAAGAAAAGATCGCCCCAAAAGCGGAGTCAGTTTCGGAATAACTAAGTGTCTATTTCTAATAGATCTGCCAAACTTAAAAATATCAAATAAGAACTGAGGTGTTTGCAATTTATACACTTTATAAAAAAGCAAAATACTTCTAATATTAACAAATTTATCAAACGAACATCCTAAAAATTTTGAAACATAGGACGAAATGTGATGACGTATTCTAAGAGAGTATAAATATCTCATAACTCGATTGAAAGCTAATCTTATCTTCTTCATAACATAACCTAAAGCCCCAGAATACTCTTCTAAGCAGTATAAAATTATTGACATAACTAGCCCATGAACAACCTTAAGCTTAACATTAAAAGGTAGCATAATATCTAAGCTATATAATTTTCTCAATGTGAAATTAATTTTAGAAACAACAGTGTTGACATGTTCCTCAAAACTAAGTTTGTTGTCTAGAATCACACCCAGACATTTAAATTTATCTACAAACTCAACTGAATTGTTATTTATATTAATAGAAAAGTTATAAATACCTCCATTACTAAACAACATTGCCTTAGAATTACTAGAGTTGACATGAAGATAATTAGAAGACATCCAACTATCGAGTAAATCTACAGTATAATTCATACTTTGGATAACATCAGGGAATTGCTTATCCCCTTTAAACAAAATCTGAACATCATCTGCAAACGCAAATGGAAGGCTCATACTACAGTAGACGCTCGCAAATTAGAGCTTTCAGTAATTCGAACGTCCAGAAATTAGAATCAATGTTTGCAATACATTAAACGCTCTGAAATTCGAATTTAAAATTCTAATTTCTGAGCATTTTTTTTTTTTTTTGGTTATTTGAATACACAGGAAATCCCCAATTTATTTTTATTCTGTTTGAATAAAGTAAAACTAAAAAGGGGAATCACCAAATTATATATGTTTTTCCCTATTTGTTTTTTTTTTGTCGCATTTATGTACATTTTTGGCTAGTTTATTTGTGAAATTTGATACGCGTGTACATATTATTTGGCAGTCTCTATTAAATAGTGAAAGTGTATCATTTAAAATGTTAAATAAAACTAAAAAAAAACACTTTATCATTGGAAACGAAACGAAAAAAAACGTCCAGAAATTAGAATAATTCAGAAATTAGAATTGCCTCAAAAACAAAGCGGTTCTAATTTGCGAGCGCCTACTGTATTAGATAAAATATCAAAAAGATCATTAATGAACATAATAAAAAGTAGAGGCGCAAGTACTGATCCTTGGGGTACACCATTATAAACAGGAAGCATTCCAGAACAAGAACCATTACTGAACATATATTGCATTCTATCTGTAAGATAAGAAGAAATCAATTTGCATGCAGAGCTAGAAAAATTGAAAAGTCTATTTAGCAGTGTTGCCAACTCTTGAAGGCAGGAAAGCACCGTGAGCATTTTGAAAACGGGTAAAAAGCGTAAAAATTTACCAAATATGGGGTAAAAAAGTACAATAATAATTTTTTGAAAAATTTAAGTCAAGATTTTAAAAACACATTTTAGCTTTGTAAAATCGTGTAAAAAAGGTTCATAAAATTACCAAAAAAGGGGTAAAAAAGCACCAAACTAATATTTCAAAATTTTGAAGTTTAAATATAACGAAGTTGTTATTTAAAATGGTACTACAAACATTGTGCAAAAATGTATTTTTTGTATATTTCGTATTATTTTTTAAATTTTGACAAAAAATTAAAAAAAAATTGAAAAAAGGAGAACAAATACAAAAAATATAAACTGTACAAAAAGCACTGTAAATACCCGCTTTTTATAAACGGGTATTTGTAAAAAATCACCGGGTACGGGAAGGAAAAAAGCACCAAAAAATACCCGAAAAGCACTGAAATGGCAACACTGCTATTTAGCTTTTGTATTAAGAGAGAGTGATTTACTCTATAAAAAGCCTTTGCCAAGTCCAAAGACAATAAAACACAAAATCCATTGTTAGCAACTTTCTGCCTTATGTTGTCTGTCAAACCAACAAGCAACGCTATAGTACTACGGTCACATCTAAATCCAGATTGACAATCATGGAGCAAACGGTAATGATTAATGTGATTCATTAATTGATCTTTTATAAGGTACTCAACCATTTTCGATAAAATAGGTAACATTGAGATCGGCCGTAAATTATCAGTACTACTACCATTATTCTTTCCTATAGGATAATCTTGGCAACCTTCCACAACATGGGAAAATACGATGTTGTTAATATTGTATTAACAATATGTAAAATAAAATCACCAATCAACGGAATCAATAATTTAATGAACTTAAGTGCAAAGCCATCATAACCAACAGCTTTTGATTTAATCATGTCAAGAGCTAATATCATTTCAAACTTATCTACTGATCGAAAAGAAAACCCATCATTATCTAAAAAAGGGATATCCTCAACACTAATACTATTTGCAGCTTGATTTGAAGAAAATACATTATTTAAATCAGTGGTCGGCATCCATAGCCACCAGTGGCCGATCATAATCGGCTTTTCACACGTACACAACACGAATGGCAACAAAACTATCAACTAAGAGCGTAAAATTTATTTAGTAGCATGGTAGCTTTCAAAAAAGCAGGTTGACGTCGCTTTGTTTAAGAAATTTCATAAAAATATTACACTCTTAAATTTTCAAGGACAGGAAATTTATTATGAATAATTTTTATTTCTTTAGTTCATTAAAATTTACTAACTAATGGAATACTTTTTAAGAATAAATAATTCATATACAAAAAAATACATATTTTTTAAATAATGTGTATAATAAAATTTATTATGAATTATTTAAAAAAATTAAATTACTATAAATTATTTTTTTTTTTATTTCTTTAACTCATTCATGCATTCATTATTACATTTCTTCATTAATTCATGTTCTTAATATACAAATATAAATTTAAAAATGATAAACTAATTTCTCATAGTGAAGAAACACATACATTCACATTCTCTCTTTGTGCCGACCACTGATTTAAATCATCAGGGTCAACTACTTCAAAATTATCAGCATCGTTAACTACACCCTTTTTATTCAAAATTGACCAAATCTTTTTAATAGACTTATCTTGAAAAATTAATCCATGAGCTTTCCTCTTCTAATCACATTCTTTGCACGATTTCTGCAGCGACAAACAACTCGCCAGTTGTTATCGCTTTTATCATTCAAATAAGTACTATATGCAATATCTCTAAGTGACTGAAAGTATTGTATCTCAGTAGGTTTTATCCAGTTGTTATCATAGTTTCGAATAATTCACATCTTAAAGGGAACAAAAGTGTGCAACCATTGCAGATTATTATTCAAAATCAGCAAATGTTCATCTACGTTATTAATCAAAAATATTGCAAATGTCTGGGTTGAAGGACCAGAGCCAAGTCTCCTAAGCTACCAATGTCAAATAAAAGACAAACAGGTTATAATGCCAAGTAGAGAATTCCTCTTATTTAACGGTGTTTCTTCGTGTAGAGCTAAGACTTAACTAACTTAAAACTGAGCGAACAGACAATGTCCTAACATTACATAGAGTTGTTTTAGTACAACGTATAAGGGTTTAGATCCCTCTACATTTCAAATTCAGGTGGTTAGTACATTAGGGTTTTCGCATGAACATCTCCGCCCCTCTTGCAGGGACTGCAATTTTTTTTTATTTTTTTTTTTTTTGTAATAAACTTATATAAACGAAAATGAATTTTTAGCAAAGTTTTCTATTAGCAGTTATAAAAGCATTATCCAATATTAATGAGTTTGGAAATTAGACAGTTCAATTTGAGTTCAATATTAAATTATATTACTTATAAAGATAATGGTAATTAAAATGGGATTGACAAAAGAAATTTTTTTTTTTTAATTTAATTATTAGGACCTTTCAATCATACATGGGAATTTTTCATTACCATTGAAATTTCATTACCATTAGTTGCCACTAATGACAATGAAAAAATTTCATTACCATTTAATGATAATGAAATATTTTGCATTAGAAAAAACATTACTAATGGTTTCAAAAAAAAGTGCAAATACCAGAAAAAATCGCAAAAAAAATTCAAAAATTAGCAAAAATCGCCAAATTTGAAAAAATGCCAAAATTGAAAAATTTTTAAAAATCGTCATAACTTGAAAAAATCGTCAATATTTGAAAAAATTACCCAAATAGTCAAAATTTAAAAAAAAATCGTCAAAAATTAGACTAAATTGCCAAATATAGACTAACTTGCGAAATATCGTAAAAATTTTGAAAAAGTTGTCAATATTTGAAAAAAATAACCAAAATCGTCAAAATTTCAAAAAGTCGTCAAAATTGGAAAAATTGCCAAAATTGCAAAATATCGTAAAAATTTAAAAAAAATTGTCAATATTTGAAAAAAATTACCAAAATCGTCAAAATTTTAAAAAGTCGAAAAAAATTGAAAAATTTTTTAAAAATTTTGAAAAAATCTTATAACTTGAAAATATCGTCAATATTTGAAAAAATTGCCCAAATTGTCAGCATTTAAAAAAAAATCGTCAAAAATTAGACAAAATCGCCAACATTGCAAAATATCGTAAAAATTTTTAAAAAATTGTCAATATTTGAAAAAATTACCAAAATTGTCAAAATTTCAAAAACTCGTCAAAAATTTGAAAAAATCGTAAAAATTTGAAATATTGCCAGAATTGAAAAATTTTGAAAAAATCGTCATAACTTGAAAAAATCGTCAATATTTTAAAAAAATTTCCCAAATAGTCAAAATTTAAAAAAAATTGTCAAAAATTAGCAAAAATCGCCGAAATTGCAAAATATCGTAAAAATTTTGAAAAAATCGTCTTGAAAAAATTGTCAATATTTGAAAAAATTACCAAAATCGTCAAAACTTCAAAAAGTCGTCAAAAATTGCCAGAATTGAGAAACTTGTAAAAATTTGTGAAAATCGACAAAAATTAGAAAAAATCGCCAAAATTTAAAAAATAGTCCAGGTATTAAAAAACGAAATTTCCAAAATTTATTTCTCGCATTTATTTTTCCTTGTTCCACAATCGTTCTCCGTTTTCATCTAACTCATTTAGTTTTCCAGATACGGGGATATTCCAAATAAAAGCCGTTTTCTTTCTACGAGGCTTAGTTTTCGAGAAAAACGCGATTTTAAAATCCAGCAATGCAAGTCAAAATCTAGTTTCACTATCGGGGTATTGGTAGTGACTTTTGACCTTTCGTGCAGTCATTTTTCCTCTAGCTCTTCTAGTTTTCGAGATACGGACTATTAAAATTTTATTTAAGCGATTTTCGCACAAATGACTCACTATGACTTCCCTGTACCAAAACCGTTGTCCGTTTTCATTTAACTCATTTAGTTTTCGAGATATGGGGGACATTCCAAATAAAAGCCCTTTTCTCTCTAAGAGGCTTAGTTTTCGAGAAAAACGCGATTTTAAAATCTAGCAATGCAAGTCAAAATTTAGTTTCGGTATCGGGGTACTGGTGGTGTGTTTTGACCTTTGGTGCAGTCAGCTCTAGCTCTTCTAGTTTTTGAGATACGGACGATTAAAATTTTATTTAAGCGATTTTCGCATTTATGCGCAGATGACTCACTATGACTTCCTTGTTCCAAAACCGTTGTCCGTTTCCATTTAACTCATTTAATTTTCGAGATATGGGGGACATTCCAAATAAAAGCTCTTTTCTCTCTACGAGGCTTAGTTTTCGAGAAAAACGCGATTTTAAAATCTAGCAATGCAAGTCAAAATTTAGTTTCGGTATCGGGGTACTGGTTGTGGGTTTTGACCTTTGGTGCAGTCATTTTTCTCTTCTAGTTTTCGAGATATGGACGATTAAAATTTTATTTAAGCGATTTTCGCATTTATTTTTCCGCAGATGACTCAATATGACTTCCTTGTTCCAAAACCGTTGTCCGTTTTCATTTAACTCATTTAGTTTTCGAGATATGGGGGACATTCCAAATAAAAGCCCTTTTCTCTCTACGAGGCTTAGTTTTCGAGAAAAACGCGATTTTAAAATCTAGCAATGCAAGACAAAATCTAGTTTCGCTATCGGGGTATTGGTAATAAGTTTTGACCTTTGGTGCAGTCATTTTTCCTCTAGCTCTTCTAGTTTTCGAGATATGGACGATTAAAATTTTATTTAAGCGATTTTTGCATTTATTTTTCCGCAGATGACTCACTATGACTTCCCTGTTTCAAAACCGTTGGCCGTTTTCATTTAACTTAACTCATTTAGTTCTCGAGATATGGGGGATATTCCAAATAAAAGCCCTTTTCTCTCTACGAGGCTTAGTTTTCGAGAAAAACGCGATTTTAAAATCTAGCAATGCAAGTAAAAATCTATTTCGCTATCGGGGTATTGGTAGTGAGTTTTGACCTTTGGTGTAATAATTTTTTTTCTAGCTCTTATAGTTTTCGAGATAAAGTTTATTTAAGCGATTTTCAATTTTTGCGAGAAATGAATTTTGGCGATTTTTTCAATTTTGTAAAACCGAAATTTTGGCGATTTTTTCTAATTTTTGAAATTTCGAATTTCCGACAGTTTTGACATTTATGCAATTTTTTTAAATTTAAATTTCACTTTTTTTCAAGTTTGTCGATTTTTTTTTTTTAAATTTTTGACGATTTTTCAAATTTTGACGATTTTTCCAATTTTTGTGATTTTTTTCCAATTTTGGAAATTTTTTCAAATTTCGACGTTTTTTTCAATTTTGGCTATTTTTGCAAATTTTTGCCAATTTTTTTTAAATTTTTGACGATATTTCAAATTTTTACGGTTTTTTTAAATTTTTGTGAATTTTTCCAATTTTGGAAATTTTTTAAATGTTGACGATTTTTTTTTCAATTTTGGCGATTTTTTAGAATTTTTGACGATTTTTAAAATTTTGACGATTTTTTCCAATTTTTATGATTTTTTAAATTTTGGAAATTTTTTCAAATTTCGAAAATTTTTTCAATTTTGGCGATTTTTAAAATTTTTAACGTTTTTTTTTTAAATTTTTGACGATTTTTCAAATTTTTACGATTTTTTTCAATTTTGGCGATATTTTCGAATTTTTGACGATTTTTCAAATTTTGACGATTTTTTACAATATTTTCAAATATTTTCCAATTTTTGTGATTTTTTCAATTTTGGAAATTTTTTAAAATTTTGACGATTTCCAACCCTGATTTCAGTGAATTTTCTGCCTTTTTACGTTCCTCGAAAAGCTTATTTGTCAATGGTAATTATTTTTTTAATTGATACATTACACTGTGAGACAAATGGTAGGGGTCAGTGATCAGGAAGGGTTCAAACTACCGGGGAAAGTTATATCGGTAAAAAAGAAGTTATACGTGTCCCGGCGTTTCGCTGGGTCAGCGCTAGGAATCGAGATATATCGATTTGACCTTTGGTGGTCTTTTTTTTGACATAACTCGAGAACCACTAGTCCGATTTTGCTCAAACAATTTTAAAAAAATTAAAAATTATAATTCCTTTAATCTGTTCATATAACGTTTTTCTATATACTCAACAGTTTTGCCGGTAAAAATAAATGTATGAAGAAAAAAATATTTTTTGCCTAAAATATTAAAAAAAAGTAATAAACAAAAGGTTATTGATTTTTATGGTAGCGGTAACAAACATTTATTTTTACCGGCAAAACTGTTGAGCATATAGAAAAACGTTATATGAACAGATTAAAGGAATTGTAATTTCTAATTTTTTTAAAATTGTTTGAGCAAAATCGGACTAGTGGTTTTCGAGTTATGTCAAAAAAAAGATATATCTCGATTCCTAGGGTTGACCCGGCACGTATAACTTGTTTTTGACCGATATAACATTTCCCGTTGGTTTCATCCCATCCCGATTTTGACTGTCGCATAGTGTTATCAATGGTAATGAAATTAAAAACCATTGTCATTATTCAATGAAATCAAATTCCAAAATCATTAACATTAATTTGAAACAATGGTAACGAAAATAATTTCATTACCATTTATATCAATCAATGTTAATGAAATCGTCAATTAATTAGTCCACCTAATTCATTAGTCCCAAGTATGCTTTCAATAATATGTAGGATTTTCAAACTTACGAGAATTGTAGAATGATATTATTTATGATTAATTTAATGCAACATGTTAAGAATATTGACGATTTTAATGGTTGTCATGATGAGTAGAGATTTATTGGGTACAAGATCCAGAGAGTACCCATCCAAACACTGTATCTTGTGTAAACCATATTCTCCAGGATTAACACCCATTTTGAAAATCTTGCAGCAAGCATCATTTCCGAGCACCAAGGAAATTCCTTCTGAGATATAGAATTCTTTGTCAGCGAGGAGTAGATGGGAGAACTTGCTTACAATCAATGGGCTGACGGAAGAAGATGGCGTTTTCATCGGTAATCTTGCAACAATCTTTGCATCTACGAAAATATGTGTTTGACGGTCCACTCTTGATGTAAGAGCTAGTATGGCATATATTTCGTTGTCGAGCTTATAGGAGTTTAGCTGGTGTGTATCGACTAGTTGCTGCTCAATTCGGCTTTTCTGTGAGCACACATCTATCAGTGCTCGGATATATTGGCGTCTTTGCTTGGAAATCAGGACTACTGTTGCTGTAGGCAACAATGAGACTCTGTGACAGGAACGTATTGATGACGCTGAGTTGTTCAAAGCCGCAGATGAAATGTGACTTCTTCGATTGGGTGTATTTTCACGTTTACGGATACCTCGAGTAGTAGTATTAGCCTCACGATTACGGATGTTTCTGGTAGGTTCTTTGTTGTGTAACAAGGTGTGATGGGGTTTCGAACAAATATGGCAACCAGTATTTTGAATGCAAGACTCTTCTGAGTGCTCGTGAGCGAGACAGTTATGGCAGTAGTCAAATAGTAGAACAGCTCGGAGTCGTTTTTCAACATCTGAATAGAAAAGTTTGGCGAAGGGGATGGTATCCTTTGCATAATCGGCATCGAAATGCATTATTTTGGAGAAGGTATTTGCTAACAGCCAGATCCCGATCATCATAATTTGACGATATGGTTAACCTATGAAAATAGTGATAACAAATAATGAGTAATCTATGATGGATTAGAGTTTTTAAATGAATTAAACTGAGGATGGTTAGGGATAGGATTTATGACTTCGCTATAGAGATATTAATTAAATATGTGAAAAGTGTTTAAGGAAGAACTAGTTGAATTAAGCTGGTAATGCAATCAGTTTCACTATAGGGCGGGTGATAGTTCCTCGTTGAGTGATCACATCAGCAACCCTAACTTTATCGTCGAGTCCAATGTAGATTTTAGAAATACGGCCAAGTCGCCAGATGTTGATAGAAGCATTATCGTCCTTGATAACCACCATAGTTCCAACAGAAATATTTTCTTCAGATGTTTTCCATTTGTTCCTCTTATGAAGTTCCTTTGATCTTAGTTTAGTTTATTTATTGTTCCAGTAGCTATCACAACAAGAATAAATCTTATAAATTATAGTGATAGCAAATCAAATTTTCTTATTTTTATTAATATTAGTCATTCAATAACATTTATAATTAAATTAAAATTTAAAAGTAAATATAGTTAAATATAAATTCAAAATAAACATAAAACATAATAAAATAAATATATTTAATTAATTTTAAACAAATTTAAAAGTTCCTTTTTAAAACATAATGTGTTGCTAAGCAATTGAACATATGAGGGTAAATCATTCCAAAGACCGATTGTATAATTGAAATTTGTCTTGTAGACAAAAGATTTTTGGGCAATCAGGTTTCTTCCACGTGGAGATTTGGCAAAAGTAAGTTTTCTGTAGAGAAATTCAGGTTCCTTTATATAAATTAACTTATGCATCATCATGAGACTTTTATATTTTAACAAATCTTTGAAACACATATTATTTAACTGATATGAAAATGATGAAATACTATCCTTCTACCACGATTAAATACATATCTGGCTATGTTGTTGTACGTGACCTCAAGTCGATAATAGTCAATACAGTCACAATTGGCAAATATTTCACACCCATATAGTAGAACAGGTATTAAATATGTTTTAGCCAGAAGCATGCGTATTTCAAAGGGCGGCGAGGCTTTAACAGCCCACAGGTTTCTCAACATTCCATGAACTTTCCCAGCCGAAATGTTAATATGATTTTTCCAAGAAAGTTCAGTATTAAACGTTATTCCCAGATTTTTTGATGATGGAACAAGTTTGATTTTATTGTCATTTATCATCAACAGATCATCATTAGCAAGTATTTTCCTATTATTTTTTGATAAGAATATTCATTTTGATTTTGTTGGGTTTATACACAAACTATCTGCAGTCGCCCAATTATGAATTTTATTCAAATCATAGTTAATGCATTCAATGCAATTACGCAAATCTTCCATTTTGGTGCTTAAGTACAGCTGTACATCATCCGCATACATTTGAATGTCACAGTGATTCAGGGCATCAGGAAGATCATTAATGTATATACAGAAAAGGAGTGGACCAAGAATAGAGCCCTGTGGGACCCCTCTAACAACATCAACAGCATTGGAAGTTAAGCCATTCAAGGAGACAACTTGTTTGCGGTTTAAAAGATATGATGAAATAAGTTTAATTGCAGAATTAGAAAAATGGAAAAGCTTTTGCAGTTTTGTTAGAAGTATTGAGTGATCAACTGTATCGAAAGCTTTGCTGTGATCCAATAGTAAAAGAAAAGATACCATATCATTATCCAATTTGGATCTTAGTTCCTCAACTACTTCGATTAGCACTGTAATGCAGGTTCGTCCCTTTCTAAAACCAGACTGTTTTGCGGTTAGAAGATTACGCTCTTCTAAAAACTCATTAATTTGATGCTGCATAAGATTTTCCATGACTTTGGACAAAAATGGTAGTATGGCAATTGGTCTAAACTCACTGTTGTTCTTGGGAATCGGAATTATTTTCGATTCTTTCCACATATCAGGGTAAATTGACTTGGTTAATATTGTATTTAAAAAATACGTAAAGAAGGGCAGGAGTTTAGAGGTGACAAGTTTTAAAAATCTAGGATTTATTCCATCCAAACCCACAGCATTTGACTTAATCGATGTTAAGCTTTTGAGAACTTCTGATTGATCAACACATCGAAAATAAAACCAGTTCTCAATAGGCACTGTATGGATTTCCTCATATTCATTTCCAATTGGCCTTTCCACTTGAATTTCAACAAATTGGTTGTTTAAATTATCAATATCAACGTCAGAACTAGCAGTGCAAACACTCCTTTTACCAATTCATATTTCACGAATTTCTTTCCATTTTTTCTTGCTGTCTATAGCTGATGAAAATTTTCGCTGATAATACGTGGATTTAGCCGTATTAATATTACTGACAACTTCTTTTCTAGCTGATTTAAACAAAGATTGCAATTCAGGCGTTTTATATCTTTTCCATTTTTTATAAGCTAAATCTCGCATATCAATTAAACGTTTTATAGTTAAACTAAACCACGGAGGCTGTTTTGCCTTGATAATTTTAGTCTTTTCTGGAACAGTTTCATTAAATACTTCAAGGAGATTATTTTGGATAAAAGCGACTTGATCATTGACATGTTCAAAGTCGTAAATTAAGTTCCAGTTAATGCTATCGAGTCGCTGGTTTAGTGCCACACAGTCAATATTTTGAAAATCACGATATGTATAATGAATATCATCAGTCTTAGTATAAGCATTATATACTGTAAATATAAGGTCATGCCTTGAAAACACAGGAGCGGAGATCTGATCATAGAGCAGTATTTTGTTATTATGATTAACAAAGAATACATCAAGTAAACTATTTGTACCATTTGGATAATGTGTTAGAATTGTTGTGTTAATAGGCAGAAGGCCGAGCGTTTGCATAGGCTCCGAAAGTGAATTGTCAATGAGCAGATTACTATTGAAATCACCAGCAATAATTACATCATTATATAATAACGATAAAGATTCTATTTTACCTAGCAAATCGTTGATATCAATACCACTATTTGGTCTATATACGCAAGCAAAAAGTAATTTTTGTTTGTCCTTCGTTACTACCTCCAAAAATAAGTATTCAATTTGACTATTGGGCTCTGATCTAAGTTTCATGTAACTATTAATACCATTTCTTACATAAATTGCTACACCACCTGCATGACCTTTCCTGTCGGCTCGAAACAATTTGAAACCAGGCAAATTAAATATGGCATCATTAATGGATGGATCGAACCAGGTTTCAGAAACGTAGATAACGTCAACTCCAGAGTCCACAAAAATGTACCTAACCTCATCCATTTTATTGTTGAGACTTTGCGCATTTATATGGACTATGCTGAGTGAGAATTTTTGTTTGACAAGAATTCTAATCATATTTAAAACATTGTCTTTGGAACTATAACTAATATCACAGATCATATATTACAGATTGAAAAGCAACACATTTGAGTGTCATTGGAATAAATGTTAATAAAAAAGGAACCAAAATAACACAAATATAAATACGAATATAAAAATAAATAAAATAATTGTAAAAATAAATTATGTAGAGTTAAAAAATTTATAAAGTATATGGATGAAATCAAAAAATGTGATAAATTTTTGGGCCAAATTTGTGAGAAGCAAAAAGTGTTAATATTTCGGTTTTTTCTTAATGGAATTAGTAAGTTTAGTCATTATAAATCTAATTGCAAAAAATCTCTTCTACAAGTTGTCGCAATAACTTTTTTTGCACAATTTTAATTTTTTTTGTTGTAAGGAGTTTACATTTCTGCAAGATATAACAAAAAAAATTGCGTACGAATTTTCTTCAATTTATTAGTTTTTCGTATTTGGGTTTTCAACTTGCTTTCCAATGATTTATAATTTGTGTTTATCAAATTGGCGGTTTCGCGAATAAAAACACAATTCATTCCGCGAAAGGAATTCTTTTTTTTAGAATTCTTATTTAATTTTGTATTTTTGGTCCTTTTAAATGCTTTTCAAAAATATAAAATTTTTTAAAATCCAAACAGCGGTTGCGCAGTTATAAAATAATATATTAAAAACATAACATTCCACGATCAAAAAATTCTTAAATTGTGTGAAACTAATTTAATTTGTCAAACTAATGTCAGTAATGACTCGAAATATCGATTCAAAACCAATGAAATGCAAAAGCAATCGTTTTTCGCTCCAGCAGCTTAGGGTAAAAAAACTGATAACTTTTTTTGATTTGACGCAAAATTATTAGTTGAATCGTCTTTTGACTCATTTTAAAATATTTTAAACATTTATCTACATTTATTTGAATGAAACCTGATGTAAACAATTGTGGTTACGGAGTTTACAGTTACGGAGTTTACATTTGGTTACTTTGTTCGTTTTCTTTCAGAAACGCTTTGTCAGAATTTTTTTTCCCAAACAAAATCGCACGATGCCTACAAGGTGAATCCAAATATGACATTGTTTTTCTTACTCGTTAAATAGTTTGGTGTAAAAATTAGGAACGGAGTTTACAACATTTTTTCAAATCTTATTAAAGACATCCTTTTTCATCTCGAGAATGTTACATACTGCAGAAAAACTTCAAGTCTGTTATACTGGATGATTACTTACAGTCCAGCGATCATTTGAGTATAAATAACATTATACTTTTCGCAATATAAATAATAGATAACTCCAAAATTCTGGTATATGCATTTTTATCAAAAATTATGACGAAAAATCGTTACAGAGTTGAAGTCGTGATAGCTAAGATATACGAAAAACTTTGTAAAATGTATTAATTTTTATTAAAAACGGCACTTTTCCTCTTCATAAAAATTCTTACAGTTAGTGTTTAGCTTTATTGATTATTAAAATATAAGCTATTAAAGTTAAAAAACCTTATGAGTTACTTGTTACGGAGTTTACATTTGGCCTATAAAATTGGTCACAAATTTTATGTATTAACCAAAAATTGGTCAGATTGTTATAAATTTTGTAAAACAGGTGACAATGCGCTGATATATATCGAAATATGTAACTCAAATGTAATCCATGCATTAGAAATTCGGTGGTTACACGGTTTTTATCACATTTTTTGATATCACCCATATATGAAAAAAATTGTTTCTATTATAAGTCAGTAAATATATTGCAAGCTTTTGGGTATGTAAATGTTTAAGGGCAATCCGAGCTATTAGAAAAACTCCTTTAGTTGATCTGGCAGCTCAATTGGTTGCGGCTCATCATCAACAAGTTTTTTAACATACACAATACCACGTTGAGTATAAGCAGCAGTCAATAAATGATCTTGTTTTAATTTTAGTGCAGTTTTAAATATTTTATAATTATGCGGTGTAAGATTTTCGTTGATATAAAATGGTTCATTACTTTGAAAACCAGCATCCTGCAGACATAAAGGCGATTTATATTTACGCCGAAAGGCAGCAACAGTCTTTATAAAAAAGTTTTTATCATATGGTGAATTTAATTTTACAACAATAGGAGGGTCATCAACATTTCGAATGTTTTTAAAGTTTTTTACACGAAAAATTGATTTAAAAAATGGTGTCCCAAGTAAAAAAAAATTATATGGAGCCATATGAAGTTATATTTAATTATATATAATCTTTTATGTAATTAGATATAATTATATCCGAAAAATGAGAACATCTTATTTTATCTTATTGTATCGAATTGTATACAATTGTATACAATTTGATACAATTTGATACAATTTTATGCAATTCGATACAATTGTATCCGAATTTTGTCCTCATCCAATTACATCAAATTATATCTTTTTGTATAAAATTATATAAAATGTTATAAAAGTGGACATAGTTGGATACAATTATATCTAAATATTGACCTTATACTTTTGATCATATTATACATGACCACATCTAACAATATACAAAAATTATTTTTTTAAATAAAAAAGATATGCAATATCTGGAGATCAGACCTGGGGGATTTCAATTACAGTTGCAAATAAATATAATTGATATTAAAAAAAAACTCAATTACATTTCATGTAACTGTAATTGAAAATTTTCAATTACAAGTAATTGTAATTGAAAGTGATTTCAATTACAAATTTCAATTGCACTTAGAATTAAAGTGTTTTTTGTTAAAATTTTGTAGAAAAAACTGACTGGGATAGGTTGGATAGGCGCGGATAAGTATAAAAAGAATACGTCATATTGGGCTGACCCCTCACTTGTGCTTTTTGTCACTATTTCTTTTCCGAAAAAATTAAATTGTAATTGACATTTTTTCAATTACAATTATATGTAATTAGGGAATGCAAAATCCTGCACTTTTTGATTTCCCGGGAAAGCGGGAAATTTATATTGAATTCCCGGGATCTCGCAAGGGAAATAAATTAAAAAATATTTTAAAATAATTTAAAAATTTTTATAAATAAAATATCTTAAATATCTCAAATTTTCATGATTGTGAAAAAGTTCAGGTGGTTTTTCTTGGACTTTTCGTAATGAGAAAGAATTAATTTTAAATTAGAAATTATAAAAGTCTAATTATATACATATTTTTAAAAATTGAATAACCTAAAACTAATTTTTAGACTAAAAAGCTTGCCCGTCAAAAAAATAAATACAGAAAATAATTTTAGAAAATTGTAAAAAATTTTAAAAATTATGGGAATAAATTTCAACTTACTTGAAAATTGAAATGTCTTTAATTCTGTACAGAATAAGTGCGATTCAAAATTTTTTATACAAACACTATTTGAGTGGTTTTAAGAGGCACTGAAAGGAACTTAAAAAGTTTGATCAAGTACACAAATTAATCAATGTGTTCGTTAACTCGAAAATCTTACTACTTTTACTCAATCATTGTTTTGGTTACTCTTTGAATTTTTCCAGTTGTGGTAAAAGTAACAAATTGTAGTAAGTAAACGAGCAAGCCTAATGTAAAATGTTTACTATTTTCAAAAGGTTGGAAAATTTTGCATAAGAAAATTTTAAATAATTAACTTTATTATTTTAAATTGCATTTTTTGAAATCCCGGGATTCCCGGTCCAAATTCCTGGGAATGCGGGAACTTAAAAATGCTTAATTTCCCGGGAATTCCGGGACGGGTAATCCCGGGATGCATTCCCTATATGTAATGTATAATTGAAAATTTTCAATTACAAATTACTTGTAATTGTTTTTTTTTTAATTACGATTACAAATATATGTAATTGAAATTGAATTTTTTCAATTACAATTACATGTAATTGCGTAATTGCATAAGTAATTAATTTCCAAATATAATGATTAACCCAAAGGTCTGTGGAGATCGTATAATTTCGATAAATCTTCCATTACTTTTATCCAGATTTACCATGACAGTGCATTACACATGAACAAAATTTTCTTTATTTTTAGTAATTTTAAAATAAAGTTAACAAGACTGAAATTTTAAAGTTAATAGGATTATGTTATACAACCAAGATATAAGAAAAATAGTAAAATATTACAAAATAGTAAAAATTACTAAAAATATATGATGCAAAAATAAACTCACACACGAATCATGCGGGTTATATATTCTTATTCACGCTCACGGACGAATCAAGTATGAATTATATATTCTCAGACTCACGCACGAATCACTTGAGTATAGTAATTATTACTCACGATCACGTGTGAATAACGTGACTCACGAACATTTCTAGTCACGCGCCAATCCCTAGTAATTACTAAATCTAAAACTAGTTCAAAATCATTGTTAACATAGAACCACATATAATACGGTTTTATATGGACCTTATATATTTTTATATCAAATTACTTTAAAATAATTGCTTATGTGGGATGATATATAATTATAGATGATTTTATAAAGAACGTTGTATTGTTATATATTAAAGAAATCACGAAATATTGTAGATATGGAACCATATTAATTTATATATGGGTTCTTATTTGTCAATATATAATCATATGTAACACAAATTATGAAATATTTCTTATATGGCTCCACATATAGTTTTATATTATTATGTATAGTGTCATACTAAATTATATATAAACGTATATGTAATTATATCTGTAATATGTTAATTTATGTACTTATATATAGCATATGCAATTATATGTAGGCCAGTATGTAATAATATAAAATCACGTATGTCTCCATATTAAAACCTTTGAGGAAAAAATATCTAACATATGACTATATAAAAGTATATCTGCTTGAATTTAAAAGCATATGTGGCCATATGTAACTATAAGTTACTATAAGCAATTACATAAAATAATATATGATTATATCAAAACTTTTTTACTCGGGGTATTAATTTTTATCGTGTCACAAATTTTATCAAATATTAGTTGCAGATCCTCATTACCATAATATGGTATACCAGTTATACGTAAATCAGATGCAACTACCGTGTTTTCTTGTTTTAATATTATTGTGTTAAGTTTTTTACCGTCAGCCATTAGCTGCACAATTTCAGTGTTCACTGTATCTAACTCTTTTACTTTGTTATTTAATTCCATAATTTCTTTTCTCACATCATTTATTATTTCGGTTTTTAAGTCATTAAATCTCTTTTCAATTTCAATGAATATACTGCTCTTAGTTTGTTGTATCATTGTTTCAATAACACGCGATCGCTCACTAATAAACTCGCTTTGTTTTGAAAATTGTGTGTCTATCCAATTATAAAGACGAGTGGGTGATATATTAGAGCCTGCGAACACAAGCTCTGGTGGTTGAATAGATGACGAAGAGCTTAAATTGGCTTCAGGCGCGGTTCTCTTACTGCGTTTATTTCCTGACATTATTAAATTTTAGTCTCACTGTTTTTTAATTGTGCTCAATGTATTTACTTTGCTAGTTCTATTGTTTTTAAGTAGTTAGTGTTGGTATTATTGTTTTTGTTGTTATATATTTTGTATTTTTTACTTTGCCTTGATTTTTGTTTGTTAAACAAGCTGTATGTTTTGATATTTAATAAAAATTGGTTTTTGTTTGTTATTTAAATTCCTTTAAGGCCCATTAACTTTTCTCGAGCAGTTAACTTTACCTTAACCATGGGTAACTAACCAATACTAAATATTCATCACTATGAAAATTTAACCATAATAACTTATCAATATTTTAACTCTGGGTGGTTAACCTTAGTATGAAATGTCAGAATAAAAACAAAAGTAATAACAAAAAAATTTTTTTTCAATACGGGAAAATTAAAAGTTTTTCTCGCGGTTTTTTGTGTGTTTCTGGTCATAAAAAAAATAATACACTTGACCACGTCGTTTTTTTTAAGATTCGCGGTCGCTAAATGCTATAAAATGATTGTCTTTTTGCATACTACCAGAGGTGATTTAATTAAATCCATTTGGTAAGTCTATACAATAAAAGTGGATTATTGGAACTATTAAAATTTCTTATGTAGGATGAATTGTTCTAAAATAGCCTTGGTTAAGTTTCTTAACCATATAAATTTCTATGGTTAAATTTTAGCATTGGTTAGAAGAAATGCTTGGTTAAAATTTAGATAAGTTATTCAAAAAATATGTTTACCAGTGGTTAAGGCTAGTAGAGGTCTTAACCAGGGTATAAATTGAGATAAGTTAACGGGCCTAAGTTGTAAAGTATAGGTTTTTTTTTCATAAACAAACAATAAAATTTATTAAGAAATCAATTCATTTGTTTTAAAGAACCTTATATTTATTTTATATTTATTTAAATAACTTTTTTATAAATTTTTATTAGCACAACCGAATTCGCTGAGAGTTTCCAAATGTTCTTTTTTTAAACCGAACAAAAATAACACTCATTGTTCCTTGAGGTATTCATTTTTCCAACGTTGACAAAATTGCTGCTGAATAGCTCTTAGCCGTTGCCAGCGATTTATAATGGAGATTGGTTGATTTTCAATTTTCGGATCTGGGGGAGCGAGTAGAGGATTTCCAATAAGAAAATGACCTGGATTCAAAGCATTTAAATCCATTGGATCTTCGGACATTGGAGAAATGGGTCTAGAATTCAAGCAACCTTCTATTTTTGACAATAATGTGGAGAATTCTTCATATGTATATTTGAATGAACCGGCGATCTTACGAAAATGGGTTTTGAAGCTCTTAACGGCCGCCTCCCAAAGACCACCCATGTGTGGTGAACCTGGTGGGATAAAATGCCACTGAATATTTTGATAAGAGAAGTTTGATATGAGTTAGGAACGGGTTGATATAAGAAATTCTTTTGCCATTTTTCTGGATGCGCCTACAAAGGTTGTGGCATTGTCTGAGTATAAACTGAAAGGATATCCGCGTCTAGCTGTAAATCGATTGAAAGCTGCTATGAAGGTTGGAGTAGATAGGTCGGTTGTGGCTTCCCGATGAATTGCCTTTGTCGCAAAGCATACGAAGACACACACGTATCCCTTTGTAATTCGGCATGCCCTACCAGTGAAGCTTTTCAAATCGAAAGGACCTGCAAAATCGATTCCTGTATTATAAAATGGACGCTGCAGCTCAGTCCTCTCTGGGGGTAAAGCGGACATAATCTGTGTTTTAACTTTTGCTTTATGGAGAACACATATTTTACAATTATGGATAGTTGTTTTTATTAAGTTTTTCAATTTTGGAATCCAGAATTGTAGTCTGACTAAACGCAGGACTTGTTGATTTCCTCCATGGAGGCAGAGGACATGAGAAAATTGAACTAAGAGTTTTGATAAACAACAATTGTAGGGAAGAATTATAGGAAATTTCTCAGCGTATGATTGTGATGGGGAATCTGCAAGTCGTCCGTTTACTCTAAGAAGTTTATTGGAATCGATGAACGGATTTAAATTTAATATGGAACTCGTTTTTTGAATATTTTCGCTATTTTGGATAGCTTTATACTCTTGCGGATATGCAATATTTTGAGCTACTAGAATAAGACGATTTCGGACATAAGTAATTTCGGTATGTGTAATTGAAGTGGACTCATAGTGAAATGCATTTCGATGCTTTGGTGTGTCCGAATAAAGAATCGAAAAACATAACAAAGTGTTCGAATAGCAGTTGGAAACTTTGAAAATCTATCTAGAACCTCATCGTAATCTGAGAAATATGTGAAATTTACCCGAATCGGCTTCTCTTCTTCATCGGTTTTAAAATTATTTAGGTTAGATTTTGGCCATTTGCTATTTCGAAGCTGTAGCCTGGCGGGTCCATTCCACCAGAGATAATTTTTAGCCAAATCATTTGGGTATAATCCTCGAGTCGCGATATCTGCGGGGTGAAATTGAGATGACACGTTATACCAATTATCGCATCCGACAGTTTGAAGAATCTTGGATACTCTGTTGGCCACGAACGTTTTCCAGTGGCTGGGTGACTTTTGGAGCCATGCAAGAACAATTGTGGAATCAGACCATTTGTAAAGCGAATATTCGGGAATATTGAGCGAGAGAAGAATCGAATCAATCATTTTCGAAAGAAGTACGGCACCACAAAGTTCTAGACGTGGAAGAGAAATGCATTTCACCGGTGCAACTTTGGATTTTGCAGTAAGGAGGTTCACAGAAATGGAGTCTGACAATGATTCGGACATACAAAGTCGCAGCATATGCTTTTTCGGATGCATCGCAAAATCCGTGTATTTCGATTTTACATTTTGGAGTAAATGACAGCCATCTAGGTATTCTAATTTTCTCGATATCTGGATAATGTTGTATAAATAAATTCCAATCATGAAGACAGTCATCTGATAGAACTTGATCCCAATCGGATTTAGATTCCCAAACTTTTCTCATTAGAATTTTTGACAGAATTATAAAGGGCGAAAGCCACCCCGCAGGGTCAAATAACTTTGATATTTCGGATAGAACTTGTCTTTTAGTAATATCTTTTGTATTTGATAAAGGTTTCGATGAGAAGTAGAAAATGACAGATTTTGCATTCCATCATACTCCAAATGTTTTGGCGTTGCTGGTATCTTCGAATTCGCAAAAGTCTTCTTGGAATAGATGATTTTTCGGAATACCTTCTAGAACTTCTGGAGCATTGGATGTCCATTTGCGGAGGTTAAAACCCGCTGAATTAAGGGCTTTAATTAACTGGTCCCTTGCTTGAATTGCCGTTGAAATATCATAGGTTCCATACAGGGCATCATCAATGTACATAAAGTTCTTTAGAATATGGCTAGCGAGAGGATAAGATTCTTCGACATCAGAGGCCAATTCGACAAGGGTCCGAATTGCTAAATACGGAGCGCAATTAACTCCAAATGTTACCGTTTTTAACTCATAATCTTGAATTTCATCGTTTTTGGAATTACGAAAAAGTATTCGCTGAAAAGGAGTATCATTTGGATTGACCAGGATTTGGCGGTAAATCTTTTCTATGTCGCTATTGAAAACATAACGATGAAATCTCCACTTTAGGAGTAGAATTATAAGGTCGCTTTGTAGAACGGGGCCTGGATATAATACATCATTTAACGAGATTCCGTTAGAAGTTAAACAAGACGCATTCAATACAACCCTGACCTTTGTGGTGGAACTCTCTGGCTTTATGACAGCATGATGCGGAAGGTAGTAGTTTTCGGAATTTTCAATTAAAGTGGGAGAGCAAACTTTCTTCATGTGGTCAAGATCCAGGTATTCTTGGGCCACAGAATCATAAACAAATTTTTGTTCTAAATTTTTTGAAAGGCGTGCCTCATTGTGATGAAATTGAGCCAGGGCAATATTTCTAGAGTTTTCCAAATTTTGCGAACCATCTAAAAAGGATTTCTTAAATGGAAGTGCTACTATGTAGCCTCCATCTTCCCGACGTTGAGTTGTTCGTGCATATAAATCCTCGCAAAACCTATCTGATGGGGAGATAATTGGTTTCTGTGGAACATCCTCCACCTCCCAAAAACGCGTTAGTTGTTTTTCCAGAGACACTTTAGAAGCGTATGATAATATCTTCATAGAAGAAGGGGAAGATTCTTCCAAGTTCCCTGATAGAAGCCATCCAAAAAGTGTTTCTTTTGCCTTTAGACGACGATGAATATTTCTCTTAAACCCATCGAGCTCGAATTTATCTATGGTATCTTCTCCAATAAGTATATCTACTTCAGAATTTCTGTAAAAGTGAGGATCTGCTAACGTCAAATTTGGACTTCTCATAACAATATTCGGATCAATATCCCTACTTGGAAGATTTCCATAAAGATCTTTAAGAACTAGAGCATCAATTTCAACCTTATTCTTGGTATAGCCATTAGAACCAAGTACAAGCCTACACATTTTTCTTGATTGCGCAGAAATCGAACCATTCAGACCCCCTATAGTTTGGGCACTAACTGATTGAAATGGAAGGCCAATTCTTCTAACCAGACGCTCTGAAATGAACGTTCCTTCAGAGTCTGAATCAAGAAATGCTCTTGCTGGAAATTGAATACCGTTGTGGTGAATTTGCACCATTGCAGTAGCAAGTAAAATGGATTTAGAATTCAAAGCAATACATGAACGAATATTTAAAGAATTTGATAGTTCTCGTGGTAATTCTGAATTACTGTTGATAGTTGGGACTGAAGGATTCTGAACATTCTCCCTATGAATGAGAGTGTTGTGTCTTTTTCGACAAGTGCGACAGTTAAATGAGCTTGTACACTCTTTTAGATGGTGCTTCCCTGCAAGACAATTTAAGCATAAATTATGTTCCCTAATAAAAGAAATTCTTTCATCAACATTCATTTGTAGAAATTTGGGACATTTTCTAATTGGATGTTGATTAGTAGGACAAATACGACAGTGATAAGAAGCATTGCCTGAAACATTAGCGTGGTTACTGTTTACTCTAGATTTTTGCTTCGTATTTTGACTTCCGATTCTGTAGGGTAAATTTACTGGTAAAATATTATTAGTTGAAAATCCTCTAACATCAGAGATAGTTTCCAGTGGTTGAAAACGATTTGAAAGAAATTTATCAATTTGAGACCACCTTGGAATTTCCTTTTTGTCGGTTACTGACTGTTCCCAGATGGCTAATGTGGTTTCTGGGAGCCGCGTCAGACTCACAAAAACGAACATAAGATCTGACCTCTCTGAACTAATAGTATAAAGGTTTATAGCGGACGCACAACTATTGATCTGCCTTTGCAAGTTCTGGGGAATTCGTGTACGTGTACGCTGACTGATACCGAGATGTAATTGTCTCTTGTTCTGTTGAATCAGAGCTTCTTTCATCATCGTCTGTTCGATTCTTGTTAATAAATTCTGCTAGACATTTTTCATAAACGGATTTTATTCCTTCCCAAATCGATTTCATTTCATCCCGATGTACTTCTAGCGAATAGACCGAAGCTCCAGAAATAAATGCCTCATCAAATTCTGCGTCGAATTGTATAAGTCCGTCAGTGGATCTTATAAATTGTTGTAAATAAGACATAATTCCGATATGAAAACAACGAAAGACCACGAAAAAGAAATATGGAAAATCTTTGTTTGTAGGCAAAAGAATTGAGCTTTGGACTGCAGGTTTAGAAACTTGTTTAGAAAGTATGGAAAAGACTGACAGTTTTTTAGAAATTAAATGGGAGTGAACGGGAAGTGTGAATAATAAAATGGGGGTTTTTGGAAATTTATATTATAAAATATGAAATAAATATGGATGAAACAAATTGTGCAATGTAGTTACCAGGTATTCTTTACTATTAGGAATATATATTTTTTCTTTATAATCCTTTAGGGCAGCTGATTTAATTCACTCGGTTTGGTTTTCTTTTTTTTACGAAACGGGTTTACACAATTTATACGAGTACGAGTCAAAATACTTCGTTTTCAATAATTTTCGATATATTTGCCTTTTGTTTACTAATTTATTCATATATTTTGTTACTTTTTTCACTGTAACCAATATCTTTCGACTTATTTTCAAAACAATTTATTTTGGATTTAATTAGTTGTTCGGCCGATAACAAAAAAGATTTCTATATTCTTTTTTATTTGTTTTTGTTTTTACTGTAAATTTAAAAATCTGCAATTCGAAAATATTTTCTCTCTACCGATGAGGTTGTTATAATTTATATAAAGATTTTGGACGAAAACGATTCCTTTTTTTTTTTTTAACTTTTGTTACTTGACCGAATTGAAATATTTCACTTTTTTCTTGAGTTATAGTTATTGTAAATTTATATTATTGCATTCCGAAAGTAATTTGTTGTTTGTTCAGCGAACTTTACCTAAGATTTTCTATAAAAGAAAATAAGATTTCATTCATTCATTTTCTTTGAATGCAGCTTAAATATATTCACGAATTGTTCACCGTAGTTTCTTGATTATATTTTGAAATACCTTTTTTCTTTTTAATTATTACAATTTTTCATAAATTTACTGTTGTTATTTTATTTTATGCTTTTTTATTGTCACTGGTTGTACGTTTTTTTTTCTTACAGTTTTTCTGTATATTTTGATGTTTTGTTTTGGAAAGAGTTGTAGCAATAACAAGAACGATTCAATTGTAGTTAAATATCATTCATACCAGGGATGGGAAAGTTGATACGATCGTAATTTTTTTGATACTATTTGATTCAAAAAAGTACCGTAGTACTCACGGGTCGCTTTTGATACTCTTGCATCGTCATAACTACTCAAGGCTTAGCAAATACAAATAAATCTCAACTTTTTTCCATCATGTGCAAATGACAATCGGGAATACACTCCGTTTTTACTTTTTTCCTCTATTGTCAATTTCGCTATTTTCTCATAAAATCTAGCTATTTTTAAATGCATTTAGCGTGATAAAATATTATATTGCTATTATCTGGGTTTATAGTAATTTTTACAAGTTTTAACGCAAAATTTTTCAGCAAAACTGTGTTCGAAAAATTTTGCCATTTTTCGATTATTTTTCAACTGTTATTTATAATTTTTTGTAATTCTAGAGCTTTACCACTTTTCATAAAAAATTGTTCTAACATTTGTTCTATTACGAAAATAAATGGAAGCATAAAATATGTTTCGAATTTAAAGAAAAATTAAACAAAAAATAACAGCCCAGGTGAAAATGTTCATATATGTTCATATATTGTCATATATGGTTGCATGTATGAGCATATATGGTTTAATGTATGATCATATATGAACATATATGTTATGTATGGAAGCATATATGGGTAAATACATTCAAATGTATGAATACATATATGATAATATACTGCATTTATTGGTCCATATATTGGTTCATATATTCCATATATCTTCATATATGAATTCATATATTATTCCATATATGGGTTATGTTTTAAGTTTTTTTTATCATGGGGGTAATTACGTGAGCGGATTCAAAAAATATTGAAATACAATACATTTGATAATTTCTTAAATGCAATTGAGAATTTCTGAAATACAATTAATAAATTTCTGAAATACAATTTTCAGTTTCTGAAATACAATTTATAATTTCTGAAATACAATTGGTACATTGGCGGACTTAGGCCGGTCTGTGGTGGGCAAAGCCCACCCTAGACTGCTTTTTGCCCACCCCAGAAGTTAAAAAATTCTACCTATAATTCTAATATGTATCTGTGATTTTGATGGCAAAAATTATCACAATATTATTTTGAATGAATCCTGTGTTTTTGGTTGGAAAAATGTCTAATGGTTTCCTAGAAAGATAATTTGTTGAAATCTAAGGGCCAGTTTTTTGTTTGAAAAATTCTTATTTACGAAATATGAAAATGGCCCTAAGAGGTTTTCTTTAAGAAAGATTATTAGAATCACAGTGTTGTTCAATAAGCATCTGACATGGAAATGGAAAAGGATTCTTAATAGAAAAATATTGCAGAATCTTGTTTTGTTTTCTAAACGAATAATTAGTTAATACCTAACAAAGAAGTTATTTCAACCTAAACACTACTATTTTGATGAAATTTAGGTTTTTTCTTTTCCCGGACTTTTTCATTTCCCGGGACAGCG
Source organism: Leucophora obtusa (assembly GCA_949987735.1). Classification (NCBI taxonomy): domain Eukaryota; kingdom Metazoa; phylum Arthropoda; class Insecta; order Diptera; family Anthomyiidae; genus Leucophora; species Leucophora obtusa. The sequence continues at coordinate 169,842,138 of OX465295.1, read as the reverse complement.
GGATTTTTTTCTGAATTTCCCGGGATCCCGGGAATTCCCGCTCATTCGTAAATAAATAAATCCTACATACGTTGTATTGGAAAAACTCGATTTCTAATACAACACCTTCCGACAAAATTAATTTTTTTGATTGTACCCATGAGAAAATCTACTTAATATTTTCTGAAAGCAGGGCTAAATATAAAATATCCATGTCTGCCACTTTTTCTAGATCAATTCGTCTAACAGTTTAAATCGCGAATTAATATTGAGGTAATATATTTATATGGAAGGCCGTCTTAATTTAAAAAAAAAGTCTTAGAAATAACTGAATATTAATTCGCGTTTTAAACGGTTAAACGAATTAATAAAGACAAAGTGGTATTTTATTTCCATCTCTTCTTTTAGGACATATTGGAATTGTTCATGGGTGCAAACTTGTGTCGGACCAGTTTTATAGTCAGAACCAAGATCGATGTTTTACTTAAACATTTCTTAAGTATGGAATCCAAAAATTTCTATTTCCAGATATTTTGTTTCTATGGAGATTTTCAGAAGAATTCGTCTAGAATTATTTTTTTAAAAAAGTTTAAAAGGGAGTATTTTTCACACAACTTTTAGGTAAATTGGCTTAAATATTTTTATAAAAATAGAATATTAAATAATTTTTTAACTTTAATTGATATTTTTTGATTAGAAATTTTTAAAAATAAATTCCCAGCCAGCAATTTCGGAGCGTATCTGATGCATTATTTAAAACATAAATAATTTTTAAAAAATACAATTAAAATAAAGGAGTAGCAATTGAAATTTAAATTAAATTATTTGAAGTAAAAACCACTTAAATTACTTATATCCGCTGAAAATACGAAAATATTTTTAATTTTTTATGCACAGGCTTTTTGGAGATATTTGGAACTGAAATAATGATGTTGAAATGTTGTATATATTGCTTTACTTGAACAAAGATTATCGTTTTAAAGAAAAAATTTTTTTCTGAAGTACGAGTATTTTTATTGGTAACTAAACCAAATTCAGCTGACATTCAAAAACAATTTGGCCTAAATAATATTTTTTTTATATTGTACTAATTCACAAATTTTAAATCGTATTTTTTATTTTAAATATTTTCTATGAAATTGATTTCAAAAAAAATTAATGCTTTAAATTTAAATAAAGCTTCCAAAATTGCAATATATACTAGCTAGAACTTCTATAAAAGAATAAAAAAAATCCCGGGAAATCCCGCATGAAATTCCCGGGATTGCGGGATTGGAAAAAGGGCGGGATTCCCGGGAATCCCGTCCCGGCAATTCCCAGGACATAAACCCTAATGAAATTTCAATGGGTGCGTTCGGCAGATACAATTTGACAGTCAACAGTTCTACAACAGTTGTGCAACTATCTGCTGAACGACCTGATCACTAACCGCTCAGTCTGAGCGCTGTCATATTTTGGTAGCGTAAAAAATGTTTGCTACTTTTGATCAAATAGTGATACATTTGTTGTTGTTGATTAAAAAAAATTTTTGTTTTGTATGATTGACAAATAAAAACATACAAATATAATTCAGAAGCAAAAAATTTAAAAAATCAAAGTAAAATATATAAAAAATGTATTTAAAAACAAAACAAAGAAAACACCGTTCAGCAGAGTAGGTAATCACAAAGCGCTCCAAGTCACCGGTATCAGTTTAAGGTTTCTCTGCCGAATGCTACCAATATATTGTAGAAACAAAAATTCGAACGTCGGGGAGTCATTTTAAAAATTTTTCGTATGAAAAACATTTTAAGCATAATTTTGAAAGTGTTTTTTTAAGATTAAAGAGTCTGAGAATGGACAAGTAAACAGTCAAACCTTTATGGGTCCCTTGCCCACCCCAGAAAAATTGTCTAGGTACGCCAATGAATTGGTAGTTTCTGATATACAATTGATAAATATGAAAATCAACTGATAATTTCTGAAAAGCAATTATAAAACTGGAAATAAATTGATTATTTCTGAAATACAATTGGTAAATCTGAAAAACAATTCATAACTTCTATAATACAATTGAGTAAACTGAAATTCAATTGATTATTTCTGAAATACAATTGATAAATCAAAAAACCAATTGATAACTTCTGAAATAAAATGATAAATTTTGAAATACAATTAAAAATGTTGCAGTAAGATAAAAACAGCAAAAATAAAACTTCTAAATTTAGAAAATCTGCAGAAAATTTTGCAAAATATTAGTAAACTAAAAATGGCTAAAACAAACTGTTGTATCTAAAAAAATTTTTGTTAAATTTTGTTCAATGCAAATAGCAGTTTATAAAATCAACAGAAATATTTGCTAAAAATATTAAACTGTTGATTTCAGAAGGCTAGATTTGTATTTCCTTTAAAAACAAAAAACGAAAAAGGAACTTTGAAAATTTAAAATTTTATGTGATGTTTTTTTGTCTACTACTAAGTACAATTTAATTTTATTTTCTAATCACTGAAATTTAGCTCAATTATAACTCAAATTTTGTAAATATATTAAACAGTTTTATTTTTGCTGTTCCTATCTTATTTATATTTATCAAAACTACTCTGATAATTCAGCAGTTTTTCATTTTGAACTAATTTTTAGTAGCTTTAACTAAAATTTTTATACACTTTTTTCTATTAGTGTATAAACAATCATTAAATAATCAAAAATCAGTCATAAAATATTTTCTAAACTTCCCAGCTGAAAATGTTCATATATGTTCATATATTTTCATATATGGTTTCATGTATGAGCATGTATGGTTTAATGTATGATCATATATGAACATATATGTTATGTATGGAAGCATATATGGGTAAATACATTCAAATGTATGAATCCATATATGATAATATACTGCATTTCTTGGTCCATATATTGGTTCATATATTCCATATATCTTCATATATGAATTCATATATTATTCCATATATGGGTAATGTTTTAAGTTTTCTTTTTATCAAGGGGGTAATTACGTGAGCGGATTCAAAAAATAATGAAATATAATACATTCGATAATTTCTTAAATACAATTGGCAATTTCTAAAATACAGTTGCCAGTTTCAGAAATACAATTGATTATTTGTAAAATACATTTGATAATTTCTGAAATGCAATTGCGAATTTCTGAAATACAATTCATAAATTTCTGAAATACAATTTTCAGTTTCTGAAATACAATTTATAATTTCTGAAATACAATTGGTAGTTTCTGATATACAATAGATAAATGTGAAAATCAATTGATAATTTATGAAAAGCAATTATAAAATTGGAAATAAATTGATTATTTCTGAAATACAATTGGTAAATCTGAAAAACAATTCATAACTTCTACAATACAATTGAGTAAACTGAAATTCAATTGATTACTTCTGAAATACAATTGATAAATCAGAAAAACAATTGATAACTTCTGAAATAAAATGATAAATTTTGAAATACAATTGAAAATGTTAAAGTAAGATAAAAACAGCAAAAATAAAAACTTTTAAATTTAGAAAATCTGCAGAAAATTTTGCAAAATATTAGTAAACTAAAAATGGCTAAAACAAACTGTTGTATCTAAAAAAATGTTTGTTAAATTTTGTTCAATGCAAATAGCAGTTTATAAAATCAACAGAAATATTTGCTAAAAATATTAAACTGTTGATTTCAGAAGGCCAGATTTGTATTTCCATTAAAAACAAAAAAACGATAAAGGAACTTTGAAAATTTTAAATTTTATGTGATGTTTTTTTGTCTACTACTACAATTTAATTTTATTTCCTAATCACTGAAATTTAGCTCAATTATAACTCAAATTTTGTAAATATATTAAACAGTTTTTTTTTGCTGTCCCTATCTTATTTATATTTAGCAAAACTACTCTGATAATTCTGCAGTATTTCATTTTGAACTAATTTTTAGTAGCTTTAACTAAAATTTTTACACACTTTTTTCATTAAATAATCAAAAACCAGTCATAAAATATTTTCTAAACTTGAAGTAAAATGATTATGTCCATTAAAAATTTCATAATTTCTCAATTTCATTCAAATGTACAAATTCATCAGTAACGTATGAATAGAATTACAATATTTACATTTAATTTGAATAAAAAAAGCAATATTTTTATTAAAAAATAAAAAAAAAACATTTTATATGAACATTCATATATCTCCATATATGGCCATATACCCTCAAATTTCGGATCCGAACCCATATATGTTGCCATATATGGCCATATATGAACATTTTCACCTGGGTTTAAGTAAAATGTTTATGTCCATTAAAAATCCAATATTTTTATTAAAAAATAAAAAAAAATTTTATATGAACATTCATATATCACCATATACCCTCAAATTTCGGATCCGAACCCATATATAAACCCATATATGTTGCCATATAGCCATATATGAACATTTTCACCTAGGAGTTTAAAAAAAATCAACTGGCTAACTTTTCGCCTCATTTGCTCTAATTTTTATTGAAAAAAACTCGAAAATACAATATATCAATTTTTGTTATTTTAATTAATTTTTGTAGACAACGGTGTAAAAAGCACCTAAGTAAATTCATTAAAATTAGTGTGGCACTACAAAAATTGTATGTACCTACGCATTTTTTATTTATGCAGTTTACTGGAAGTTAACAAATATAGGTACATTTTAAAATAGAAGTCTGCGTTAATTCAAAATTTATGACGCGTAATTCGAAAATGAAATAGAAATAAATAAGGCCGCGACTTTCATACATAAAAAATATAAAAATATGTACTAAAAATATGCGCTGAAAAGTAAATATGCACTAAAATAAAAAATTTATAAATTTAAAAAACTATATTTGTTACCGGAAAGCGTCGCTTTAAACTAAAATTGAAAGTTGTTGTAACAGTATGCTTTTTATTTATACAAATTCTTCCTTTAGTTTATTTTTGTTTAAAACATAACTTAAATAATAAAAAAGGCATAGAAAAATCATTAAATATGCAAAAATATGCACTTAAAAGCAAAATATATAAATTTTTTTTTGGACTACTAAATACAAACATCCCAGGTGAAAATGTTCATATATGTTCATATATTGTCATATATGGTTTCATGTATGAGCATATATGGTTTAATGTATGATCATATATGAACATATATGTTATGTATGGAAGCATATATGGGTAAATACATTCAAATGTATGAATCCATATATGATAGTATATTGCATTTATTGGTCCATATATTGGTTCATATATTCCATATATCTTCATATATGAATTCATATATTATTCCATATATGGGTAATGTTTTAAGTTTTTTATCATGGAGGTAATTACGTGAGCGGATTCAAAAAATATTGAAATACAATACATTTGATAATTTCTTAAATACAATTGGCAATTTCTAAAATACAATTGCCAGTTTCTGAAATACAATTGATTATTTGTAAAATACATTTGATAATTTCTGAAATGCAATTGCGAATTTCTGAAATACCATTAATAAATTTCTGAAATACAATTTTCAGTTTGATAAATCTGAAAAACAATAGATAACTTCTGAAATAAAATGATAAATTTTGAAATACAATTGGAAATGTTGCAGTAAGATAAAAACAGCAAAAATAAAACTGCTAAATTTAGAAAATCTGCAGAAAATTTTGCAAAATATTAGTAAACTAAAAATGGCTAAAACAAACTGTTGTATCTAAAAAAATGTTTGTTAAATTTTGTTCAATGCAAATAGCAGTTTATAAAACCAACAGAAATATTTGCCAAAAATATTAAACTGTTGATTTCAGAAGGCTAGATTTGTATTTCCGTTAAAAACAAAAAACGAAAAAGGAACTTTGAAAATTTTAAATTTTATGTGATGTTTTTTTGTCTACTACTACAATTTAATTTTATTTTCTAATCACTGAAATTTAGCTCAATTACAACTCAAATTTTGTAAATATATTAAACAGTTTTATTTTATATTTAGCAAAAATACTCTGCTAATGCACCAGTTTTTCATTTTGAACTAATTTTTAGTTGCTTTAACTAAAATTTTTAAACACTTTTTTCTATTAGTGTATAAACAATCATTAAATAATCAAAAAACAGTCCTAAAATAATTTCTAAACTTGAAGTAAAATGTTTATGTCCATTAAAAATTTCATAATTTCTCAATTTCATTCAAATGTACAAATTCATCAGCAACGTATGAATAGAATTATAATATTTACATTTAATTTGAAAAAAAAGCAATATTTAAAAAAAAAAATAAAAATTTTATATGAACATTCATATATCTCCATATATGGCCATATACCCTCAAATTTCGGATCCGAACCCATATATGAACCCATATATGTTGCCATATATGACCACATATGAACATTTTCACCTGGGATATATATTTACATGAAAATTGCTGCCCTTATGATATTTATATCGAAATTCCGCTAATAATCGTAAATCGAGAAGTTATGTATTTTTTCTTATTATTTACAAAGAGCTAAAAAAAATTTTAGTACTCTTTCTTAATTTTAGAATTTTGACCAATTTTATGATGAAAATACCGTTATGAATTTTTTACACAATTGTAGGCGTTGTTGTATGTATTTTTCACAGATTTCTTCGCCCGGCTTTTTGTAAGAAATATGCGCTTTTAACACAAAAATTACCGATTTTTGCTATGGCTTTTGTTTTTAGCTTAATTTTTTGCAATTAAAAAGCTTTTTCCCGATTATGACGTAGATTTGACCGACACGGATAAAGAACACTGCACTACTAAAGGAATGTGTAGGAAAATGAAAGAGAACAACTTACATATATGCCTTGAACTAGTGATGTTACTTATTGATTCGGTACCTCTTTTGATGATGAAATTGTTCTTTGATGATTGATGACTTACTTAGAATATAGATGGTGAAACTTCAATTATTTTAGTAGATAATGAATGATGGTTGAATTTTTGCCTGTCAATTCATATGATGTGATCAATATGTGATATGAATTGTGCAATTTAACGAAATTTCAATACTTATCTTAGTTGAATGGATACTTGTTGAATTAGGTTGGAATAAACTTTTTGACTGTTTCTTTTATATAAGCACTTTTTATATAATAAGCACTTTTTAGAACTAATTTCTTTTTAAAGGGAAACAACGATTTTGAATATATCTTCATTTGGCCAGAAAATATGAACGTTTTTAAAGAAATTAAACACGTGATGAATTATATTTTCTTATTGAAAGAAAATATAAACTAATTGAAAAATATTTTCTTTTTGGAAAGAAAATAGCGTATTGTTGACTGTATGTAGGATCCTTAGGACTTTGAAATCCGGTTCGTGGAGGACCATGTAAATGTTTGGGTTGAAGGACCAGAGCCAAGTCTCCTAAGCTACCAATGTCAAATAAAAGACAAACAGGTTATAATGCCAAGTAGAGAATTCCTTTTATTTAACGGTGTTTCTTCGTGTAGAGGTAAGACTTAACTTACTTAAAACTGAGTGAACAGACAATGTACTAACATTACATAGAGTTGTTTTAGTAAACCTATAAGGGTTTAGATCCCTGTACATTTCAAATTCAGGTGGTTAGAACATTAGGGTTTTCGCATGAACAAATATATCACCCAAATTACCCTCAATTATTGCAGATTCCAAAGATGATATATTAACCGCATCATAAGCATAGTACTGATAAAATGTTTTAACAACCGGTGGCGAAATTATAAGAGATATAAAAATAAAGGAATGACGAGTAATGCCAGGGCATTGAAATTGATTAGAATACTTAATCAATTCAGGGGACGATACCAAAAAATAATCCAGCAAGGAAATGGAATTACAAGCAATATGTGTGGGCATAGAATTGTGAACAAGGGATAGGTTCAGCCTACAAGTCAATTCAATTTATTTCTTATAATATGTGTGTTCCCGTACGTTACCGCGGGAACCGAAAACAGCCCAAACAACAACAATTTACACGCAATTTTGAGCACGGGAACGCCTTTGGGCTAGTTTGGGTAACTTCGGTAAAGTACGGGAATAGACATAATATTTATATTATTTACATTTGACTTAGAAGCAAAGAGTTTAGGAACTTCGTTCCTTTTCTACTTAGATATATAAATATATTTTTTTAATTGATGAAATTTATGTACATTATTATTAAACGCAGGAAAAAAATTTACAAAAACCTTTATGAAGCAGAGGTATAAGATAAAAATGAGAAAAAATATAAAGTAGATAAAATTATAATGAGATCAGTTCATTAATATGTACATCTTGTGAGAGTTGGCATCTTCCACTAAAATTTAGAATCAATGTTTCGATTTTATCCAGAACGAGTTCGAAGCCAGCGAGACAATGTAGGCGTCGGGTGGAATAGTGCCATGGTAGTTTAAATATCATTTTAAGTAGCTTATTATGTGCTACTTGGAGTTTTTTTATATGACATTTTGTAGACGTGTACCAAACTGGAGCACAGTAAAACATTATGGGGTGGAATATAGATTTGATGATGAGTTTTTTATTGTCTATGCTCATTTCCGACTTTCTGTTTATAATAGGGTACATTATTCTAATAATTTTGTTAATTTTGTCCACTACATAGGGAATATGATTATTAAAATTAAGCTTTATATCAAGCATTACGCCCAAGTATTTGACGTTGTTTTACATTGGAATATCATGGTTCATGAAACGAGGTAAACTCTGGGGTATAAAATAAATAGCCTGCGTTTTTTCAGGGCTAACCAAAATCTTCCATTTATCAAAATATTTGCTCAACCCAGTAAGAGCAGACTGCAAGTTTGTAATAATATCAGCTGAATAAATATCAGAACTAAGAATTGATGTATCATCTGCATATATAGACGTAATGCAATTGGAAAATGTTGGAATGTCAGCAGTAAAGATGTTGTAAAGAGCTGGCGACAGGCAAGAACCTTGTGGACATCCTGCAATGATATTTACTTGTTGTGAACAGGTTTTACCCAAGTAAACGCTGAACGATATATTTTGAAGAAAGTTTTGAATAATTTTTATGAGTTCAATTGGAAAGTTGAATTTTTCAATTTAAAAAAATAAGTCCATTATGCCAAACGGAGTCAAACGCAGCTTTTATGTCTAGCAATATCATTCCAGTTGATTTGCCATTTTGAAAATTATTTTTAACTAATTTTCTGATTTTTAGTAGGGGTTGAGACGTATTATGTTCACTTCTGAACCCGAATTGTTGCGACGGAAGTATATTGTTTGCATCGATAAAATTAATAAGCTTTTCCTTAATAATTTTTTACAAGATTTTACTTATAGAAGAGAGCAGACTTATTGGTCTATAAGAAAGTTGAGAATCAGGAGGTTTATTTGGCTTGAGTATTGGTATGGTTTTTGAGATTTTCCAATCACTGGGAAAGTAGCATAATTTAAAGCAAGCATTAAAGATGTTCGTTAGATAGTTGTTACCTTTATTAGGTAAATTTTTTAGACATTTATTATTAATACCGTCTAAACCTGGAGTTTTTTTGTTTTTCAATTTTTTTATAATTACACCAACTTTTTCAGTAGTAGTGAAGTAACAGTTTTGTGGGATTGGGTTAATATTACGAATAAGGTTTGCAACACCATTAACCTCAGTAATCGTAGTAGTATCACTTAAATTTGATGAAATACAGTGGTTCAAATTAAATTTGTGAGCCAAATGTCAGCCTTTTCTTGCTGGGTGAAACATACTACATTGTTGTGTTTTAAAATTGGAATATTGCTAGATTTCTTCTTTAACATTTTTGAAACTTTCCAAAAAGGGGAAGATGCTTTGTCCAAATTGGACAATATGTTATTCCAAGTTTGGTTTCTGAAGTGGTTTATTTCATTCGTAATATTTTTATTTAAACGTGTCGTAGCTCGACGATCATTAACATCTCTGTAACGCTTCCAGTTTCTTTTAAATACGTTCCTTAATTGTATCATAATTTTTATGTTGTTTGGTAAGGGTTTAGAGGTTGGTGCAATTCTACGTTTGGCACACTTTCATCTATTCCCATTTTGACTACATTATTAAAAACATTTATCAAGTTGTCAATTTGAGTGCTGTTGTTTATTTCATTAAAGCTATCTACCACAGGAAGATTCCTGTTTATGAATTTCATAAAATGCGGACAGTTTGCCTTGCTGAAAGCGTACACTCAGATAAAAAAGTTTGTAAAAAAATTTGTAAACAGTTGTCAATCGCACTATACTACTTTTATACTGATTATTAGTACAATTTTTATTTTTAGAAATCATTTTTGCTATTCTCTTATTACAAATTACGGATTTTTTTACTAATTTTCGCTGCTGATTTCAGAAAAACATTTTACTAATTTTTAAAAACCGAGTGCTAAATTTAGCAGAAAAATATACTAATTTAAAAATATTTTTTTTTTGATTTTTTACAATTCTTGTTTAGTTTATATTTGTTACTATTGATATATTCTTAGTTTAGAAATAACACGCAGAAACTTTTATTGCATCTCCAATGCATAAAACGGCAATAACTGGAGAACCGTTTGCAATTTTAACTCCAAATTTCAAGTACGATGAAGTAATTATACGCTTGTTACAATAGAAATAAAATTTTTTTTTTTTTTTTAGATTTTACAGTTTTTTTATTTTTTAGTACAATTTTTTGCTAATTTCAGCAGATTGATTTTAAATTACAGTTTACAGCAATTTACTGAAATTTAGTAGCTGCAACTAATTATTTATACTAATTTCATTGTACTAAAATTATGATATTTAGTAAGTTTTTTAACTGATTTTAGCAAATCGATTTTGAATTGCATTTTACATAAATTTTACTAAAATTTAGTAGCGGCTACTAATTTTTTCTACTAATTTGATTGTACTACAGATCAGCAGACATGTGTTGCTAAAATTAGCAAAAAATACCGCTGGCCTCAAAACAGTTAAATTTCCCGTAATAACAGCAAAATTTTCAGTAGCCATTACATACTTTTTTGTTTGAGTGTAGCATAAATTGTCTACCATTTCATAATTTAAATTAATTGTACTAATGATTGGTATGTGGTCAGTACTCAAGTCATTTATAACTTTTACTGCGGACATATTTTGAGATATGTTAGTTATAAAAAAATTTAGAGTTGACGGTTGTTTACTTGGATCAGCCGGAATATAAGTATATTCATGTGGAAACACTATTTGTGTTTGGTTTAGTTGGAGTTTCTCATATAATATGTTACCCCAGCCATTACTTCTTTGACATCCCCAATAACTATGTCTGCAGTTAAAATCTCCTCCTAATATGTATTTATTTGAGCTCGTTAGTTTACGAATATCTGACGCAAATGTTTGTTTTCTTCTACACTCAACCAAAAAAGTCTGTAATGGCTACTGAAAATTTTGCTGTTATTACGGGAAATTTAACTGTTTTGAGGCCAACGGTATTTTTTGCTAATTTTAGCAACACATGTCTGCTGATCTGTAGTACAATAAAATTAGTAGAAAAAATTAGTAGCCGCTACTAAATTTTAGTAAAATTTATGTAAAATGCAATTCAAAATCAATTTGCTAAAATCAGTTAAAAAACTTACTAAATACCATAATTTTAGTACAATGAAATTAGTATAAATAATTAGTTGCAGCTACTAAATTTCAGTAAATTGCTGTAAACTGCAATTTAAAATCAATCTGCTGAAATTAGCAAAAAATTGTACTAAAAAATAAAAAAAAACTGAAAAATCTAAAAAAAAAAAATTTCTTTCGATTGTAACAAGCGTATAATTACTTGATCGTACTTGAAATTTGGAGTCAAAATTGCAAACGGTTCTCAAGTTATTGCCGTTTTATGCATTGGAGATGCAATAAAATTTTCTGGGTGTTATTTCTAAACTAAGAATATATCAATAGTAACAAATATAAACTAAACAAGAATTGTAAAAAATCAAAAAACAAATATTTTTAAATTAGTATATTTTTTTGCTAAATTTAGTACTCGGTTTTGAAAAATAAGTAAAATTTTTTTCTGAAATCAGCAGCGAAAATTATTAAAAAATCCGTAATTTGTAATAAGAGAATAGCAAAAATGATTACTAAAAATAAAAATTGTACTAATAATCAGTATGAAAATAGTATAGTGCGATTAGAAACTGTTTACAAATTTTTTTACAAACTTTTTTATTTGAGTGTAATACTTAAAAAATTTTTTTTTCTTTTTTTTTTAAATAAAAAAAAGTTCTCAACGAAAAATATAAACGTTTATTTTTTTAAACTAACCTACACATAGTTAATGCAAAAAAAAATAATATCTCGTCAATAAACCTCTTCCTTGAATTAATCGCCAGTTTGGGTGTCATCGAACCCACTGTGCAGCGCATCAGCTGCATAATTTTCTCCATCCCTAATATACTTGACTGTAAAGTCGTATTCTTCAAGATCTAATCTCATTCTCGTCAGTTTTGATGACGGATTCTTCATACAAAATAAATAGGTTAGAGGCCTATGATCACTTCGGACCAAAAATTTTCTGCCATAAATATATGGTCTGAAATATTGAATTGCCCAATGAATGGCAGCTAGCTCCTGTTCAATCGTAGATTTATTACGTTCACCTTTTGTGAATGTTCTTGATGCATAAGCCACAGGTAATTGAATACCTTGATATTCCTGGCTTAAAACAGCGCCACAAACATGTTTACTTGCATCTGTTGTTATGCAAAATTCCTTCGTAAAATCTGGATATTGCAGTATTTTCGGACTTAATAATTGACTTTTGAGGTATTTAAAAGAGTTTTCACATTCCTCAGTCCAATCAAAAGAAACATTTTTCCTAGACAATCTACACCTTTTGCAACTGTAATTCAGAAAATATCAATTGAAATTCAGAATTTCCATTTGAAATTCAGAAAATATCAATTGAAATTCAGAATTTCCATTTAAAAATTCAGAAAAGATCAATTGAAATTCAGAATTTCCATTTGAAATTCAGAAATCGTCATTTGAAATTCAGAAAATATCAATTAAAATTCAGAAAATATCATTTGAAATTCAGAAAATATCAATTGAAATTCAGAAAATATCATTTGAAATTCAGAAAATATCAATTAAAATTCAGAAAATATCAATTGAAATTCAGAAAATATTAATTGAAATTCAGAAATCGTCATTTGAAATTCAGAAAATATCAATTGAAATTCAGAAAATATCAACTGAAATTCAGAAAATATCATTTGAAATTAAGAAAATATCAATTGAGATTCAGAAACCGTCATTTGAAATTCAGAAGATATCAATTGAAATTCAGAAAATATCATTTGAAATTCAGAAAATGTCAATTGAAATTCAGAAAATATCAATTGAAATTCAGAAAATATCATTTGAAATTCAGAATATATCAATTGATATTTAGAAAACATCAATTGAAATTCAGAAAATATCAATTGAAATTCAGAAAACATCAATTGAAATTCAGAAAACGTCATTTGAAATTCAGAAAATATCAATTGAAATTCAGAAAATATCATTTGAAATTCAGAAAATATCAATTGAAATTCAGAAAATATCATTTGAAATTCAGAAAATATCAATTGAAATTCAGAAAACATCAATTGAAATTCAGAAAAATGTAAACACATTTTTTAAAAGAATCTGTCCAGGTAGATAACGTTATCCCCTATAAAAAATTTATATATGAGTTTTATCAAAATAAGTAAAATTCATTGTACTCAAGCGAGTGAATAATATTTAAAATTTGGGTGCCTCAATGATTTTATGTAGACTAATTTCTTTCTTGTGCTGCATTAGACATTAAAACGTAACGTTGATATTAAAAACTATTACTTGCCTTTAAATTTTAGCCTTACATTTTGGAGCCATAATTCGTAACAAGAAAGAAATTAGTCTACATAAAATCATTCAGGCACACAAATTTTAAATAATCCTCACCCGCGAAAATAAAATGAAGTTTGCTCCCACTTATTTTGATAAAATCCATATATAAATTTTTTATAGGGTACATATAACATTATCTACCTGGCCGGATTCTTTAGAAAATTCTGTTTACATTTTTCTGAATTTCAATTGATGTTTTCTGAATTTCAATTGATATTTTCTGAATTTCAAATGATATTTGCTGAATTTCAAATGATATTTTCTGAATTTTAATTGATATTTTCGGAATTTCAAATGACGGTTTCTGAAATTCAATTGATATTTTCTGAATTTCAAATGATGATTTCTGAATTTCAGTTGATATTTTCTGAATTTTAATTGATATTTTCTGAATTTCAATTGATGTTTTCTGAATAATAATTGATATTTTCTGAATTTCAAATGATATTTACTGAATTTCAAATGATATTTTCTGAATTTCAATCGATATTTTCTGAATTTCAAATGATATTTTCTGAATTTGAATTGATATTTTCTGAATTTCAAATGGAAAATCTGAATTTCAATTGATGTTTTCTGAATTTCAAATGGAAATTCTGAATTTCAATTGATGTTTTCTGAATTTCAAATGGAAATTCTGAATTTCAATTGATATTTTCTGAATTTCAATTGATATTTTCTGAATTACAATTGCAAAAGGTGTAGTCAAATGTCTCGATGACTCAGCAAAATTAGGTATAAACCTTCTAAAGGGTTGTTCAACAGGGACGCTACAAAAGTAGAAAGACAGGGACAGCAAACGACGCCATATTTCTTGCCGCTCTTTTGACATTTCTCTTCAGCAAGGTTTGCCATTTCATGATGGAAAGATATACGAGCCAACAACGAGTCGAAATTATTAAAATTTACTACCGAAATTCGGAGTCAGTGGCTTCAACGTTAACAGCGCTACGTCCAATTTATGGTCGTCATAATCGTCCTAGCAGATCAACAATTGAGCGTGGGGCTACGTCAAATCTATGCCAGCGACGATTGATAAACTTCGTACGAATATCGAACGTGAAATTGCAGCAGTATCAGCCGATTTATACTTGAAAACCGTCGAAAATTGGGTTCAGCGTCTGGACTTCTGCAAGCGTGCCCGTGGTGGCCATGCAAAAGAGATCGATTTCCATACATAATGGCATCGAACGTACTTTCACAGGAATAGATAATTTCATTGATATCCAAAATCGTTTTGGTTTTATTTAAACTTTTTTACTTTTGTAGCGCTCTTATTGAAAAACCCTATATAATAATTGATAAATGCAACAAAGCGTTTAGCTACATCACCATTTTTAGGTGTCAGATAATTTTCAATTATCGAAAATTTGCTGTCATCAGGCAGAATGCCTTTGTCCGTGCATTTGTGTCCTAAGAATGTCACTTCACGACAGAAAAATTAACACTTATCTGGATGCAATTTGAGATTATATTTTCGACACATGCCAAATACATCTCTTAAGTTCCGCAACATATGCTCCTCTGAGCAACCAATTACTACCAGATCATCCATATACAAAAATGCTTGGGCTGGCGACAGCCCAGAAAAAGCCAAAGACATCATTCTTTGGAATGAATTTGGTGCAATTTTTATACCATATGGAAGTCTCTTGAATCTAAAGGAACCTTTTTCAGTTGAAAATGAAGTAATATCTCTGGAATCTTCTTCCAATTCTATCTGATGAAAACCAGATATTAAATCTAAACAGGAGAAAAATTTAGCTCTACCTAATTGATCCAAAATATCATCTATGCGAGGTAGTGGGAATTTATCAGCTATAAGCTTCTTATTTATTCCTCGGTAATCAACGACAAGTCTCCATCTTTTAAGGTCAGTCCCTGGTAACGATTTTTTCGGCACTAATAAAATTAGACTGTTATATTCGGAAACTGATGGTTCGACTATGTCATCATTAATTAATTTATCCACTTGTTCATTAACCTCCTCTTTATGGGAGTGTGGTATTCGATAGTTCTTCATATATACGGGCTCATTATCTTTCAATCTGAGTTTTTGTTATGGTTTTTGTTCATAAAAATTATTAACAGTTATCTTCTTAGATTCTAATGCAAATATGTCAACAAATTCAGAGCATATATTCCTTGATCTGTCCGCGACAAATTTGGGAAAATTTATGGATAATCTTTCCAGTTTTTCCCGATCTTTTAAAAAATCTCGGCTCTGTGGGACAAATTCGTAGTCGTTTAGACTTTCCGTTCGTATCTGAGGATTTGAAATAATAATATTCTCGTTTGTTGTGTTAACAATTCTAACGAGTGCCATTGATTTCGAAGTTATCGCAATATAAACACCATTCTGTAACATTTGGTGTGGAATCAATACCTCATCTTCACTGCTCTGAATATTGATAAGTCTTATCACTTCAGATCTTGCAGGAAGAGATATGGAGTTGATTTGCGGTGCGTTTCGCATCTACAAAGCGATATCATATGGACATTCTTCAGATCTTAAAATAAGCAAGTCCTTGTCGCTCTGATATACTCGATTATAAAATACATACCTATTATTCCGTCAGATGGAATTGGGAAGTCATCCTGAACAACATGAAATTCATGTGCTATAAGGAGATCTTCAGCTTTCAAATCCGTTTCGACTTTTTCAAGTGTAGTTATCAAACCTTTTCCTACACCACTAATAGTTGTCACTATATTCGCATCAATTTGTTCGTAAAGAACTTTACCGATTTTAATTATAGAAATATCGGCTACCGTGTATACTAAAAATGTGGATCTCTCTCCGTTTAATGTCGTCCTAATGGAGAGGTAACTATAAAGTGATAGATTGAAGTTGTATATTTTATTTCCCGTTTGCTTTATATTAGGGGCGCTTATTCGTTTCCCGAAGCATTGTCGGTTACGATTTGATGACGATTGTTGTATGAAATTCTATGGTTTCCTTTACCATTATCAAAAATTTCTCGGTGGGGGTATTTGTCTTTACTCCTTCGACCGGAATTGTAATCATTGCAAAAATTCTCCTTGCCTACAATACAGTAACGTCTGCGGTTACGATTATTTCCGCATCTATTACCAATATTATTTGCATTAGTGAGTAATATATTCGGTTGTCCGAATGATTCGGTACAACTACTGATGAACTCGGCAAGTAGCTCATTCAAGTTTGAAAAATTGCCTGCGTCTATTATAAATTTCACCCTTTCGCCTGCAGCATTTTTGACAATTGCCCTTACCGCTTGACAGTGGGCCAGCATCTCCGAATTTTGGCCAAAACTAGAATATTGAGTATATGAGACTAAAAGATATCACAAAGGGGGGTTTAGTTGTTGCTGATCACGAATCTTAAATAAAAAATATAAAATTCAAAATGGCGGATCCAAGATGGCGGCTATTAATTTTTAGTTTTTATTATATTGGACTTAAAATAATCAATTATATAGGTCTAGGATCTAAAATAAAATTTTGAAAATCAAAATAGCGGATCCAATATGGCGACAAACTATTTTTTTTTTTTAATTTCTAATGTTGCCTGATTTACTTCAAATTTCCACCCGGGGAAGTTTTTGGGTAGTAGATTACGAATCTGGAATTAAATTTTAAAAATTCATCTTCCATTTTAGGTATATGATATGTTCAGCGAACTTATGTAAAACATACGTGGGACATTTTTGTGGAACATTTTAACCCTTTAACCCTCTTTTGGCCCTTTTTAAAAAGTGTCAAAAAAGACCCATAAGTTGAAGAGTTAGAGGGTTAAAATGTTCCGCAATAATATTTGTCATGAAATTCTACTATATGTCTCTGAAGACATCAAAGTTGAAAATTTAACTTCAATGCCAGAAATGGGTTCGGGTCGAAATCCTGTGTATAACAAAATCCTGTTTTTAAAATCCTGTTTTCAAAATCCTGCTTTTCGTAATACTGTTTTACAAAATACTGTATAACACAATACTGTTTTGCAAAATCCTGTTTTACTGGGCGGCGAAAATTTTTGTAAAGAAGATGAAGATTTGCTTAAACTCTGCGAGTGGTTTGGAAAAAAACTACGTCAAGGGCTTGTATCACCCAAAGTATCCTGGAACCTTTTGGTCGGTTTACGATGACAGTCAGAACTCCTACCCAAGAACTCGAAATAGTGTGGAAGCTTGGCATAGAAGACTGAAAGCTGTTGTTGGGCGTATAAAGTCAGGATTATACCACTTTATCAGGCAGTTGGGTAATGAGGTCGTGGTAGCTGTAAATACCATTTCAAAACACGCGAATGGAGAAAGACGTTACATATTTTTAAAGAAAAGAAAAGCGTACACACACACTAAAAGAGTTATAAGAAAAAGGTGTGAATTAAGCCATACAGGCTACCTAAAGCGAATTGCAAAAAATCTTGTACTAATAAAATGCATTGAAATTAATTGTTTGTTAAATGTTTTTGTTAATTTTTGAAAATTATATACTTTTGTTGAAGTTATTTTTAATAAAATAAATTTTGTAAACCAGCATTTTTACTTCAAAGAATTTTGCAAAATAGTATTGTGAAATCCAGTATTTTGCATAACAGTTTATGAAAAGCAGGATTTTAAAAAAATTTTTGACCAGTATTTTGTCTAAACAGTATTTTACATAACAGTATTATATACGTATCCCGCCAGAAATAAGTCAAAACTTAAAATGTGTTTAAGGGTTAATTTCGTAGATTTTGAATATATAAACATATTTTCACTTTACCTGAATTGTACTTTTGGCCAAAAAACGGCGATGCTGGCCGACAGTGCGCTGCCTGGGTTGAGTATTTAGTTGCCAATTCTAATGGCACTCCGTCTGAAATATAGGCATTTTCCAAAGATCTCCCAGATGAATTCGCACTGCTACTACCTTGACGAATATTAAAAAGTTTAGCCGAGGCAATCTCGACTGATTCATATTCTATGGAATATTTTAATTTCAAAGCAATATCTCGGAGAGTCTTTTCCGAAGTAATTGAGTTTCTTACGAAACCCTTTAATTTGGTTTTCGCAAGCTTCACTGCCATGGTCTCGTGTGATTCCTTAATAGAATCAACAAGATCAAGGGCATCTAGAATACTCTTTAGGTTTTCTGCCCTGCCATCAAAGTCCGAAAGGAACTTTGAGGCTAAATTTAAAAATTCTATCCCTGGTTGTGGCATTTGAACTTGTATTTAATGAAGGAAAAAAAAAATCTTTAAATTTTCGACTATCCTACCTTATGTAGGCCAATGTTAGTATAGAGAATTAAAAAAAAAAGTGTGTATATGTGTCATTACATCCGCTATCCGTTTCCTTTTGGCAACAGATCTCGGTTGTAATGGCAGATATCGGTCATCTGGTTGTTTGATGAGCGTATAAATTTTTTCGCACTGTGGGAGTGTCACGTATGAATCACCACAGTTGAAAAAAAATTTAAAAAAAATAGATTCTTAGTAAGAAATTTTTCTAATTGTATATTTTCACTTTTAAAAATTGATTACTTTAATTTAAAAAAAAAATTTTTAATTTTCAAATTTTTTTAAAAATTTTTGGAAAAAAATTTTTTTTTCTCAAATTTTAATTTTATAATTTAGTTTTATAAAAAATAATTTTTATAAATTTTATATTTAGTTTTATAAAAAAGAACAATTATACAACTTTCTTAATTTTAACTTACAATTTTCATTTTGTTGTCGTTGCTGCTGCTGTTGATTGTGGGGTTGATGTTTCTGTTGTTGTAGTTGGGGTGCAAATTAGGAAAAAGTATCCATATAGCAGTTGTTGTTATAGTTTTAATATTCTTACTAATTTGTTTTGGTGTTGCAGATTTAAATAAGTTAATGATTCAACCAACTATTTAGCACTTTTTGTTAAAATTTTATTGAAAAGACCATTAATATATTGTTGCTGCAATTGTTGAGCTTGTTGATATTATTCATCGCTGTTTTCAGCATTTATTAATTTAGCATTGTTGATGTTGGTAATAACATTTTTGGTAATAGTTTGTTGAGTTGGGATCTGTATTGACATTTGTTTGATGATAGTTAACATGAAGAGAAGAATATTGTTGTTGGTGGTGTTGTTGATACTTCATCGCCATTCGCTTCCAGCAATAACATTTGTTCGCCGATGTTTAAATTGATATCGATGGTATTAGATAAATTAAATTTACCATCCATTTTTAAAATTCACTTTTACACTGTCTATATAACGTTTTTAACGTTTTAAAAAAACACTTTTATTAATTTAGTGAACTATTTGCTAAGTATTACGGAAAATATTAAGTCAATATGTACATTCACTTTTTTTGCGAGTGAGGAGAAACTTGTATGTATTCCTTTTTCCCCCCAAACCGAAATCGAAAACGAAAAAAAGGGGAAAGGAAAGAGAAAAAGAAAAAGAAAAGAAAAAAGGGAAAGGCAAAAAGGGAAAGGAAAAAAGGGGAAAGAAAAAAGGGAAGAGAGAAAAAGGAAAAAATTAAAACAGAAAGCAATATAGAAACAAAAGTTTTTCCGAAATGAAAAACTGTGCTAAAGCAATTTAACAAAAAAGTTACCCCTATACTCAAACGTTTCAGATTCTGAAAAAATCACAAAATATTTAAACAATTACGAGAAAAAAATACACAAATTACCAAATACTTAAGTAAATTTTTATTTCTGGCAATCTTTCATTTACAAAAAAAAAAAAACTACAAATGAATACGTTTATGTAAATTTTCCTAAAGAACATTTGGGATATTTTTTGTTTGAGAACTCTTTTTATGAAAAGTTTGTCAAACTATAAAAAGATTTTTTTTAAGAATTAAATTTAATTAAAAATTAATTGTGATACTGTTTTTCGTAAGAACATTTTTTTTATATAAAATTATATAATAGGAAAAATCTAAGAATCTATTAGTATTATTTATATGGTGAAAAATTAACGTTTTGTGTTTGTTGTAACAACACCTTTTCTATAAAATACAAAATGTTTTCATTCATAATTTAAATAACCATTTCAGGCCTTTAGAATTCAAGTTCGGATGAATTTTTTTCAAGGGAAAAGGGGAACAAACTCCTAAGGTAGGTAGTTTTTAAAGCCTTTGCCAAAGGCTTTAAAAACTACATTTTTACAGTAACCTTAGGAGTTTGTTCCCCTTTTCCCTTGAAAAAAATTCATCCGAACTTGAATTCTAAAGGCCTGAAATGGTTATTTAAATTATGAATGAAAACATTTTGTATTTTATAGAAAAGGTGTTGTTACAACAAACACAAAACGTTAATTTTTCACCATATAAATAATACTAATTTTGCTGAAAAACAAATGATACAGAATTTTCACACATAACGCTTATCGTGAAAAACATTTTGCTTATATGAAAATCGAAACAACTAATGAGCTTAAAATAACAAATTTTTAAAAATTTATTGAGGAAACGTTTTTGCAAATCAATTTTTTTCTTATTCCGCAGACTCTACAATTGTTTCTCTTTTGAAACTGTCGAGTGTATATTAAAACTTCAAAATATGATAATAAATTTTAATGTTTTTCCTTCGGTACACAGAAAAAAATAATTCATACCTGGAATGAATTTGTTCATAATATGTATGAATCTAACATTATATTTTTTTCCCAAAACTTTTTCATACAGAGTATGAGCTTATTCACACATATTATGAATAAATTCATGATGGATTTTTTTATTTTATGCGGTTTTCTTCTTACGCTGAATAAAATAAATGGTGAAATGGACGAATTTGTAGAGTTTTCGTTGTCTAAATTTCTAAAATTACATTTTTATTTAGTTAAAATTATAATAAAAAAAAAAACAATACTAAAATCCACTAAAATATGTACAAAAAATACTGCATAATTTATATCCTCATCCTTTCTGTTAATGTATTGTTGGATTTATTTTCCTAAATTGGCCTAATCACCAGAAGCAAGCAGCAAATCACTTCTTTCTTCAGCAAATTAATGCAATTAAACTTTAAAATTTTTGGCTTTCTAAAAAGATATTCAAAGGAACATATATAAAATAGAAAATTTCTTCACGCGTATATACAAAACCATTTTTCATACATATTTATCTGCTTTCTTAAAAATTTTGCGAATTCCTCCGCAATTAGTATTAATTTATTTTTTTCTCTAAAACAAAATACATGAAATGAAATTTGTTGACATATTTTTTATTTCAAGCCAACTTGTTATTTTAAATAATTTTGAAAATTCTAAATTTATAAAATTATTCATAAACTGTATGAATTTGTTCATACATAATATGAAATAAAATCAATGAAAGCAATTCATTCTATTTATGAACAAATTGTGTTCTGTGTATGCAATAATAGAATAGACAAATTTTTTAAATGAGAATTTGATTGAGATCTGAGGATTTTTGATACACAAGAAATTTAAATAAACTATATTTTCAAATTGGAAATTTATTTATTCAGGTCCGAGGCCAATTTCCTTATTATGAATTAATATAATAAGCACTTTTTCCAAAAACTGCTATCTGTCTTCATCAGGATATTCTCCTCACAAATACTTCACAGAGTTTTTGCTTAAAAAAAGGACATATTATGTTAATTCATAATAAGGAAATTGGCCCCGAACTAGAATTAATAAATTTCCAATTTATCAATTAAAAAAGTCGAAAAAACAATTTTTATTTTTAAATAAAAATGGAAAACCAACATTTTAACTATATTTTCGCAATAAAGTAAAATTTAAATATAAAATGTTAAAAATTATTTATGGTCTTGAAATCTACAGAGATTACGTTTTCATTTGAGTATAATAATGTATTTGTACACAGAAAAAAATAATTCATTAATAGAATAAACTTTTTCATAAACTGTATGAATTTAACATGATATTTTTTTCCCAAAACTTTTTCATACAGTGTATAAACTTGTTCATACATATAATAAAAACATTCATGATTTTTTTTTTATTTTTTTGCACAAAATAGATGAATTTTTGCTGGGAATGAATTAATACAGACGAATAATTGTATTTTTAGTTTTTATTAGCAATTTTATAAAAATCTACAATCGATTATGACAATAAACATATTTTATCTTACATATTGATGCACTAACTAATGCATATTGATGCAATAACTAATTTCATATCAGCAGCATACTTCTCTACAAAGAACGCTTTTACTTAGTATCCAATTCGCGGTTGTGGTGTGTTTGTTGAAGCAAACTGGAACCTGGGTTTCACCTTAAAACAAACAAAAGTTATTCTTGATTTAGGAAAAATTAAACAAACCAAAATTGCCTTTTATATACCTTTTCAATTTTATTCGCTTTCTGGTCAAAATTTCCTTTTCTGACATAATTTACCAAATGTTAATAAAAAACAGAAAATTTTGACAATTTATTTATATATATTTTTTTCAAACTAACTTGTTTTAAAATGAAATTTTTTTTACATGAATTCATTCATTAATAGTAAAAATTTGTTCATACATAGTATGAACTCAAATCAATGAAGGCTGTTCATACTATTTATGAACAAATTTGGTTCTGTGTATGTACAAAGATTTTACAGGAATAAAAAAATTGTAATTTTTTAGTTCAGTTATCATTTTTACAATTTCAAATTTTACAAAACTAGATAATTTAATAAACAATGCCTCAAAATATTAAAAAAAATCGAAATTTCAACCAAACTTTACATGAAAGTTAAAGTTTTTCTTAGATGAAAAACAGTGTTTCTTTTAACAGTTAAACAATTTTTTTCATATAAATAAAAGATTCATTAAAATTTATGTTAAAATTTTGATTTGTTATTCAAATATTTTAGAGCATATCCAACGTTTAGGTACACAATTTTAATACAAAATATTGTTTACTAAAGACAAAATATAAACCCATTGTGAAAAATAACTTTCCTTTTATGGAGCGTAATAGTTGTTTCACATGAAACACGAACCACTTTCCAAAAAAAGAAAATTCTATATACAGTAACTCGACAATCTCAATGCCGTTAATCCGAACGTGCTTCAGATCTCTAATTAATTTCCTGGTTCTCGAAGTTTTTCAAAAATTTCTTAAATTTTATTAAAAGGTTCATGATTGTTATGAAACTCCTTTTAACGAAACTTTTTCATTGGGTGTATGATATTTTTAATAAATAATATGAAATTGCTGTTAAAACTTTATGAAAAAAAGACCTGCTAACTTATCTTAAAATAAACTGACTTTAGTTTTTAACCAAAGTTATGAATTTCAAATTTCTATGGAAATATGTGTAGTTAATGTTTAACCTTGGTTATGTTGGAAATAAGTTACTCGCCCTAAATCAATTAAAAGTTTCAATGGACGAATTCCAGCAAAACTCCATTAATTTAATGTAGAAATTCATAGAGGATTTCTATATAGGAATATCTATTTTAAGAATGAGGGGGATTTACTGTATGGCAAAGTTTCCAGAATTAAACGAGTTCTGCAAAATAAATATCCTGGAAATCTAAGTGGTTTTCTATGGAAGAGTCCTCACTATTCGAGTAATATTTCCATAAAAGAGTCTTTTAAATGTTAGGGATGAATTTCTCAAAATCTTAAAGTTATCGTAATAAATTGCGGTTAGAATCTTACAATTTTTTAAAGAAATTGTAAGAGATTTCATTATGAAACAGTCCTCAGAATCCGATATAATTTTAATAAAAGTAAATCCCTATAATCTTAAAATTACACACGTTATAAGATACTGTTGGGCAAATACTCTCCCAATATACATATATACTAAGAAAAATACACAGAGGAAATTTTACTGGACGAGTTTTTTTTTTAATTTTGCAGTAATCCAATGAAGTTTTATTCGCAAAGTAAATGAGAAATTTTTTAATTTATATATTTTATGAATCCCGATTAAATGAAACTTTTTGATTGAGTGTATGAAACTTTTCATAATTAATATAATATTTGTCACAACATTTAATTCAATGAAAAGTTTCAAAGGTCGAGTTCCAGTGAAACTTCATTGGCTTAAGCATAGTAAGTTGTTTGAGTTTCACGTGAAAAATCTGTTATACTTCATATAAAAAAAAATTATTTTTCACGACAATGAGTTTCACGTGAAAATTATGTAGACTTTGTTTTCACGCAAATTTAATATACAAGACTATTATTTTTCTTGTGAAAAAGTGATATTTTGTGTTTATTGGGAGTGTGACTTTCTAACTAAATAAAACAAATTTTCATTTTCAGAATTTAAATTACTATTTAAGGCCTTTGAAGTTTGAGTAAAAAATTTTACACGTGAAAAACATCTTACGCTGCTTTAATGCAAAAATTCATTAATATCATGCAGGTAATTCTCTTAGTGTAGTACTGAATCTTCAGAATAAATTTTAGGTTTTTCTTCAGATATGCTTACTTTTCAATTTTTTTTATTTTTTTAAAGAGAAGAAACTCAAGAAATTTGTTACATTAATTAAAATGCTACACCCAGAAAACAGATTCGGTGCTGACAACCCCATTTGTTGCCAATCGAATGGTTCAGTTGCATCAAATGAATTTTTCGGTTGCGGCTACCGAATTATTCTTGATACAACTAAAATTCCGTTGCAACAGTCAAACTAGTCCTGTCTCAATTGGTTTTCTGTTGCCACAACTGAAAAATTCGGCTACCACAACCGAACCATGCGATTGGCTCAGAACTGAATTTGTTTTCTGGTTGTGCCTTCTTTGGAAAGAAGATAGAGGACAGATAAAAGGTGGTGAGAGATGAAAAGCTTCCATTAGTAATATTATTACCTATTTAAAAAATAAAACCATAATTTTTTTATCCCATTCAGTAAAATGAATATTTTGATAATCAGAACTAAAAACGATTTTTGTCTTAAATGCAACTTATATAAGAAATTTTGTTTAAAATTTTATTACTTAAGTCAAATTTTAGAAAAAATTAATTCTTAGTCTTCGCCTATAATAGTTTGTTCTAAAAGAATTTCAAAAAGGTTTTCGTTACTTCCGAAAAATTACTCAATTTCTGTCTAAACCCAATTTCAAATTTTGAAAAATGTAACATGTATTTTTTTCAAACAAAGGTAGTCACAAAATTCTCGGTAGAACAGTTAGTGGGCAAAAATTGGTTAACAGGTTAATTATAAATATTTTGACTGATATAGCAACCCTATGGATTAAACGTGACGTATGAGTAATAAACCAAATTTTAAAATTCCCCCCCCCCCCCCCCCCCAAAATCGAAAGCTGGAACCGCCGCTGGTTTAGTGTAATATGGACAAATACTCCAGACAACAATAAGAGTATTATATTGCATAATTAAGGTATGGCAATGAAGAATAGTCAAACATACTACAATGCATAGTCTTCAAAAACATTTTATTTAATAGGGAAAGTAACCCAATCGAAAAATTTTTGAATTCCAAATAGTCCATTCTATTGTCCCGTTAAATATTTTTGGCTTTACTAAAAAAATCAACATGGTTAATTTTGCCATACCCCAAGATGGGCTTGCGACCTGAACAATAAGTAAAATTTTATTTGACACCTAATTTTTGAAGAGATAAATGCAATATTTTTCAGCAATTCACTCAAATGCATAGAAAAACAGCAAAAATTTCACGATTTCTAAATTTATAATTAAAATTTTTAAAGAAAATTATCAAAAATTAACTGGGTGCAAAAGTGTAACATTTTTCTTTAAAGAGAAAAATGTAAGTTTTTCTCCAGTTAAAAAAAATATTTTTTATTGTATTTTTTTTTTTTTTTTAATAAAATTTGCTGGTGCGGGAATCGAACCTGGGTCTACAGATTGCCAGTCAATAGCTCTACCATCTGAGCTATATCGACATATAATATTTAATAGATAAAAACATAATTGACCTGGTGCACACAAGTAACCTTACAACATAACATACAAAAAATCAAAAAATATGTGGTTACATATATCCTTACCTGTTCAGATATGAACATGTTTTTTATATTATTATTTTCTTTTCTTTGTAATTTTAAGTGGAAGAGATATTTGAAAATATGTACTTAATACTCTTTGTTTAATCAGTTCGGAGAATTAGGATATTAGAAAATCCCTTTCATATTTAAATAGGATAGAATGTGTTTATCTCTGTGTGTGATCACGTGTATTGTTTTATGATATACAATGACGGGAAATTCCACAATGTGTTTATCTCTGTGTGTGATATCGTGTATTGTTTTATGATAACGGAAAATTCCACAATGTGTTTATCACATAACACAAACTATGGTTTTCCCTATCATAAAATAAGTAATGTCGCGCATGTGTACCCCCAGGAGGTAGAATACTTTTAGTTTAGTTTTAAGATTATTGTACTTAGTTCTTAAGGTTTTAAATTTTAATAAATCAGTATCTTACAAATATTCAAAAAGTGTAGACGTGTTTTATTTACGCGCGTACATTAGTGGTCCTTCGAAATTTTTTTAACAAAAAAGATTCAGTGTGGGAATTTACGCGAAAAACGTAATTCGGCTAAACGATTGATTCGGGTTGAAAGATCGAAGTTGGCATCAGAACAAGGTGTCTTTGGTTGCAGTTTTTAAAAAAAAGGGGCGGCAACTATAGAAAAATATGGTAGAAAAAGCTAAAATCATAAAGCAACTTAAACAGTTTGCGGAGAAGATATGTGGGCTACTACCGAAATTAAATGTATCGCAGATACGGAAGAGCAAATTTATCAACCAAGTTTGCAAAATTTTTAGTAGCCATTACTTACTTTTTTGGTTGAGTGTATAGTAAATTTCGGAAATGTTAAGCTTTATGACCAGTTTGCATAGTAAAGTATAATCTTGTGTTGAATAATGGACAATATGATAAAAGTAACAAAACTGTAAAAGTCGCTAAAACCATTTCCAAACAAAAAAAAACAGAAGGTACAGCAAAAAACGCAAACAAATTTCAAAACTCATCTTAAAAATGTTTTGAACGCGTCACTGCAAGTGATAAGGCAATTATTCTCTAAATGACACTTTTGTCAATTATAAACAAATTTTTTGTATTTTTTTTGCACAAATAAAGGCAACCAAAACTCTTTTTATTTCGTCTTTTTATGGTTATAAAATTGTGTATGTATGAGAGTGCTTTTTATAGCTGGAATCTAATTTGCTTTGGTGCCTAGTCACAAAAGAAGATGACGTATTGTAATAGTGGTGGCTATGGTAAAATCAACTAAAGCTTTACCGTTATGGTTACGGTCATTTGGTTTGCTGTTTTTTCTATTTTTTGCTGGTTTGTACTTTAGCTGTTGTTTATTTTTAGCAGCCTTTTTTATTTGCGGAAGTTGCCGTTTTGTTTAGATGAATACGTAAATATTTTGGAAGAAAATAGAAAAAAGGACAAAAAAGGAAATTTGTATGAAATGAAAGCAATTTTATAGAGCACATAAAATAACGACACTGTGTCAGGTTCAGTGATGACCAAACTTCTCATAAGATACACTACAGACCTCAAAAGCACTTATAAAAATATTTGGGTGCAATCAAAAAATGTGATAAATTTTTGGGCCAAATTTGTCAGAAGCAAAAAGTGTAAATATTTCGGTTTTTTCTTAATGGAATCAGTAAGTTTATTCATTATAAACCTAATTGCAAAAAATCTCATCTACAAGTTGTCGCAATAACTTTTTTGCACAATTTTAATTTTTTTTGTAACGGAGTTTACATTTCTGTAAGCAAAAGATATAACAAAAAAAATTTATTAGTTTTTCGTATTTGGGTTTTCAACTTGCTTTCCAATGATATATAATTTGTGTTTATCAAATTGGCGTTTTCGCGAAAAAAAATACAATTCATTCCGCGAAAAAAACTTTTTTTTCAATTTTGTATTTTTGGTCCTTTTAAATGCTTTTCAAAAATATAAAATTTTTTAAAATCCAAACAGCGGTTGCACAGTTACAAAATAATATATTAAAAACATAACATTTCGCGATCAAAAAATTCTTATATTGTGTGAAAATAATTTAATTTGTCAAACTAATGTCAGTAATGACTCGAAATATCGATTCAAAACCAATGAAATGCAAAATCAATCGTTTTTCGCTCCAGCAGCTTAGGGTAAAAAACTGATAACTTTTTTTGATTTGACGCAAAATTAGCAGTAGAATCGTCTTTTGACGCATAAATATTAGTTGAATGACCTCTGTTTATGGTTATTTTAAAATATTTTAAACATTTATCTACATTTATTTGAATGAAATCTGATGCAAACAATTGTGGTTACGGAGTTTACAGTTACGGAGTTTACATTTGGTTACTTTTTTCGTTTTCTTTCAGAAACGCTTTGTCAGAATTTTTTTTCCGAAACGAAATCGCATGATGCCTACAAGGTGAATCCAAATATGACATTGTTTTTCTTACTCGTTAAATAGTTTGGTGTAAAAATTAGGAACGGAGTTTACAACATTTTTTCAAATCTTATTAAAGACATCGTTTTTCATCTCGAGAATGTTACATGCTGCAGAAAAGCTTCAAGTCTGTTATACTGGATGATTACTTACAGTCAAACGATCATTTGAGTATAAATAACATTATACTTTTCGGAATATAAATAATAGATAACTCCAAAATTCTGGTATATGCATTTTTATCAAAAATTATGACGAAAAATCGTTACAGAGTTGAAGTCGTGATAGCTAAGATATACGAAAAAGTTTGTGAAATGTATTAATTTTTGTTAAAAACGGCACTTTTCCTCTTCATAAAAATTCTTACCGTTAGTGTTTAGCTTTATTGGTTATTAAAATATAAGCTTTTAAAATTAAAAAACCTTATGAGTTACTTGTTACGGAGTTTACATTTGGCCTATAAAATTGCTCACAAATTTTATGTATTACCAAAAATTGGTCAGATTGTTATAAATTTTGTAAAACACGTGACAATGCACTGATATATATCGAAATATGTAACTCAAATGTAATCCATGCATTAGAAATTCGGTGGTTACACTGTTTTTATCACATTTTTTGATATCACCCATTTATATTATCATTTTTGAATTTAAAAATTTTATAACATTTTTAACAAATAAAATTTTTTACACCTTAAAATATCCATTAAAAATTCATAATATATTTACCAGAAAAAAAAAATTAAAGCTGTTTTCAATTAAACAAATAGTGAAATAACAAAAAATCAAGGGTGACAACCAGGCACCCGATATTAATACTTTTAAAACGTTTTATTTTGTTTTTTCCTCAATAAAAAAAAATCACTTGTGTACAAATGAATTTATTTTCTAATGTGCTGAGGAGTTCACTGAACACCTTAAAACTTTTTCATATTTTTTGAAATTTAAAAAAATGTCCCAAGGTTCTATAATATTTCCGCACATGTACATTAGGGTCGTATTATCTCATAGGGTAAAAAAAAATGTCAGAATTTTAACATCTTCCAATTGTGCTCAAACTTTGGCAATCTTAAAATCTAACAAAATAAAACATTTTAGGTGGGTCCCCCAAAAAAAATCCGACATCGATTTTTTAATACCACCCTGGGTTTTAAAAACCCATAGGGTAAAAAAAAAATGTCAGAATTTTTTTAGGGGGGTGCCCCAAAAAAAATTCTGACATTTTTTTTTTGGGGCACCCCCCTAAAATGTTTCATTCTGTTAGATTTTAAGATTGCCAAAGTTTGAGCACAATTGGAAGATGTTAACCCGTGCCACTATAGATATGGAGATTTTCAAAACTTTGAGGCCCCAGTGGCACGGGTTGACATCTTCCAATTGTGCTCAAATTTTGGCAATCTTAAAATGTAACAAAATGAAACATTTTAGGGGGTGCCCCCAAAAAAAATCCGACATCGATTTTTTAAAACGACCCTAATGTACATATATATTGCAATGGTATTGATACAATATATAAGTACGGTGTTCTATTCTTTTAACAGAACACACTGTCGAATAAAAATCAAATTCCAAGCAGAAAATTACAACAAAAGTATATGCTAAAACTGCGCTGTTCTTTTATCATGAACGGCCTCAACAAAAAACATTCACGGAGTTCTAGACTGCTAATAGCACCAATCGTCAAAGAAAAATTAATCGTCAAGCAAGAAAGATTAATCAAAAATATATGTTGAACGTGTTCTACACAAATTATACAAGATATGAATCAACTGATTTGGGCAATATGGCCGACAGAAAATGAGCAAAACAAATCGGAAAAATTTAAGAAAAACACAAAAGATAGAGCACAATAATCTAAAAAGAGACAGATATATACAAAAAAATGCGCAATACAAAATGTATGGAGATTTTATATTGTTATCTCCCTCTTGACTTGACTTCATGTAAATAAAACCATACGGTTCGAGAATACTTTTTTGACACCTGTCATTGGTTTCACATCTGGTATTAATCTGTGGTGTTCTACATGAAGTTGTGAACGTAAATAACAACAAACTCAAGAGTAGGAATTGCAGAGAGAACACACACACAAAAAAATATACTAGAGAGTATACCTACAAGAGAACGGTTTGAGTACATTCGTTTTTATTGTGAAGTCATACCATTCATTGCTTTTGCCATGTATTCATGCAAGAACAATAACTTATGCTATTGCTATTAGTTTTTGATGAGTGGTTTTTACGCATTATTTTTATAATGCCACTACATGTCAAGCAACGAAATGAAGAGATGACGCATTAAAAAAATAAAATAAATCACAACATTCATTTAGTATTCGTTGACCTATTGCAGTATTTTGAAAAATGCAGTGTGAAGAAATTTCCATTTTTTTTATTTCAATATAAAATATGTATATATTTTATCATTTTGTTAAAGTTTAAGTAAAAAAAATAAACACCAAAAATATACTAAAATATTTGACAGAAAAAATTTTCAATTTTTATACAACCAACATTGAGACCATTCGTAACAATCGGTTTGTATTCATACCAATCATTTTATATTCGTTGCTTTTGTGAGTGTTAGGTAAGATTAACAGAAGACATGCAGTGCAATGCATGGCTTTCGTCATACTCACTTTTTTTCAATTGTGTCTGTATTGCTTTACTGAAATGATGTGTATTGACAAAAATATTTACATTTTTTGTGATTGCATTCAAAAGCAAAACCGTTCTCTGATACCTACATACATTTCATACCAGGGATGATAAAGTTGGTGCTATAGTACTTTTTGTAGTACTATTAGAACCTCAAAACTACTATGGTACTCCTTAGCATCATTTGATACTATTTTAAATTATTCAAAATAAATAGTAAAAAATCGTAATAAACGTAATTCAAAGAAAATGTTTCTAAAATTTGATATTTGAAGATGTTTCATTGATTTTTTCTAAATTTTTTATTCCTTTATGATCATATTTAAATATGTTTATTATTCTTAAAAAATATACAAAAAAAAAAAAACAAACGACAGCTGATGTATCATTAACTGCTCACAAGTAGCGTAAAATTTTTACGCTACCAAAACAAGGTAGCGCTACCACAACATGTTGACCTAGCGGTAGGTAATCAAATCGTTCACCAGATTGTTGAGTAGCGGATTAGCAACAATTGAGCGTCTGGTAAACTAGCCGGAAGATTTACCAAATTTTTTTTCTTCCTAGCTATTTCTAGCAACTTTTTTGTTAGGTGCATAACTTTTCTTAAACTTGACGTTTTTATACCCTCCATCCCACTGTGCAGGAGGGTACACTCACAATATATTTTCCATAACCGATTGAGGTTTATTTGAAAAGTTATAGGTAAAGTTTGTTTTCAATTGAAGAATCAATTAAAATACATTGAAACATATTGTTTAACTTTTTATATTCGTCAATAAAAAACAAACTACAAGAAATATTTATCGTCTGCAGGAGTTGATATTTTCAGTCAAATAATCTATTTTTAGATTTCTATTTTTAGAAAAAATAATTGAAATAATTTCGTTGTTTTCTGTTTTAAAACAAAAAATTCAAATATTTTCGGTTTTCAGTTAAAAATTGACGATTGTTTTAACAGACTTTTCAATTATCCTTTCATTTTTTAATTGTGTTTTCAATTAATTTAATATATATTTTAGGTGGTTTTTAACGATAAAATATTTTAAGTGTATACACAGTTATAGAATAAATAAAAAAAAAAATTTTTTGGGATGAGATTTGAACCACCACCCTCAAAAATTGAAATTTTGTCAATGCCTGACCTTCCAGACATCTACACCACAACCGACTTGAAAATTGTATAAATTAAATTTGAATTTAAAATATTCTGAAATATTTATTTATGCAACAAAAAGAAATTTAAACAAGCAAATGTACCCAACACACAATTTGAATTTATAAAAATAATTTGAATCTATCGCACGACTAGAAAAACTGAACTTCGTTTTATATCTAAATTTTTTTGTTTGTTTTAACTTAAAATAGTTGAATATTAAATAATATGAATTCAATCAGTGTTTACGATAACGAAATTATCGAAATTGATTGCCAAATTTATTTGAATTGTTAGTAAAAATGTTTAAATTGATTTGATAATTACGGGGTTGCCGGGTTGTAAAAATGTGAAGAAATCTCGATGATGTCAGATGCTAGCAATAGGGTCGGCATATACGACTAAAATATTTACCATACAAATCGTTTTAAATGTTCACCATAGAAATCGTTATAAAAACTAAAAATATAAAATACTAAAATAAAATTTAAAAACAAGCTTTTTTATAATGCCCTTTGAGGGGAATTTTTTTACAGAGTTTTTATTTTTAATTTTGTGTGGAAGTAAAAACGAAAGATTTTATATTTTATGAATTTTTTTTTATTCTCAAAAAGTTTTATGCATGTCAGAAATTAAATAAATACTGGGTTATAAATTTTATTCAAATGAAAATTTAACTTAAAAAATCAAAAAAAGTAAATATAACGCAAGTTCTTCTTAATTAAAATTAAATTTTATAACTGAAGTTAAACACTAAATTCTAGGGACTTTGATTTATGTAAATTTCTAGTCATTCGACCAATCGTATTCTCTTCTAATTCAGAGAGTATTGTCACTTTTAAGATAATTGTCGTCAAACAGGATGATTTTAAAATCTTAAATA
Source organism: Leucophora obtusa (assembly GCA_949987735.1). Lineage (NCBI taxonomy): Eukaryota > Metazoa > Arthropoda > Insecta > Diptera > Anthomyiidae > Leucophora > Leucophora obtusa. The sequence goes on along the minus strand of OX465295.1, from coordinate 169,808,241 downwards.
ATTTTATGATAACAATATTTTTGTTATCAATCCAAAGTTTAATATCGATGGCTTAATAAAGAAAGACGCTACACAGAGAGAATTTTACTGGACGAGTTTTAGTGAAATTTTTCAGTAAACTGTTGAAGTTTTCTTCACAATATAAATGAAAAATTTGTGAAATTCGATGAAAAAGCTTCGTATATTTTATGAATATAGTTTTAGTGAAACTTTTTCATGGAGCGTATGAAACTTTAAGCAAATAAAATGAAATTTTTGATAATATTTTTTGAAAAATTCCATTAATTCAATGAAAAGTATCAATGTATCCCGTGAAACCTTATCGATTTTATGCAAAAATTCATTAATATCATGCAGATAATTCTCACAGTGTATCTTTATTCTTAATTTCTATAGAGGGGAAGGCAATAAAAATATAAAAGCGGTGGAAATATTGTTTCTCAGAATGAAACTATATATTAATACAAAAACAATAAAATAAAAAGTATAATCTAAGTTTTTCAGATTTCCATTTCCTCTAGTGGAATATTAATTCCAGTTAGGGCCTTTCTGCATTAAGCATTAAATTTATATACCAAAAATTTGAAAAGAGCAGCATGTTCGTTGTTACATTTAGGGCATTTCTTTTAACTATTATATTTATGTGTGATGGGTAATTTGAAATTTAAAAAGGTAGATTCAAATAAATTAAAAACAATTTGAATTATTAAAAAATGTTTATGAAACTATTTGTATCAATATAGTTTGGCTCAAGGGGTAAGGCGATGAACTTCTAAACCAAAGGTCGTTGGTTCGAATCGTGTATGGTGTTGGAACAAAACAAAATTGCTTTGAATTTAAAAGGAAAGAAAATTAAATTAAAGAGAAATTAAATAAACAAAGAACGTGTGTGTTATGTGTGCAGTGTTTTGAAAATTGAAACAAAAAAAAAACTTTCGAAGATGAAAAAACAAACCAAAAAATCGTTTTTTTTTACGTTTTGTCAGTTAAAAATTGATGATTGTTTTAACAGACTTTTCAATTATTTTTATTTCTTTTATGGATTGTTTAAACAATGTTTGAAAATAAGTAGCAAAATGGTTTGAATATAATGAAATATCAGTAGTCCTTTTTTTAATTGTGTTTTCAATTAATTTGATATGTATTTTAGGTTGTTTTTAACGATAAAATATTGTGATTGTATATATCATTTTGTCATTCGGTTTGTAACTCATCGAAAAAAAAATCTGGGACATAAAAAAAATATATATTCTTGATCGTTATCAATAGCGAAACCGATATAGCCGTGTCCGTCTGTCTGTCTGTTGAAATCACGATCACGCTCAAAATAGTTGTGCTAGGATGTTAACTTTTAGTCAAAATTTTTGTCCAATTTCCTAAGCGGTTTGGTATTGGAAATGGGCATATTTGGTCCAGACGTTTAAAAGTTATGAATGAAAATGTAAAAGCTTCTCTAGAATTTTCCATATTAACCCAGATATACCGACCGTACTACATGTAGTACACCTGTTATATTCAGGTTTCTGCGTTTACTGTGCTTTAAATTTTCTTATCTACTTATTGTTGTGCTACAGAATATAACGGTCAACAAAGCATGCGTTGATAAGTTTTGTCTAGGGTAATTGCTTATGTGTATTTTTTTGGATCAGAGATTTCCGTTTTGAGAAATTGGCAAAAGTGTGGAGATGTCACTTAATCGGTGAGAAAAAGTTTTATATGTATATTTATTTGTTGATGCATTTTTATGTTTTTTTAAGTATAATAGTTGTAAAAACTAGAGATGAGCGATCCGGTGATTTTTGAATAACGCTGCTACCAGTGATCGTGATTTTCAAATCACCGTTCTTTTAAACAGTGACCGTGATCACGGGTTTGTAATAGAGATGGGCGATCCGGCGATTTTTCAGTAACATTGTTCTAAGTGAATGTGATTTGCAAATCGTTGTACTTTTAAACTGTGATCGTAATCACGGGTTTTCTATGGAAAAGACTGCGATTTTCTGATAAATAAACGAAATAATATTTATGGCGAGTTTTTAAGATGTCAGTTAAACTTGGTTTAGTTAAACCAAAAACGAATTTTGTCAGCCATTTCAAAGTTTATTAACAAAAATTTGCCGGAAAAACTTTTTCTTGAGTATAATTTATTTCTTTATTGAAATAAAACAAAATAAACCACATTTTAAAAGCAGTATTCCAGTTACAAAACTGCGTTAAACTAAGTTTAAAGATAATCCACTTCCTAAAAAATGGGCCTTAAAAGAATAGTTGCGACAGGTAACAAAGACATGATAGAAGGAGACATTTTATTCAGAAGAGTGTGAAAGCAAGTCACTGTTATTGAAAAAAAAAACATGTATTACTGTGCACAATGAAGATTGCAAGAAAGAATAGTACAAAAATATTAAAAGAACGACATTCCGAGAAACTGCGACTTGAAATATTTGATCACTGCCGTTACCAGTGATTTATTAATAACTGTGATTAAATCACCGGTATGAAAATATCGCTCATCTTTAGTAAAAACGCATACGTAGCAAAAGTATATGTGAAAAAAAAGATATGTGATTTTAGTTGATGTATTTGCT